>ML785292.1:52506-133999 GCA_009831015.1 Picea engelmannii | reverse complement strand
CACCGTATTTTGCATAATACCCCCCCCTGCCACCCCAAAACTGTTTTTTTTTTTGCATAATATCTTTGTCGACTCCCATACCCCCACACCAAGAGAGTGAGGGTGGGGTTGGGGGGAGATAGTATGAAAAACACCATCCCTTTTTTTCATAATATCTCCCCCCACATCCACATACCCCCACTCCATGTTGGTGGTGGTGGGGAGCCATATTATGAAAAACATGAGGGTGCGGGTGGGGGGAGGTATTATGCAAAAAGTCTCCTTATTTTTCATAATATCTCCACCCATACTTCCCCACACCTTCAGGGAGGGAGTGGGGGTAGATATTATGGAAACCATGAGGGAATGGGTGAGGGGACATATTATGAAAAACATGATGGAGTGGGTAAGGGGATATATTATGCAAACATATCTCCTCCCACTCTTCCCTGCACCATGAGGGAGGGAGTGGGGGTAGATACTATGCAAAATAAGGAGATTTTTTGGAATAATTTATCCCCCACCCATAGTTTCATGTTTTAAACAATATGTCCCCCACCAAAAATAGGGTGATGTTATGAAAAACGTTCTCCCTAATTTTCATAATATCTCCCCCCAATGGTGGGGGTGGGGAGAGACATTATAAAAAACACTCTCTCTATAATTTGAATAATAGTGGGGTAAGATATTATGAAAAATAGGGGGAGTGTTTTGCATCATATCTCTCCCCACCTGCACCCTCCCCTATTTTGCGTAATATCTCCTTCCACCCCCACCTAGCATGAGGGGTCGAGGGGGGCGGGGGGGGATTATGGATATGATATGAAAAACATGGGCATTGTTTTTCATAATATCTCCCTCCACCCCCAACCTCATGGTGTGGGGTGGGGGGATATATTATGTGAAACAAGGGGAGATATTATCACCTTGTTTTCCATAATTTCTCCCTCCATCCCCACCCTTGTGGTGGGTGGGGTGGGGCTATATATTATCCAAAACACTCCCCATGTTTCCTTTTTTTCATGATATATCCCCCCACCCGCACCATCAAGGTGGGTTGGGGTACATTGAGATATTATGTAAAACACTCTCCCTATTTTACATAATACCTCCCCGCATCCCAAAATTCTCATTGTTTTTTGTAATATGTACTCCCACCTACATACCCCTAAACCATGATGATGTGGGTGGGAGGAGATAATATGAAAAACACTCTCCATATTTTGCATCATATCTCCCCCCACCCTCACATACGCCCACATCATGAGGTCGGGGGTTGGGGGAGATATTATGAAAAACATAAGGGTGGGAGTGGTGGATGATATTATGAAAACCACCCTCCTTATTTTTCATAATATTTTCTCCCACCCCAAGTCGTCGTACCATGAGGGTGGGGGTGAAGAGAGATATTATCTCCCTAATTTTCATAATATCTACCTACAATTTTGGGGTTTGGAGGGAGATATTATGAAAAACATTTTTTTTTTTTCATAATATCTCCCTCCACCCCCACCATTGGACGAAGATATTATACAAAATAGGGAGTGATTTTTTCATAATATATCCTCCCCTCAATGGTGGGGGTGGGAGGATATATTATCAAAGACACTCTATTTTTCATAATATCTCCCTCCACCCCCACCTTTTGGGGTGAGATATTATGAAAAATATGGATACTATTTTTCATAATATGTCCACTCCAACCCCATGGGTGATTTTATGCAAGAATGTGAGGGTGGGGGACAAGGGCATATATTATCCAAGAAGGTGAGGTAGGGTTGAGGGAACATGAGAGATTCTTTTTAATAATATCTCCCCATACCTCCCTCCTCATAGTGGGGGGATTATTATGAAAAAAAATCTATTTTCATGATATCTCCCCTTACCTTCACCATCAGGGTGTGGGGGTATAGGGGTGGGGAGAGATGCTATGAAAACTAGGAAGAGTTGTTTTCTCCATTTTTTGAAAAATATATTCCTCACCTCCACCCTCATGTTGTGGGGGGTATGGAGGGAGATATTATGAAAAACACTACCTCTTTTTTGCATAGGGTGGGGGGGTGGGGGGGGGAGATATTATGAAACACCAATGGTGTTGGGGGGAGATATTATGTAAAATAAGGGGAGTACTTTTCCTTATATCTCCCTCCACCCCAACCCGCATCGTGGGAAGAGGGGGTGGGGAAATATATTATGAAAAATAGGTGGAGTTGGGGAATATATTATTCAAAACAGGGGAGTGTTTTTATAATATCTCTTGCCACCACAACCCTCATGGTGGGGAGTGTTTTTCATAATATTTCCCCCCACCATGAACCTCATGGTGGGCAAAGATAAAACATGGGGTGGGGGGAGATATTATGTAAAATAAAGGGAGATGTTGTGGGTGTGCAGATATGTTATGCAATAATATTATTCAAAACACTCTCTTAGTTTTGAAAAATATCTCCCTCTCCCCCCAGCATGAGGGTTGAGGTGGTGGGAGATATTATGGAAAATAGGGGGAGGTTTTGCATAATATCTCTCCTCACCTCCACCGTCATGGTGAGGAGATATATTATGAAATAATATGTCCCCCTACCCCTCTGGAGGGGGTTGTTGGAATATGTAACTCCCAATTGTCTTTGGTGTGACCATATTTTTACTTATAATTATTATTGGTCATTATTAGGTAGATTTTGTATCTATGCAGAGATATTTTTCCTCATCTTTATAAAGTGGTTGGAACCAGTTGGATTTAAGAGATTTTCTTGAACTAGATGCTTCCTAGATTGGTGTGAGGTTGAGATATTTGCTCAACCAAGTATATTGTGAGATTAAGGTAGTTTGTATATATTGAGACAAATATTATTTCATTTGTATGTACTCTATTTCATTGTCTAATAGATATCACTCACACACAACTTTTCTTTGTGTAATAATATGTATTGTCCCTCTCACATTTCCTTTCATGGCATCAAAGAAGCACTGAGTTTGAATCCCTCATGGGAGGGCCCAGGGAAATGGAAAATTTTGAGTGTAATATGATTTAGTAGTAGATTATTGTAAAGAGATTAGAGTAGTTGTTTGTTGTATATTGTTTTTCCATCATTAGATATATAAAAAGGAGAGACAAGATGGAGAGTTGTGGGATGAGCTTGAGGAGGACTACATTTGTAGAGAGGAAATTATTCTTAAGTCCATCTTGTTATGAAACTATTTTATCTATATGAGGCACACGTAATTCTTACAAGTATATGCATTCCAAATGATGGTGGAATCATATCACTTCTTCCACATGCTCTCGTAAAATGGAAATGACTTTGTGTAGTTTGAAGGTGTTGCAAGAAAAAAAAGTTGGAGAAGAATAGGATCATAGCCTCTCAGCAAGATCGTCTGAAAAATATCTCATCCTCTAGGAAGCATTGGTTGGGTTTGTGATCCATGTGTTATCCCATATCTTCCTTAAAATTCGTACAAGCATGGACAACGAGTAGATAAATGGAGTGTTAGAAGTGTGTTTATGAAGTTGTAGTTTCTTAAGGT
This sequence comes from Picea engelmannii, assembly GCA_009831015.1. NCBI lineage: Eukaryota > Viridiplantae > Streptophyta > Pinopsida > Pinales > Pinaceae > Picea > Picea engelmannii. The sequence goes on along the minus strand of ML785292.1, from coordinate 130,495 downwards.
TTAATCTTCAGATATGGACATGGCTTATTAAAAATAAATAATTTTTTTTCTTCCCATGCAACTTGTAGCATTTTATCTACGTATGATTTGCTAATAAACCATGGCTAGACGCATCAGCCTTATGGTCAATGTGGCATGAAGTTTGTTTTTAAGGAAATGGGACCTATCTAGAGTGATCAAATATTTGCATATATAATGGATTGTTTGAACTCCATGTTAGCACTAGTTTTGTTGGGGTTCCACAAAGCAATTCAGTAGTGATTGTTCTTAGAGAAACAAATAGAGAATATTTTTGGACCCTACACTTTTTCATCCTAATCAATTTTATCTGATTTTTATGGTGGATCCTTGTGATAAGTGTGGAGACTTAAGTCTACATCACTTCCCCTCCTCTCTCATTACCCTATACCTACATAAAAAATAATTCCTTTTCTATTGGTTAAGTTGGTTCCCCGTTACTAAATGACTCAATTTTTTATCATTACCTCTCTTGATTGATTATCTGCACCATATTTTTGTTTTATTGAGGGATAATTACATGTTATGGTTTGGTTTGAAGTACTTGTCATGAAAGTTTCCATAGGTTGAGCTCATAGAAGGTATAATAGTTTTTTATATGCAGAACATAGTTGATTGCAAGAACCAGGATATTCTTGCAAACGAGGATTGGAGTGCTAGTTTTTGAAATCATTTTATAATTTAATTTGTTATTTTAAATATTTGAACCATTTGAATGGTTCTTGTATACATGCATGATCATAAAAAAGTGTATCCACACATGATTACATGCATTTCCATCATTACACAACATCATTTATGATTATGAGAACTGTATTGGTTCATCATGGCCACTACAACTTAAACGGATGATTAACAATACACAGGTATTAGTTTCAATATGAAGAAACCCGCAATCACTGCATCATCAAAATCAAATCTACTCTTCCCACCATGGTTCTTCCTCGAGAATGATTGAAATTGAACAGTTTGAGCTAGAAGGCCTGGAATTGTTCGAATCCATACCTGAAATCAAAGACATTCTAATAAAGTCCGAGTCGTATTATTTCTTGTGCGCATTTGAAGGACACCACACATGCTTAGATATGATTTTCACACAAAAATTTGATGAATTCCAGACCCTACTTGGGGATAGCTCAATTCATGTTACATAACACTTCATTGGAGCATCCTGCACTCTCCCTATCTGTGGGGAAATATGGTTCAAGAAAGGGAAGTTTCCTCTCGATCTCTACAACAAGTTCCTGGTTCCAGAGCACCAAGACCGAAGCCAGAGCCAAGAAATCCTTGTGGTGTGGCTAAAGAAATACTGGAAAGGATCCCTAATAAAAGTGTAGAGGTATATCATAGGTGAGAGTCGATTCAACATTGTACATTGTTATCACCTTAATTTCCTTATGCATCTAAGTGGAGATAGAGAGATTAATTTACTATATTACCTTCTTAAGAGCCTAACCAAAATGGACAGGAGGGTTCAAGGTCACCCTGAATATAATCACAAAATCCTATACCATCAGGGATTTATTAAATTGTTGGTAACTTTCACTCTCGAGGAACTTGAAATGCCTTGGGATAATTTCTTGAAGTCTGTGGTATTGAAAGAGCAGGAACATGTGCTCGATTCGTAGAATGAAGGTGATGCAAGTGAGGAGGTCGGGTTTTATCCAGATCCTAGAAGCTGGATGAACCTTGTCCAACCCACACTAAGTAAAGGGAAAGGCCCTAAAATAAGAAATAGGCCCTCGAAAGAAAAAACGCTAGAAACCCCCATTGAGGAGTCATCTCGCATGAAATTAAGGTCTTATATGAAATTGGAGATGGAAAAAAAAAGTGTCAAAGATACCATCATTCACTCACCTGCAATGGAAACACCACATTGTTCTCTGTAGTCCATCCATTCAGAGGAGGAGCAAAAACCCCCATTGAGAAGCAACCTAATAAACATCTAACTCGAATGAGATGGAAAATTGGACCTGGTTCATGAAGCAAGGAAGTAATTAAAGGGAAGTTTGTTCCTACAGAAGCTTCACCTAAAACATCCCATGTATCTAGACAAGACAGGAAGAGGAAGGGCGAGCAAAACATTGAAGTTCCAAGCAAGAGAAACAAGAAAACTAGAATTACAAATCAATTAAGGGTGAACTCCAAGGCTCTATTCAAACCATAATTAGAAGACCCCCAACCAATTGTAATTGAGGATGGTGACAGTATTGAATTTTCCATCATGGAAGAAATGGTAGTCAATGTTTTGAAGGGAATGACACTGAAAAAAGAGAAATCAAAGTCTAGCGAGGATGAGGCTGCAAAAACACCATTTGTGACATTGAAAAATGAGGAACCTATAGACTCTAATCAATAAGGAATACAAGATTATGGACTTGATCCTGAGCAATATCCTATTGTTACCTCACCACATGCAAGGGATCCTTGCCACAATTTACAATACATTAAACCAGAGATTAAACATGGCACTATGGGAGTGCAGGGGTACACTAAAGGAACAAAAGGGAAAGAACCTCAGGTTATACACAATCATAATATGAGAACAAGAAGCAGAGCACTATATGACCACAACAAGTCTAGAACAAAGAAAGAAAAGAAGAAGATGCAGGTTGAGGTCAAAACAGAGAGGGTCGATGATAGCCAACAAGTGCATAAACTAAAGCTTCAAGTCCAGACCTTGCAACACCACAACCAAAAATTGGAGAAATTGTACTCTAGACTACAAAAGAAGTATCAAAAACTCCAGAAGAAGCACCAAAAGTATTTATTCTTTCTAAATGAGATAATTTGAAGGAGTACGTAAAGGATCTTCCAACACATCCAATTATCTCCCAGTTGGCCTCCAACAACTCGCATGGATACGAGTGCTCAATAAAGAACTCAGTTTTGTCAGTCCTAGTCAATTTTTTTCAAATATCAGTTCACTTCAACAAATGCATCAATTTAAGTTTATCACTAGTAGCAACTTTAGTCATTTAAGTTCAAGAATCGTTTAGATTAAGGCATAATAAGTGGTTATTTGTGTTTGATATGAACCACTTCTTTTGTTAATTCTAGTCTGAAGTATACATTAATATACTCAACAATATTTAGTTAATTCAATGAGTTGTTCTCCAACTGATAGTGTAGAGTTAAGCCTCAGTTCCATATGGACGAGAGCCTATACAACTTTGATAAATATGCAATTTTTGTATGTTTTGGGGTTCAGTGTTTTGGGAAGAATATCAATACATCAAACTGGTTGAGCTTGTTCTATGAATGGATTATATATCCCTACATGGTGAATATACTCTTGACGACGGTGTGTTTTATTCCAAATCTAGATGTGTTTTTCTCCTATATTGAATGGAGTTATTGATGTGTGCAAAGTACATTTCATTTTCCTTTCATCTATTGTATAACTCATCTTTATTGAAGATCTGTTTGTATTCCAACCCGTGGGATTAATTGTGTTTGGATACTTGTTTAATGCCTTGAAATAATATCTTTATACTTAAACTTATTACAACAGATAATTCATTGAATTGTTTGTTGTTTCCCTTTGTTATTTTCTCTATTATCTCACTTGTTTGTCATTTGTGTGCCACAAACCAAGGAGGACCCTAATCCATATCATTTTACAAACCCAACCATGTTTTTGTATTGGTAAACCAACCCTCTATCTCACCAACAAAATCAAATAATAAAAAAACCAACCATTCCAAAACTTGAGGTGGCATGGCTCTGCCCTTTAGCAGTCAGGTGTCGACTTTAGGACCAACATATTCTGGCGTTGTTGTTGGGGAATGGAGTAATGAGATATATTTCCATGGGAGAATGAAAACGATAAGATATGACCTTTGATGGTGAAAAAATATCAGACACATTCATACTTCCACCTTTGACTTGGTGATTCCACTGAGTAAACTTCACAAAATAAATATTGGCTCTTGGAAAAGTGCTCATGAGATCCAAATCTGAGCACATCAAATCCACTAAGGGCCACCCTATCCCTGAGAAGGACATAGTAGTCTCCGATCCAGAAAGACAACTAAGAAAATCCACCTTAGCTCAAAGATATAACTCATTCCTCAAGGATAAAGTTGCACTTAAAGACTCCACCTTTATCCACTATCATAAGTAGATTGAATTTTCTAGCCCTGAGAATCACATTTCCAAGGAATATCAGATACCTTTAACCCCTACCTCTACTTCATCATCCAGTCCATCATCCACCCCTATATCTCCAATCAAACCTCATATTCCTATTGCCTAAGAAATGGTTGTTAATCGGATGGATGCCATAATTGCTACCAGATATGAACCTCTAGTTTTTCCTGTAGGATTACATGCACTCCCAACCATAGATTATATGAAATATTTTCCAATATATAATGGGGAAGGGGATGTCACAACTGAGGAACATATAGTAGCCTTCTACATCTTTGTAGAAAACTTCAACATTGACTATACGGATGTGTGGATGAGGTTGTTTGTACAGAGCCTATATGGGGAGGTAAGGAAATGGTTTTGGGATTTCCATCTAGCCTCCATTACAAATATTGATGCGTTAGATGAATATTTCATAAATTAATTGGGAGATATAAGAGATTATTTGTATTCCATCACTGAGTTTGTGTCCCTTAAGTGAAACAATGGTGAATCTATTCCAGACTTCACCAAGAGATTCAATAAGATGTATGGCGGAATCCAAGATGATATAAAACCAACGTAAGCCTTGTCAAAGATCATTTATGCCAATGAATTTGATGCAGAATTATCCCTTTTGTTGAGGGAGAGAAGATCCACCACCTTGTTTTCCATGCAAGAAGCATCCATTGAGGTTGAGTCCAACATCGTAGCATCAGATAGGTTAAAGACTAGATATGATAAGGAAAAGAAGAAACAGAGGGAGGATTCCCCTGCCTCCTATAACCCAACCACATCTGATCCTAAACTTGATGAGATGACAAAAAAATTGAAGGATTTTACATATGAAATAGCTAAGCTGAAATGGGAATCTAAGCAACCAAATAGAGCTTTTCAAGGGACTGGGAATAGAAATCCAAACCAGTTTAGGAGGATGAATGATGTCCCTTAGATAATGTAGAGAGAAAGGAGGAATGATGATGATCAAAGAGTTGTATCGCCTTTCCAAAACAATCTGATTGAGGAAATGGATGTAGATAGTGATGTTGTGGATGATGTTGTTGTACTTTTCAATGAAACTGATTTGTATACTAGTCACTTAACACAACAAGATTGTGAGGTAGTACAACTGTCAAATAAGTTTGATATCGAGGTGGGGGAAGAGGGAGTTATTCAAGGCTAGCCCCAAAGGAAGTATGATTTGAGGCCTAAAACAGGCACTCCCAAAGCCACCACCTCCGATCAGAACAAGAAACATGAGCTTCCTACCAAGCCAAATCCAAGCAAGGGTGCACTGACTAAATCTCACCAACCTCCCCCATCTAAACCTATTGTCCATGAAGTAAAGGAAGCTGAAAATCCACACACATATTTCATCCTATAGCATGAGTTGAGAAAGATCAAGATCCATGTACCTTTGACATAATTGTTGAAAAATGAGCCTTTCAAAAAATCTATTATGAAGGTCCTACAACCACCTATTTATGTTGTAATTTCTGATGTAATTAGTCTACATGATGAAAACCCATCCATTACTATGGATCCACACATTGAGGATGGATTTTATGCTTCTCCACATTTCTACATATCTTTAAATGTCCACGACAAGATCTTACATAACTATCTCATGGAATCAGATGCCTCACACAATGTCATGCCTAAGGCTGTAATGGATGAAATAGGTATGGAGATCACCAAGCCCTACCAAGACCTTTACTCCTTTGATTCTAAAAAAGTAAAATGTTTGGGATTAATAAAATATCTAGTGGTTTCTTTGGAAAAGTTACCCATGAAGAGTGTAGTGATGGACATCATTGTGGTTGACATTCCCCGCAAGTTTGGTATGCTCTTGTCCAGGATGTGGGCCAAGAAGGTTGGAGGATAATTACAAATCGACCTCAAATATGATACTATCCCTATTTTTGGAGGAGAACATAGGAGGCTATACACGGAGGTAAGATTTGCATATATCGTAAGTGACCATTAGAATCCAAGAAACCATCTATTTTATGTTGTTGAGGATGAGATTGGGTCATATGTTTTCCATTTAAATGATGATGAACAAGAAATAATAGTCAACAAATGCAGAAACCAGTCACCGAAAGATCAAAAGAACGAAGTATGGAAGATGTATTTCGATGGATCTTCATAAAGGGATGGTTTCGGGGATGGAACATTCCTCATTTTCCCTACACATGAGGTAATAACGCTCCCTTATAAGCTAGAATTTGAGACTACTAACAATATAGATGAGTATGAAGCTCTAGTGCTAGGATTGAGGGATGCCAAAGACATGGCCATTGACAGTTTGGTAGTTTTGGGTGGTTATGATTTAATTATCAATCAAGTCAAAAAAATCCATCAAGATAAGAAACAGAGGCTCAAACAATACATGAATGAGGTGTGGGACCTGTTATCACTCCAAGAAACTCTTTGAGGTTGTAGGTCAAAGATGCTAGGTAACTTAAAGTAAACTTGTTTTTTTGTTTTTGTGTGTGTGGATCAATGGGATAACTCAACTACAGTATGGCTTGCAGATAGTCAAAATGAATAATCAAATGAACCAATGCTCTCAAGGATCAATAATTATATAATAGCTTTAAAATGAGTGAAGAAATCTATACTTATTAACCAAAACCATAGATGGGATGGGTCAAATAATATAGTGAAGAATACTATTTAGTCAAACCTATGAATTGACTAATGAGATGACAGTCATTTAGTAGTTAAAAAAATCTTGAAATAAAGTACAAAAGAAAGGATGGAAATCTGATATCAATAGCGAGAGAAAATTGTGATCTGTATTATCATATGAAAAGTCTGTTACAAAATAGTATAGTTCCTGTATCCAAAATCGAACCCCCCATTGCTCTTAGAGAGCATAGGATTTATAGTCTTTACATAACAGTTAGAGATCCTATTAAGAGGGATCGAGAATACTAAAAATAGTATAATCATAAAACTAATTGCAAACTTATAGGAACATATCCTTTAAAAAGGGAAGTCAAACCATATCCTAATACTAAGTCTTTGACAGTTTCTCTCATATGCTGGATGATGACTATGCCTTCTAGAATCTTCAATTGACATCCTGAAGATAATATTCTCATTCTGGAGATTTCCTTTTAACAACTTATAATATCTTTGACCGAAAATAGTAAAATTCCTTTATCTTCTTGTCTCAACATCTGTCTCAAAAACTAGAATAGAACACTAAAACAAATCTCTTTAATTATATTCTTAACTTAGAAACCATCCTTGTTCACTTTGAAAAGATCAAACTGAGATCTGTACAAAAATAATACCACTCTGGCCTTCTCTGCGGTTTCACCAGCTCTTATGCCTTGAAATTTGCTAGTTAGCCGTTGAAAATTCTACTTTTCAATGACTAGCTGGTTGTAAATACGCTTCCTGTGCTGGTGAAAACTCTTTATTATCAACAAGTGTTGTGATTTTCTTATAGTTAAATGAGAGTTTCCTTCCTTGTAAAATATAGCTACTCTCTCGACTTGATGACCTCCTTTGCAAACAAATTCCTGTTGCACATATGGACGAGTCTCAAAACTAGAGATAGGTACAAAAGGAAACTTATCGGGATTGTATCCAACCCTCTTCAAATACGAAGACACTTCTTTGACAATTTCTTCATAATGAGACTTTGAGTACTTGGGAGTGGTGGCATCCATCTTGTTACAATGAAAAATCATTTCCTTCAATCTTAAGGTGAAGACCAATAGGGAATTCTCTCTAGTCTGACCATCCTTGGAGATACCAGCCTCAAAACCTACAGTCATAGAATCAATGATCAAAATTACGCAATCATCCCGAGAGGTCCCAATAATCATGTTCTTAATGAAATCATGATGGACAGGGGCATCAATCACTATACAGTAGTATCTTGTTGTCTCAAACTTCCACAAAGAAATATCAATTATGATACCACATTCAATTCAACCTTGAGTTTGTCAAGCACCCAAGCATACTTGAATGACCTCTTGTTCATTTTAGCATCTTCTTTCTCAAAACATTCAATCACACACTATTGTGCCTAAACCGCCATTTTGAATCTCCAAACAAACCCGGGTTATATTCTCTTTGCATCTTTCTTACACTATCATCAACGCATGGTCTATACATCACAACAACTATGTCATTCATGGAAAACCATGGATTAATTCAACCTCATCATTTATGTATTTCTCAATAGATATTCGCTCCACTGAGCCTTTAGTATGCATATTTAGTGTTGACTCTGCAGCTATTGATCTTCTTTATATGAATTAGCGTTTAAGCGTTCTCTGCACTGGAAAAATTTCTGAGAGAAAACCACAACATTCTTACCTTAATAAGATCTAGCAGCTGGCCTTTCAAACTTGATAATTACCATATGAATTTTACCATCGACACCTGTAGATCTTGATTTTAAACAACTCGTTGCCTTCTTGGCATGTTGGTGAAACATGGCCCTAGATTTTGAAAAGCTGGCACTCGACTTAAATGACTTGAAATCTGGCATAACTCATGGCTTGATCATAGTATGAATTGAGTTATGAAGTTTGGCATATAGACTTTGTATAGGCATCTAAAATAATTAAGTCAATGAACTTGATTTATGGATTTGAAATTGTAGTTTGAGCCTGAAGCTTTACTATACAGAATCAAGCATATATGAAGGAGATTGGTGTCATATAGTTTAGGTTTAGGATAGTTTAGGAATAAAACTCTTGAATGCGCACATCACTTTTGGACAAAAAGGCAAAATAATAGAAATTAATATTTACATTATTTAGATTAAAAGATATGAGAAACCCAAAAACTGAATGAAGGTATATGAAAACTGATTAAAGAATGTGTTTTATTGACATGTAGATCATAAGCCAACAATCATAGGAGTTATGAGAAAAAGCAATAAATGAGAGTTTTTTCAGGGCTTGACAGAAGATTCGAGGGGTAATGACAACAATCAAAAGACCTAGAAATGGGCAAATATAGCACAAAATGAATAAATCTATCAAAAATTTAATAGTACATTTTGAGTGCTAACAGGACCTGGTTGAAAACCGTTTTTGGGAATTTAACATTTCCTTCATTCCTAGAGAGGAGAATCAGAAGGAAGATTCTTTGGCCTTGGCTTCCAGTACCTTCATACCTCCCATTGGTCCAAATATTAAGTATCAAGTGGAAGTCATATATAGGACAACCATACTAGACAACATAAAGCACTAGCAAGTCTTCAGTAATGACTTGGTGCTACAAATATTTCTAAAGACCATTGAAGAATTCTCCAGTATCTCAATAGATCAATAGGCTGAAGATGATGAATTGGAAAATCAAAAAACATCTCATCTGTTGAACAAAGTGGTTGGCCACGACATTGTGGAACTTAAAAAAAATCGCATCCCCATGGGTATAGTGCCACTAGAAAGGCTATTTGATAGTTATGTCTCTAGATAAGCTACCATCAAAAATCAAAGAAAAAGAAGTAATGGACTACAACATCGAGACTGTTAAAAAACCCAAAATAGTCAAATTGTCCAAGGCACTAGCTCCGGAAAAAAAAGACAGGTATGTCAGCCTCATGAATTTTTATATATATATTTTTTCATGGTCATATGAGGATTTGAAGACATTTGATATTGACATCATCTAGCACAAGATCCCTCTGAAGGATGGTTCTAATCCATTCAGACAAAATATTAGGAAATTTAATCCAATGTTGATGTCCATAATTGAAAAAGAGCTAAAACAAATGCTTGATGCCATAATTATTGTGCCCTTGCGGTACTCAAATTGGATGGCTAACTTGATAACTGTGAGGAAAAAGAGGGGAAATACGCTTGTGTGTTGATTTCCAAAATCTCAACAAGTGTTCTCTAAATGAGAAATTCCCCCTGCCCAAGATGGACCATATTTTGAAAAGGGTAGTAGGTGCCCACATGATTTCCTTGTTGGATGGATACATTGGTTATAACCAGATAGCAATGTGTGAAGAAGGCAAAGAAAAAATAGCATTCACCACCTCATGGGGGAAATTCATGTACGGAAAAATTCCCTTCGCGATGATGAATGTAAGGGCCACCTTTCAGAGGGCTATGGACAAAGCCTTCGTGGGGCAAAAATACAAATTTATGGTTATATATTTGGATGACATCACCATTTTCTCCAAATCAAATGATGAACATTTACAACACCTTGAGCAGATTTTCCGAAAATAAAGAAGGTATGGGATCTCTTTGAATCCTAGGAAGTCCAAATTTTTGATGCCATAAGGTAAGCTATTAGGCCACATCATATCAGCAAGAGGAATAAAAATAAACCCTATGAGAGTTGATGTCATTCAGGAAATTGAAATCCCCAGAAATAAGAAGTCTATTTAGTCTTTTATAGGCAGAATAAATTTCTTAAGGCACTTTGTGACAAAATTTGCCAAAATCATAAGGCCTATCACCAACATGATAAAGAAAGATGTTGTTATTAAGTGTTCACTAGAGGAAAAATCAACATTCCAAAGGATAAAACAAGTTTTGGTTGAAGCCCATGTAATGGTCAGCCCTGACTATGCCAAAGAGTTCTTTATCTTCTTTTTCGGTTCTAAGGAAACCATTGTTGCAGTACTGCTGCAAAAAAATGAAGAATGTCATGAACAACCCATATCCTTTTTCAGAAAATCCCTCCGAGATGTTGATCTGAAGTATGAAATATTATAAAATCAATCCTATGCATTGGTCACATATTTGAAGTCCTTCAGGGTGTATGTGTTACAGTCTAGCATAAAAGCTTGTGTTCCTAGCAACAATGCCAAAGAGATTCTGGTCCAAATAGGAAGTGAAGGGAAGATACGGAAATGGATTGTCAAATTGTTGGAGTATGAACTACACATAAAAACCACCAGGATGATTAAGGGACATGGAATTTCCAAGTTGTTATTAGAATCAAACTGTAAGGTGTTGGAATTGCATCGGACCTTCACCCAATCGGATGCACCCATGACAGAATTTGGAGAAGACATCATGCAGGTATCTAAAGAATACTCTTCTTCATATTGGTACAAATATGTTATTTACTTTCTGCAACATCTAGAATGCCCTCCAAATTTGAAAAATAAGAGGACCAAGTCTCTCAAATTAAAATCTATAAAATTCTACATTTTAAATCGAAACTTGTATTGGAGGGATCTTCCTGGCATCCTCTTAAAATGTCTTGATGAAGATGAATCTAAACAAGTAACAACATATATGAAAAGGGGAGTTTGTGGGGGACACCAATATTGGAAATCCACATCCCTCAATATCATAAGGGTAGGGTACTACAGGTCCACCCATTTATTTGATGTATTCGCCAAGGCAAGGGCATGCATTGAATGTCAAAAATTTTCAAGAAAACCTAAATTACTCTCACTACCCGTAAATCATATCACTACCAGTGGCCCCTTTCAACAACAGGGATTATATATCATAGGTGAGATAAATCCACCCTCTAGTGGGCGACACAAGTGGATTCTCACTGCCATTGACTACTCTACCAAATAAATCGAGGTTGTTCCCACCAGGAATGCTATTGATAAGGTGATCATGAATTTCTTCAAGACCAATATCTTTTCCAGGTTCGACTGCCTTAGAAATATTATAACAAACAATGCTCAGGAATTCAATTCCAAATCCATGATTGACTTTTGTGTCATCCATAACATTGTCTTAACACATTCCACACCCTACTACCCTCATGGGAATGGGTTGGTCGAGTCATGAAACAAGACTCTCATCAAGATCATCAATAAATTGTTGACTAAAAACAAGAAACCATGGGACTCTAAACTTAAGTATTCCTTGTGGGCTGATAGGATAAACACTAACAGATAATTGGGAACCTCACCATTTCAACTAGTCTATGGGATATATGTTGCCCCCACTACTCAACTCAGTCCACCAGTTATAAAATTCCTACAAGAAGAAATTGAGGAGCCAAATGACATCTAGAGGAAAATATTTTAGATTATAGAGGTTCAACAAAAGAGAGAAGCATTGAATCAAAAAACTAAAGCATGCCAAAGCAAGATCAAATCATAGTTTGACAAGAAATCCAAGAAGGAGATGTTTCAAGAAGGTAACCTGGTCTTGAGGTGGAATGCTAGAAGGGATGAGAAGCCTAAGCATGGTAAGTTCGATAACCTTTGGTTTGGTCCTTTTAAGGTGGTTGAGGTTCTGGACAATAATACATTTATTTTACACAATCTAGATGATACTGAGATCTTTGGAGGCCGAGTAAATGACCGCTTCCTAAAACATTGTTTTGCTTGAAAGACTAAGGGAAGGTGCCTCTTGTACCGTAACCTCTTTTTGTTTTTTAGTTGCATTTGATTAGTTATTTTGTGTGTGAATAAAGAATCCATATCCCAAAAAAGGAATTGGGTTGTAGTTACAGTTTTGAATTCCAGAGATGCATGGCTGAGAGACAGTGGCATATATACATGGTTGGAAGATAGAACCAGAGGTAAGAGAAGGAAGGTGGGAGCAAGTTATTAAGTTCTAAGGAACTGATTTGTTGTCCTCAGCACCCCACAGGGGGATGTTGTCCCAAGTTGGAGCCAATGTTGAGACCTAAGTCTACACCCCTACCCCTCCTCTCTCATTTCCCTATACCTCCATAAAAAATCTTTCCTTTTCTATTGGTTAAGTTGGTTCCCCATTACTAAATAACTAAGTTNTCTTGTGATTGATTCTTTGCACCATATTTTTATTTTCTTGAGGGATAATTACATGTCATGGTTTGGTTTGAAGTAACTATCATCAAAGTTTCCATAGGTTGAGCTCATAGCAGGTATAACAATGTTTTATATGTAGAATGAAGTTGATTGCGATAACTAGGCTATTCTTGCAAACGAGGATTGGTACGCTAATTTTTTAAATCATTTTATAATTTAATTTGTTATTTTAAATATTTGAACCGTTTGAATGACACCTCCATATGTGTGTGATCATAAACAAGCTCCTCCACACCATATTACATGCAGTTTCATCATTACACAACATCGGTTATGATTGTGAGAACTGTACCGATTCATCATGGCCACTATAGCTTGAATGAAGGGTTAAAAATACACGTGTATCGATTTCAATATTAAGAAACCTAGATTCATTGCATCATCGACATCAAAGCTACTCTTACCACCATGGTTCCTCCTCCAAAAATATGGAAATTGAAGAGGACCGAGCCACAAGGCTTGGAATTGTTCAAAGCCATACCTGAAATCAAAGACATTTTCGTAAAGGACGAGTGGTATGATTTCCTATGCACATTTGAAGGACACCACACAGGCTTGGCAATGTTTTTCACATAGACATTTGATGGCTTCCAGAACCTGCTTGGGGATACTTGGATTCATGTTACAAAACACTTCATTGAAGCAGCTTGTGCTCTCCCTATCTGTGGGGAAATATGGTTCAACAAAGGAAAGATACCTCCTGATCTCTACAACAAATTCCTAGTTCTCGAGCAATAAGACTCTGACTGGAGCCAAGGAATCCATGTGGCATGCATAATGAGAGATTATAAAGGAGACCTAACAATAGTGTAGAGGTATATCACAGGTGAGGTTCTATTCAACATTGTACACTTTTATCACCATCGTTTCCTTATGCATCTAAGTTGAGATAGAGAGCTTAATTTACCTTATTTCATGATTAATAGACTAACCAAAATGGTCAGGAGGGTTCAAGGTCACCTTGAATATTCTCACAGAATCCTATACCGTTAGGGCGCTATTAAATTGTTGGTAACTTTTTCTCTCGAGGAACTTAAAATGCCTTGGGATTATTTCTTGAATTTGGTGGGATTGAAAGAGCAGGAGCAAGTGCCTAATTTGCAGAAGGAAGATGTTGAAAATGAGGAGGTTAGGGTTTCTCTAGAGCCTCGGATCTTGATGAAGCCTGTCCAACCCACAGTGAGTAAAGAGAAAGGCCCTAAAACAAGAAATACGCCCTTGAAAGAAAAAAATCTAGAAACCCCCATGGAGGAGTCTCCTTGCATGAAATTGAGTTCTTCTATGAAAAGGGGGAAGGAAAACAAAAGTGGAAAATATACCAGCATGCACCCACCTGCACTGGAAACACCACATAGGTCTATGTCATCCAACCATTCATAGGAGGAGAAGAAAACCTCCATCGAGCAACAACCTAATAAACCTGTGACTCAAATGAGAGGGAAAATTGGACCTAGTTCATGCAGCAAGGAATTAATTAAAGGGATTTTTTTTCTTGTAGGAGCTTCACCTAAAACATACCCTACATCCAGACAAGACAAGAAGAGGAAGGGCAAGAAAAACATTGAAGTTCCAAGAAAGACAAACAAAAAAATTAGAATTACAAATCAATTGAGGCTGAACTACAAGGTGCTATTCAAACCAACATTAAAATACCCCTAGACAATTGTAATTGAGGATGATGACAACCCCAAATTTTCCAGCATGGAAGAAATGGAAGTCAATGTTTTGAAGGGAATGACAGTGAAAAAAGATAAATTAAATTATAGCGAGGATGAGTGATCCGGATTTATGTAGGAACACAATGAAATATAGAAATACACATAAACACAGAGATGCAGTGGAAATAAGACTTCATTTCATTAATAATAAATGATTGAAAAATGCTTACAGACAAAATGGAAATAAACTAGCTAGGGCGCTGGTATCTTATCTCTGAGAAGAGATGTGGCAGCTACTAGCTTCTGAATTGCCTATTACAATGAGACTCGAAGGCCTATATATTACTGAGAAACAATGGAAAACCCTAAACATCCAAAAACCTAACCCTAGTAGATGAAACGTCAGAATATGGGCCCCGTTGGGGTAAATTGGTACGTCAATTTCCTGGGGTCGTAACTTTGGCATACTATCTCCATTTGATGTACATAATACATCCTTAGAAAGATCTATCCAAAGAATACACTGCCGACAGGGAATATTGAGTTTGGAACAAACTCATATTCGCCGAAGCATTCATGCCCAAAAAACGTTGTTTAGGGCCTCAAAAAAGCTCCAGAAGTTCAGGACCCGAAGAACTACTAAAAATAGTAAATTGTGCTACAATTAAGGAAACTAAAAAATTGAAAGAAACACTGGTGTGGGTCCAAGTGGAATAGGTGGGTGGCCACCAATATACACTTGGATCAGTCCTCTTGCCTTAGGAAGCAATGGTCCCCATTGCGTTGAGTTCCTCAATGAGATGAGGAAACTTCTGTTGAACTTGGTCCCTGGTGAGCCACTTGCCCCAGTGAAGGAGTTGGCCTGCTTTGACAACTCGATATAGTTGGTTCCTCTGTTGGCAAGTGTTCTTGATCTATGTGTCCATAATTCGATCAATTGTGGCTTGTTCCATGCAATATGGGTTTAACTCTATTGGTGTGATTTGTTCAACCATGCCGGATGTGTCTAGTAGAGGTGGAAAGTAGGGCCGAAGGCGGTCCACATTGAACACTGGGTGAATACCAAGGAATGGTGGAATACCGATCTCAAAGACATTTTCCCCTACAACCTTGGTGATGGTGTATGGCCCATATTGGAGCAGGCGAACCTTTTGGTAGGGTCCAGCGAGGCGCTCCTTTTGCAAATGTAGCCACACTTTGTTGCCCACCTGGAATTTATGTGGCAATCGATGTTGATCATGTCGTTGCTTGTACTTAGCATTGGCTCTGTCCAATATGTCATGAAATTGTTGGGGGATGTGTTGAATGCACTCAATGAAGCTGTTTTCCTTGTCAGCCTCAGACTGGACATGGGTTGAATCTGCCCGAGTAGCCGCAAATGGCATGGCTACGTCAATGGGACATAGTGGCTGGAATCCCAAGCCCACTTGAAAGGGGTTGTGGCTGGTTGAGCTATGGAGAGCTTGGATGTAGCCGTGTTTTACATAGGGGAGGCTCTCATCCCATGTGCGTGGATTCTTTGAGTTGTACATGCGCAAAATGTGTACAATAATCAGGTTGACGACCTCTGCCTGGCCATCAGTTTGCAGATGGAAAGCTGTGGAATTGGTGAGCTTGGTGTCCAGCATCAACCAGAGGCTGGACCAAAATGTACCGAGGAACTTGCTGTCCTAATCTGAGACGATAGACTGTGGGATCCCAAAGTGTACCCACACTCATTCAAAGAAGAGTTTAGTAGTGGCTTCTTTTGTGATATTCTTCTTGCAGGCCATCATAATGGACATCTTCAAGAATCAGTCGACAACCACAAAAACACAGTCATTTCCATGCTTAGTAGAAGGAAGGCCCGACATGTAATCCATAGAGATGGATTCCCAAGGTCGACTAGGGGTAGGAAGTAGAGTATAGAGGCCTTGCTTCTTGATGGTCAGTTTGGCAATGGCACAAGCAGTGCGTGACTTGATGTACTTCCTGACATCCTGTCAAAGGTTCGGCCAATAGAAATACTTTTGCAGTACTGCCATGGTTTTCTCGACCCCGAAATGCCCAGTGACCCAACTGTAGTGCGCCTCCCAAATCATCTTGGCACGATCGCTTGAAGGAACACAAAGGTGTCCCAGGTGACAAAGAAGGGCATCCTGTAGGTGAAAATTGGGAACTTTGTTGCCCTCCAAGAGTTTATTGTATGTGTGGCTGAATTCTGGATCACTTGTGTAGAGAAGCAGCTAATCGAAAGTCTGATTCCCACAAGAGTTGAGAACAGTGGTTAGCGCCACGATGGGTGGTTGACTGAGGCAGTCTGCAACATTATTGGTGCTGCCTTTCTTGTACTTAATGTTCAAATGAAACTGTTGCAAGTATGTGGACCACTTCTGATGGAGATCGTTATGCAACTTCCCTTGTGTCTGTATGAAATGTAGGGGTCAGTGGTCTATGTGGATGACCGTTTCCTTTCCCAAAATGAAATGCTTCCATTCCCGACAATCCTACATAATGGAATACATTTATTTGTCATAAGTGGGATACTTCTGTACTGTGTCAGAAAGTGTCTCACTGTGATATTCCACTAGATGCCCATGTTGAGTAAGGACTACCCCAATGGAATATTCAGAGGCATCTGTCTCGATCTCAAATGGTTGTTGCAAGTCTTGTAATGTGAGCACTGGTGCAGAGCAGAGGCGATGCTTCAAATCTCCAAATGCCTTATGTTGAGATTTGGACCAAAAGAATTTTTCTTTAGCTCCTCCCTTGGTGACTTGACTCAAGGGCCCAGTGATATGAGAGAATCCCAACACAAACCTATGGTAGAAATTGGCAAGACCTAAAAAGCTGCAGAGCTCTGTTAGGGTGGTTGGGGCTAGCCAATCTCGAATGACTTGGATCTTTGCTTGATCCACATGAACCCCTCGTTCATCAATAATGTATCCCAGATACTGAACCTGGGTCATGCCAAAAGTGCATTTCTCCAAATTGGCACACAACTTGCGTTGTTGTAGTGTTTGGAGGACCTGTTGGATGTGGTGGAGGTTCTCTTCCCAAGTCTGGATGAAGATCACAATGTCATCCAAGTACACCACTACAAATGAGTTGGTGAATGGTCATAGGATGTCATCCATTAGCCTCATGAAGTTTGTAGGGGAATTCGTCAACCCGAATGACATGACCAACCATTCGAAAAGGCCCTCCTTGGATTTGAAGGTAGTCTTCCACACATCAGAGGGTTCGGTTGGTACCTGGTGATACCCCGACTTCGGGTAGATCTTGCTAAAATATTTTCCCCCCTTGAGTTGGTCTAGAAATTCATCAATCCGTGGGATTGGGTACCTATTATGAACAGTGATCTTGTTCAGTGCCCGATAGTCAATGCAAAGTCTCCAAGTCCCATCCTTCTTCTGCACCAACACAATCGAGCTCCCACAGGGTGATGAACTCGACCGGATGTGACCTTTCTGCAACATCTCCTGAATCCGCCTCTTGATTTCTTCATTCTCCATAACAGAGCGCCGATAGATGGGTCCATTGGGCAATGAACCACCTGGGGTCAAATTGATGGGGTGCTTGACCTGGCAGTGTAGAGGCACCCCTGTGGGGGAGGTGAAGATGTCCTCTCACTCCTCCACGACCTTATCCATTTTCTATTTTCATGCAGTGGAGCCCTGTCTGGAGCTCATGGCCATAGTCTTCCTCTTTCCCTGAGGGTGGATCATTAGGAAAACAAATTTCCTAGTTTTGGAAATGAGCTTACTACATTGTTTTGCAGTAACCAAAGAGATGGTGGTAGGCGATGCTATCTCTGGTATCCTGTACAACTTATTTCCCAAGGTGATAATAACAACACGAGGCCTGGAATCATACACAACATATCACTTCCACAAGTACGGTTTTCCTAATAATACATCAGAAACATCAAGAGGAGCAATGTCACATAATACCTCATCCGTGAAGGGCTTGATGTTGTAGAGAAGGAGACATTGTTGGCTGATGCAGAGGTCATGTCCTTGGTGCAACCACCCGATGGTGTATGGTTGTGGGTGTGTTGTGGTTGGCAAGCCCAGCCGCTTCATGACCTCTACCGAGATGAGGTTCTTTTGGTTCCCGCTGTCGACAATGAAGTGCAACGGGGAACCCTTTACCCACATCTTGGAATGGAAGAGACACTCTGCCTCTTATGGATCTTCTAGTTCCTCCTTCTGGATCTTTGTGGTGGAAATGGTGGTGTTGGGCTCTGCATCGATAATCTTCTTCCCCCTATCATTCCCCTTATCAGGTTCTGATTCAGATTCAGAACATGCATCTGATTCAGAAGCCTTCAACTCGGCTACTAGTGACTACTTGGCCTGACACTCACTTGTGTTGTGAGTGGAGCTCTTATGGAACTCACACCACTTCCCCGTGTCCTTTTTTGGCTTCGTGGTGTTGTTATTTGCTTGTGAATTTGGTGGGTTATCCTGGGCCACCCCGTCTGGGCTTGGTCCTTTGTTCTACAGTTTGGGGGTACCTTTCCCTTGCTTCTGATTCGCAGACCCAAAGTCTCTCTTTTTCTGTTTGAACTTTTGCTCAATCTTGGCAGCATTTCGATACGCCACACCAAGCGAGGATATGTCGAGGAACTCCATTTCCTCCTGAATGTATCTATGTGGACAACTATGGTAATTTAACACCAAATGTTTCTTTGAATCTTTGATACCCAACTTTGTGTGTAGGGTATGAAATAGATTCATCATCTCATGCACATCTTGGTCCCTTTGCTGCCGCAGCATAGTCCATTGTATGTATTTGTCCTCATAGCTCCCCACGGGACAATATTTTTCCTTGATGGCGTCTCGGAAATAATTCCAAGTGGGTGTGGCCGAGAAAAAAGAGGGTTCCCCCTCGCCCTGTTGCTCCGAGTAGGTTTCCCACCAGTCCTTGATATGGGGGGCGGCTTTGAGGAGTATGAAAATAATCCTTTCTCGGTCGAAAAATTCATGAACCGAGAAATATCCTTCTAATAGATTCAACCATCTATCTACAACATCTGCATCTATTTGGCCCTCAAATATGGGAATGTCAAAGTTTACTTGTACCTTAAAAGGAGTGGCGCCTCCAGAGTGGCTGTTGGATGTCAATGCACCGCTAGTGGGAATCCGTTGAAGAATCTGGGAAAAGTTTTCCATCATCGCATTCCTTTGTTTCTTGAGGGCCTCCTCGACAACATTTTGCTAAGATATCCTGATGCCTCATCTTTATTTTCTTCCCCCATGGGTGGTCATCAGGGATTGCAAGACTGATCTTGCAAAGGTTCAACCAGATCGAGCCCCAACTCCTTATACCCTAACCTTGTTGGGGACATGCAAAGAAAGATCGATAGCGAGCAGACCGCTCTCATACCACTGATCCGGATTTATGTAGGAACACAATGAAATACAAAAATACACATAAACACAGAGATGCAACGGAAATAAGACTTCATTTCACTAATAACAAATGACTGAAAAATGCTTACAGACAGAATGGAAATAAACTAGCTAGGGCGCTGGTAGCTTATCTCTGAGAAGAGATGTGGCAGCTACTGGCCTCTGAATTGCCTATTAAATGAGGCTCGAAGGCCTATATATTACTGAGAAACAATGGAAAACCATAAACATCCAAAAACCTAACCCTAGGAGATGAAACACCAAAATATGGGCTCTGTTGGGGTAAATTGGTACATCAGTTTCCCGGGGTCATAACTTTGGCATACTATCTCCGTTTGATGCACATGATACATGGTTAGAAAGATCTATCTGAGGACTACACTATTGATAGAAAATATCAAGTCAAGAACAAACTCATATTCTCTAGTGTATTCATGCCCAAAAAACGTCGTTTAGGGCCTCAAAACAGTTCGGGAAGTTTAGGACCCGAAGAACTGCTAAAAATAGTAAATTGTGCTACAATTAAGGAAACTGAAAAACTAAAAGAAACAATGGTGTGGGTCCAAGTGGCCACCAATATCCATCTGGATCAATGAGGCTATAGAAACACCATTTGTGATAGTGAAAAACAAGTATCCTACATAATCTAGTCAATAGGGAATACATGATTATGTACTTTATCCCGAGCAAGATTGTATTGGCACCTCACCACATGCAGGGGATCCTTGCCACAATTTACAAGACATTAAACTAGAGATTAAAGATAACATTGTCGGAGTACATGGGATGACTAAAGGAACAAAACAGAAAGAACCTGAGGTTATACAAAGTCATAATATGAGAAAAAGAAGAAGAGCAATGGATTAACACAAGAAATATAGCACATATCAAGACAAGAAGAAGATGCAAATTGAGGTCAAAATAGAGAGAGTCGATGATTGCAAACAAGTGCATAAATTGAATCTTCAAGTCCAGACCTTGCAATACCACAACCAATAATTGGAGAAACTATACTCCAAATTGCAGAAGAAGTATCAAAGACTCCATAAGAAGCACTAAAACAATTTCTTCTTTCTAAATGAGATAATTTGAAGGAGTACCTAAAAAAGATGCCAACACATCTAGTTATCTCCCAGCTGGCCTCCAACAATGTGCATGGATACCAGTGCTTGATACAGAACTTATTTATGTCAGTCCTAGTCATTGTTTTTCAAATCTCAGGTCACTTCAACAAATATATCAGTTTAATTTTATCACTAGTAGCAATTTTAGTCATTTAAGTGAAAGACTCTTTTAGATTGAGGAATAATAAGTGGTCATTTGTGTTTGATATGAACCATTTATTTTGTTAAGTCAAGTTTGAAGTATACAATAATATACTCTAGTAGTATTTATTTAAGTCAATAAGTTGTTCTCCAACTGATAGTGTAGAGTTAAGCCTCATTTCCAGATGGACGAGAGCCTCTACAACTTTGATAAATATGCAATTTTTGTATGTTTTTGGGGTTTGATTATTTGGGAATAATATGAATACATCAAACAGGTTGAACCTGCTCTATGAATGGATTAAATCTCTCTACCTGGGGAATATACTCTTGATGACAATATGGTTTTTTCCAAATCTATATGTGTTTTTCTCTTATCTTGAATGAAGTTATTGATGTGTGCAAAGTACATTTCATTTTCCTTTCAACTATTGTATAACTCATCTTTACTGATATCCAACCTGTAAAAAAACTAATTCTTTGGTGAAGATCTATTTTTATTGAAACCTGTGAGATTAATTGTGTTTGGATACTTGTTTAATGCCTTGAAATAATATTTTTAGACTTAAACTTCTTACATCAGATAATTGATTGAGTTGTTTGTTGTTTCCCTTTGTTTTTCCCTATATTATCTCACGTGTCTTTCATTTCCATTCCACCAGCGAAGGAGCACCCTCCTACATATCATTTTTACAACCCAACCATGTTCTTGTCTTGGTAAACCAACCCTCCAACTAACCAACAAAATCAAATAATTAAAAAACAAAACATTCCAAAACTTGAGGTGGCCTAGCTCTTCCCTTAAGTAGTCAGGTGCAAATTTTAGGACCAACATCTTCTGGCATGAGTGCCATGGAACAGAGTAATGAGATATCTTTTCTTGGGAGAATGAAAACAATCAGATATGACCTTTGATGGTGAAAAAATATCAAACACATTCAGACGACCACTTTCACCTGGCAACTCCACTGAGTAAACTTAACAAAATAAATATTGTCTCCTATAAAAGGGCTCAAGAGATCCAAATCTGAGCACATAAAAGCCAATAAGGCTCATCCTAGCTGTGAGAAGGACACCATAGTCTCTGATCCAGAAAGACAACTAAGAAAATCCACCTTAGCTCAAAGATATACCTCATCCCTCAAGGGTAAAGCTACACCTAAAGAGTCCACCTTTCTCCACTATCACAAGCAACTTGAATTTGATATCCTTGAGAATCACATTTCCAAGGAATCTCAAATACCTTTAACCCCTACCTATATGTCATCATTCATTCCATCATCCACCCTTGTATCTCCAATCAAACCTCACATTCCTATTGCCTAAGCAATGGTCATTAACATGATGGATGTCATAATTGTTGTCAGATATGCAGCCCTATTTTTTCTTGTAGGCTTAGATGCATTCCCATCCACAGACTATATGAAATATTTTTCAATATATAATGGGGAAGGGGATGTCATAGATGAGGAACATATGGTAACCTTCTACAACTTTGCAGACAACTTCAACATTGCCTATGCATATGTGTGGATGAGGTTGTTTGTACAGAGCCTGGATGGGGAGGTAAGGAAATGGTTTTAGTATCTCCCTCTAGACTCAATTACAAATATTGATGCGTTAGATGAATCTTTGATAAATAAATGGGAATATAGAAGAGATTATTTGTATTACATCACTAATATTGGGGCCCTTAAGAGAAATAATGGTGAATCTATTTCATACTTCACCAAGAGATTCAATAAGATGTATGATAGAATCCCATATGAGATCAAACCAACTGAAGCCTCATACAAGATCACTTATGCCAATGCATTTGATGGAAAATTGTCCCTTCTGTTGAGGGAGAGAAGATCCACCACCTTGTTGTCCATGGAAGAAGCAACCATTGAGGTTGAGTCCAACATCCTAGCATCAGACAAGTTAAAGACTAGATATGATAAAGACAATAAGAAACAGAGGGAGGATTCCCCTACCTCTAACCCATACACATCTAATCCTAAACTTGATGAGATGACCAAAACTTTGAAGGATTTCATCTGGAATAGATAAGTTGAGATGGGAATAGAAATCCAAACAGATTTTTTCAAGGGGCTAAGAATAGAAATCCAAACAGATTTTTTCAAGGGGCTAAGAATAGAAATACAAACCAGTTTAGGAGGCTGAATGATGTTCCTTAGATAATTCAGAGAGAGAGGAGGAATGTTAATGATCAAAGAGTAGTACCTCCTTTAAAAAACAATCATATTGAGGAAATGAATGTAGATAGTGATGTTGTTGTACTTTTCAATGAAACTGATTTTTATACTAGTTACTTAACACAACAAGATTATGAGGTAGCACAATTGTCAAATCAGTTTGATATTAAGGTAGGGGAACAAATCCACCACCTCCGATGAGAACAAAAAACCATAGGTTCCTGCCAAGCCAAATCCAAGAAAGGCTGCATTGACTACAACTCACCAGCTTCCCCGATCTAAACCTGTTGTCCCTGAAGTAAAGGAAGTTGACATGCCACACACATTTTTCAGCCTAGAGCATTAGTTGAGCAAGATAAATATCCTTGTACCTTTGAAAGAATCGTTGAAAAATGAGCCTTTCAAAAAATCTGTTATGAAGGTCCTGCAACCACCTATTTTTGTTGTAACTTCTGATGTAATTATTCTATAGGATAAAAACCCAACCATTACTGTGGGTCCACACATTGGGGATGGATCTGATGCTTCTCCACCTTTCTACATATCTTTAAATTTCCATGACAAGATCCTAGACAATTGTCTCATGGACTCATGTGCCTCACACAATGTCATGTCTAAGGTTGTAATGGAGGAACTAGTTCTGGAGATCACCAAGCCCTACCAAGACCTTTACTCCTTTGATTCTAAAAAAGTCAAATGTTTGGGATTAATAGAAGACATGGTGATGATGGACATATTTGGCACAATTACCCATAAAGAGTGTAGTGATGGACATCATTTTGGTTGACATTCCCCCCAAGTTTGGTATGATATTGCCAAGGATGTCAACTAAGAAGGTTGGAGGGTCATTACAAATGGACTTCACATATGCTACCATCCCTATTTTTGGAGGAGAACATAGGAGGCTATACAGGGAGGTCAGATTGACATATATCATCAATGACCATCAGAATCCAAGCAACCATATAGTTATGTTGTTGAGGATCGGATCAGGTCATCTGTTTTCCATTTAAATGATGATGAACCAGAAATAAAAATCAGTAAATGTAGAAATCAGTCAATGACAGATCAACATAATGAAGTATGGAAGATGCATTTCAATGGCTCTTCAACGAATGAAGGTTCTGGGGATGGTATAGTCCTCATTTATCCTACACATGAGGTAATAACACTCTCTTATAAGATGGATTTTGAGACTACTAACAATATAGCTGAGTATGAAGATCTAGTGTTGGGATTAGGGGCCGCCAAAGACATGGCCATTGACAGTTTTGCATTTTTGGGTGATCCTGAGTTAATTATCAATCAATTCTAAAACATTTATCAATATAAGTTTTTGGGGTCCTATAATCATAGGTAACTTGATTCTTCAACTGCTTATTTGGCGTTCCTCCCGTGATGAAGACATCTGACTTGTTAGGCTCAGTTGATCCCATTCCCCCCTCCATCCATTTCGCCTGATCCTTCATCACCCTGTTGCATCCTTCATCCACCTCTTTTCCACTCACTCCCTTGACCATTTATCCCATTGGCTACATCTCGCCCACCACTCATCCCTGCATAAACAAACTTAGGATAAAAATATTAATTAGATTGTTTTAATAAGGTAATTAATAATAAATAAACAATTACATTAATTATTAATTAATTAAGAATTAGTAATTAAGTTAGTAATTAATTTAGTTTATTATAATTAAATATTATTTAAAAAATAAAACAATAATAAAAAACATATATTAAAATAAAACATATAATAAGTAATAAAAAACATATATTAAAATAAAACATATAATAAATAATAAAAAATATATATTAAATAAAACATATAAATAAAACAAGTAGAAATTAAAAAAATAAATAATAAACAAAAATTAATAACAAATAAAAAAAAACCCAAAATAAACTATACCCTAAGTTTTTTACCTACCTTTTCTCCATATAACTCAGACCACCCCCCCTTATGTCACTCCACCAAAAGGGGGTCTGATTAAGTGGTTTAATTGAGGACGGGTGTCACCATATGGTGAACTCAGATCCCCCCTCTTAATACCATTTACAACCTTAGGGGGTCCGAAAACCACCTTCCCCCTTGCAAAACGCCCCCCCCCAAATTCAAAAAACTGTTTTTTTCGCCAGTTTTACTAGTTCGTTTCTGAGAGTGATTATGGGAAAATAGAGATGAATTTTCAAAATCCAAGATTTTTTTTTTCATCACGGGATAGAGAACAAAAACCTCTCCCATAATTTACACAGGTGTCAGCAGTTGGGAGAATCAAAGCCATCTTTGACCCTTATTTTTCAGGCTTCCATTTTTTCCTCTTTCAGTCATGATTTTGCGGGAGCTGTTTCGGTGAAATGGAGATGAATTTGGAAAACCAGAAAGAGGTTTTTTTCTAGAACATGATCATATACAAAAACCTCCCCCCGTTTTTACACAGACAACTCATATTGGTAGAAATGGAGACTCCACGGGACCATATTTTTCATAAATTTGAGGCAAAAAAGTCAAAGGACAGAGGGGAAAATGCAAATTCAAAGGCGCATGTCACCCACAGATCCCATAAAAATAGTGATGGATCTCTGAATGGATCTCAATGATCTCTATTTCTTTGTAATAAAAAATTGAATTGGTTTAGATTTGCTTAAATTCAATCATGTTCATTAATGACAAGATCATTGTAAATAAATTATAAATACTTCAGAATTCGAAGTATTGGGGGTCGATCAGTTAGACCTAAAGGGAAGGATGGTATGGAAATATCACCATCCATTGTAAACATGATTTAGAAGGTTGTTAGTGACCTTTTGGGATGAATACAAATACATTTTGTTTCTAGATTCTTGTGTCATGATCATGTGGTGAAGTGCTTCTTGATGTAACTTGTTATTATCTTGTTTCACATACTTTTTCTTTCTGTATTTCAGGATTTGTTCTCAACACCCTTTACTAGCTTAAAAAAATATTTATGTTTTCTTCCAAGTTTGAACGTAGAATTCAGATAAGCTTTGCTCTGCATTTGGATTGAACCCAAACTTATTCTTCCTTTCCATCTCACAAACTATAAGGATCCACTGACATGAGTGCCTTTCCTAGTTACATATGATCTCATTTATTCCCTCATTTTACATCTTTAACCTTTGACTCCATTTTTCCCAATGGTACTCTTCTGTTGTCCCAACCAAAAACCTCAAAAACAAACCTTTTATCCTCATACCTAGCCTAATATACAATTCAAACAAAGTTAGATCATACAGAGAGATCCCTCTCTAAGTCTTGGAGGGATAGATCCTTGACTCAAAGTGGTTTTTTGGTTACCTATGTCAATTTCTCCTTCAACCTGAGAAATTATGGAGTGAAAACATAAGCAACATAGGATCAAACAATAAGGGAACTAGATGTGGGACTTGGTTGAAAACTTCTTTTTGGCATTTAACATTTCCTTCATTCCTAGAGAGGCAAATTAGAAGGAAGATTCTTTGGCCTTGGCTGCCAGTACCTTCAGACCTCCCATTGGTCTAAATATTAAGTATCTAGTGGAAATCGGACATAGGAAAACCATACCACACAACATAAAGTACTGGAAATTCTTGAGTGATGACTTGGAGATACAAATATTTCTGTAGACCATTGAATAATTCTTGAGTATCTCAACAAATCAAGAGGGTGAAGATGACGAATCAGAAAATTAGCAAACATCTTATCTGTTGAGCAAAGTGGTTGGCCAGAACATCGTGGAACTTAAAAAAATCATATCCTCAGGGGTCTAGTGCCACTGGAAAGTTTATTTGACAGTTATGATGTCTCCAGATAAGCTACCATCAAAAATCAAGAAGAGGAAGTAATGGAATGCAACATTGGAAATGTTGAAAATCCAAAAATAGTCAAATTGTCCAAGGCACTAGATCGAGAACAAAAATATAGGTATGTTAGCCTTATGAAAAAATTTGTTGATATTTTTGCATGGTCGTATGAGGATTTGAAGACATTTGAAACTAACATCTTCCATCACAAGATCCCTCTGAAGGATGGTTCTAAGCCATTCATATAGAATATTAGGAAATTTAATCCAATGTTGATTTCCATAATTGAAAAAGTGCTGAAACAAATGTTTGATGCCAGAATTATTATGCCCTTGAGATACTCGTATTTAGTGGCTAACTTGGTACCCATGAGGAAAAAGAGTGGGGAAATATGATTGTGTGTTGATTTACGAAATCTCAAAAAGTGTTCTCTAAAGGAAAACTAGCCCCTATCCAAGATGGACTGTATTTTTCACAGGGTAGTAGGTTCCCACATTATTTCCTTACTGGATGGATACTTTGGTTATAACAGGATAGAAGTGTCTGAAGAAGACAAATAAAAAATATCATTCACCACCCTATGTGGGACGTTCATGTACGACAAAATTCCCTTAAGGCTGATGAATGAAGGGGCCACCTTTCAGGGGGCTATGGACATAGCCCCTGTGGGGGAAAAAGACAAATTTATGGTTATATATTTGGATGACATCACCATTTTCTCCAAATCATATGATGAACATTTACAACACCTTGAGAAAATTTTCCAAAAATGTAGAAGGTATGGGATCCCTTTGAATCCTAGGAAGTCCCACTTTGTTATGATATAAGGTAAACTCTTAGGTGTTATTACCCAAGGGGGGAATATATATTGCTAAATGTATATGATATGACACTAAGGGGGGGCATATATGGGCCTAAATGTACATGTAATGTGCAAATACATATGTAATAGGGTCGGCCTAGTGATAAAGGGGCCTCATGTACAAGTGTGAATAGATATATATAAGAGATCATGTATTCATTATTGACATGGAATTGTGAAGTATGAAAGGTATTTGGTTATTTGAGGGGGTTCCCCTATTCTTTAAGGAGTTATTGTGTAAATTTTCTATATTGGAGCACAACTCCAATATAGATAAGTTACACAATAACTCCTTAAAGAATAAGGGAAATTCCCTCCTTGGGTCATAACATTAGGCCACATCATATTAGTAGGAGGAATAAAAATAGAACCTAAGAGAGTTGATTCCATTCAGGAAATTGAAATCCCCATAAATAAGAAGTTTATTCAGTCTTTTATAGGAATTTTTTTTTTTTTAAGGCGCTTTGTGACAAACTTTGTTGAAATCATAAGGCCTATCACCAACATGCTGAAGAAATATGTTGTTATTAAGTCGTCACTGGAGGAAATATTAGCATTCCAAAGGATCAAACAAGATTTGGTTGAATCCCATGTATTGGTCAGCCCTGACTATGCAAAAGAGTTCTTTATCTTTTCTTTTTCTTCTGAGGAAACCATTGATGCAGTACTACTGCAAAAAAATGAAGAAGAGAATGAATATCACATACCCTTTTTAAGAAAACCCATTTGAGATGCTAAGATGAAATATCACATATTAGAAAAGCAAGAATATGCATTGGTCAAAGATTTGAAGTCCTTCAAGGTGTATGTGTTACAGTCTATCATAACAACCTATGTTCATAGCATCAGTGTCAAAGAGATTTTGGTCTAGCTAGATAGTGAAGGGAAGAGAGGGAAATGGATTGTCAAATTTTTGGAGTATGACCTACACATAAAACCCACTAGGATGATTGAGGGATAGGGACTTGCCAAGTTGTTATCAGAATCCAACTGTAAGGTGATGGAATTTCATCAGACCTTCACCCAATCGGATGCACCCATGCCACAATCTGGACAAGACATCATGCATGTATTTGAAAAATAATCTTCTTCACCTTGGTACAGATATGTTATTTACTTTATGTAGCATCTAGAATGCCCAATAGATTTTAAAAATATGAGGGTCGGGTATCTCAAATTAAAAGTGATAAAATTCTACATTTTAAATCAAAATTTGTATTGGAGGAATCATCCTGGCATCCTATTAAAATGTCTTGATGAGGATGAATCTAAACAAGTCACAATAGATATGCATAGGGGGGTTTGTGGGGGACACTAGCATTGGAAAGAAACACCCCCCAAGATCCTAAGGGTAGGGTACTACTGGCCCACACTTTTCTTTGATATATTCACCATAGTAAGGGCATGCAATGAATGTCAGAAGTTTGCAAGCAAACAAATATTTTTCTCACTGCCCCTAAATCCTATCACTATTAGTGGCCCCTTTCAACTATGGGGATTAGATTTCATAGGTGACGTAAATACACCCTCTAGTGGGAAACACAAGTGGATTCTCACTTCCACTGACTACTTTACCAAATGGATCGAGGTTGTACCCACCAAGGATGCTACTGACAAGGTGATCATGAGTTTCTTGGAGACCAATATCTTTGCTAGGTTTGGCTTCCCTAGAAATATTATAACAGACAATGCCCAAGAATTCAAGTCCAAACCCATGATTGACTTTTGTGGAAGACATAACATCACCTTAACACATTCCATGCCCTACTACCCTTAGGGGAATGGGTTGGTTGACTCATGAAGCAAGACTCTCATCAGGATCATCAAGAAATTGTTGACTGAAAACAAGAATTTATGGGACTCTAAACTTAAGTATGCCTTGTGGACTGATAGGATCATCACCAAGAGATCCTTGGGAACCTCACCATCTTATCTAGTCTATGGGATAGATGTTGTCTTCCCTAATCAGCTCGGTCTACTAGTTATAAAATTCCTACATGAATAAATTGAGGAGCCAAATGACATCCAGATGAATATATTTCATATTATAGAGGTTCAACAAAAGAGATAAGAATTGATTCAGATAACTGAAGAATTCCAAAGAAAGATCAAATAATCTTTTGACAAGAAAACCAGAAGGATATCCTTGAAAAAGGTGACCTGGTGTTAAGATGGTATGCCAAAAGGGATGAGAAGACTAAGCATGGTAAGTTTGATAACCTTTGGTTTGGTCCTTTTGAGGTGGGTGAGGTTCTGGACAATAATACATTTGTTTTACACAATCTAGATGATATTGAGATCTTTGGAGACCATTTAAATGGTCTCCAAAGATCTCAATATCATCTAGATTTTGTAAATGGTCACTTCCTGAAACACTATTTTGATTGAAACAGTGAGGGAAGGTCCCTCTTTTACCATAGTTTCTTTTTCGTTTTTCAGTTGCATTTGATTAGTAAGTTTGTGTATGAATAAAGACTCCATAGCCCAAACAAGGCACTGGGGTGTAGTTACAGTTTTGAATTCCATAGATGCATGGCTGAGAGACAGTGGCAGATATACATGGCTGGCAGACATAAACAAAGGTAAGAGAAGGAAGGTGGGAGTAAGTTATTAAGTTACAAGGAACTGATCTTCTCATCTCAGCACCCCATAGGGGGGTGTTGTCCTCATTTGGAGCCAATGTTGAGACCTAAGTTTGAAACCCTACCCCTCCTCTCTCATTTCCCTATACCTCCATAAAAAATCATTCCTTTTATATTGGTTAAGTTGCTTCCCCATTACTAAATGACTCATTTTTTTATCATTACCTCTCTTGATTGATTCTTTGTAGCATATTTTTGTTTTCTTGAGGGATAATTACATGGCATGGTTTGGTTTGAAGTAAATTTCATGAAAGTTTCCATAGGTTGAGCTCATAGCAAGTATAAAAGTGTTTTATATGCAGAACAAAGTTGATTGCAAGAACCAGGCTATTCTTGCAAATGAGGAAACACGCTAATTTTTTAAATCATTTTATAATTTAATTTGTTATTTTAAATATTTGATCCATTTGAATAGCCCTTGCATATGTGCATTATCATAAGCAAGCACTTCCACACCATATTACATGTGGTTCCATCATTACCCAACATCAATTATGATTGTGAAAATTTTATCGGTTCATCATGGACACTACAACTTGAATGAAGGGTTAACAACACACAGGTATCCGTTTCAATATGAAGAAACCCACATTCACAGCATCATTGACATCATAGCTACTCTTACCACCATGGTTCCTCCTCGATTATGGAAATTGAATAGGATTGAACCACAAGGCATGGAATTGTTCGAATCCATACCCGAAATCAAAGATATTTTTCTAAAGGTCGAGTGGTATGATTTCCTGTGTGCATTTGAAGGACACCACACAGGATTGGATATGTTTTTCACATAGACATTTGATGGATTCCATACCCTGCTTGGGGATACTTGGATTCATGTTACATAACACTTCATTGGAGAATCTTGCACTCTCCCTATCTATGGGGAAATATGGTTCAAGAAAGGAAAGTTGCCTCTCGATATGTGCAACAAATTCCTGGTTCCCGAGCACCAAGACCTTGACTAGAGCTAAGGAATCCCTATCACGTGGATAAAAGAATAATGGAAAGGAGCCCTAACAACAATGCAAAGGTATATCATAGGTGAGGATCGATTCAACATTCTACACTATTATCACCTTTGTTTCCTTATGCATCTAAGTGGAGACAGAGAACTTAATTTACCATATTACCTACGTAAGAGACTAACTAAAATGGCCAAGAGGGCTCAAGGTCACCCTGAATTTTCTCACAGAATCCTATACCATCAAGGCTTGATTAAATTGTTGGTAACTTTCACTCTCGAGGAACTTGAAATTCCAGCTTGGGATTATTTATTGAATTCTATGGGATTGAAAGAGAAAGAGCAGGTGCCAGATTCACAGAACAAAGGTGATGCAAGTGAGGAGGTCAGGGTTTCTCCAAAAACTGGGAGCTTAATGAAGCTTGTCCAACCTGCAGTTAGTAAACAGAAAGGAACTAACACAAGAAATATTCCCTCGAAAGGAAAAAAACCAGGATCCCCCATGGAGGACTCCCCTCGCATGTATTGAGGTCTTCTACGAAAAAGGGGAAGGAAAACAAAAAGTGACAAATCTTTTCACATGCACCGACCTACACTATAAACACCACAGAGGTCTCTATCATCCATCCATTCAGAGGAGGAGAAGAAAACCCCCATCGATCAACAACCTAATAAGCCCATGACTCGAATGAGTGGGAAAATTGGATCTGGTTTGTGCAACAGGGAAGTAATTAAAGGGAAGGTTGTTCCTATAGAAGCTTCAACTAAAACATCCCATGTAGCCAAATAAGATAGGAAGAGGAAGGGACAACAAAACATTGAAGTTCCAAGCAAGACAAACATAAAAACTAGAATTACAAATCAATTGAGGTTGAACTCCAAGGCTCTGTTCAAGCCATCATTAAAATACCCCCAACCAATTGTAATTAAGGATGATGACAGTCCCAAATTTGCCAGCATGGAATAAATGGAAGTCAATGTTTTGAAGGGAATGACAGTGAAAAAAGAGAAATCAAATTATAGGGAGGATGAGGTTGCAGAAACACCATTTGTGACAGTGAAAAGGGAGTATCCTACAGACTCCAATCATCAGGGAATACAGTATTATGGACTTGATCCTGAGAAAGATTCTATTAGAACCTCACCACATGCATTGGATCCTTTCCACAATTTACAACACATTAAACCAGAGATTAAAGTTGACACTGTGGGATTACATGGGTCCACTAAAGGAACAAAAGGGAAATAACTTGAGGTTATACACAGTCATAATATGAGAAGAAGAAGAAGAACACTAGTTGACCACAACAAGTCTAGCATAGAGCAAGACATGAAGAAGATGCAGGTTGAGGTCAAAACAGAGTGGTGATGACAACCAACAAGTACATAAACTGAAGCTTCAAGTCCAGACCTTGCAACACCACAACTAGGAATTGGAGAAATTTTACTCCATGCTGTAGAAGAAGTATCAAAGACTCCAGAAGAAGCATCATAAGACTTGCTTCTTTCTAAAGGAGATAATTTGAAGGAGTGCCTAAAGAAGCTTCCGACACATCCAATTATCTCCCAGTTGGCCTCCAAAAATGCAAATGGATACCAGTGCTCGATACAAAAATCAATTATGTCAATCCTAGTCTATTTTTTTCAAAGATCAGTTCACTTCAACAAATGCATCAGTTTGATTTTATCACTAGTAGCATTTTTAGTCATTTAAGTGCAAGACTCTTTTAGATTAAGGCATAATAAGTGGTCATTTGTGTTTGATATTAACCACTTATTTTGTTAAGTCAAGTTTTAAGTATACATTTCTATACTCCAACAATATTTATGTAAGTCAATAATTTGTTCTCCAACTGATAGTTTAGAGTTAATCCTCGGTTCCAGATGGACAAGAGCCTCTACAACTTTGATAAATATGCAATTTTTGTATGTTTTGGGGGTTCCGTTTTTTGGGAAGAATATCAATACATCAAACTGGTTGAAACTGTTCTACGAATGGATTAAATCTCTCTACATGGTGAATATGATCTTGATAATAGTGTGTTTTTGTCCAAATATATATGTGTTTTTATCTTATCTTGAATGCAGTTATTGATGTGTGAAAAGTACATTTATTTTTCCTTTTAGCTATTGTATAACTCATATTTATTGCTATGCAACCTGTAAAACAACTAATGCTTTGGTGAAGATATTTTTTTATTGCAACCCGTGGGAGTAATTGTGTTTGGATACTTGTTTAATGCCTTGAAATAATATTTTTAGACTTAAACTTCTTACATTAGATAATGCATTGAGTTGTTTGTTGTTTCCCTTTATTCTTTCATTTATTATCTCACTTGTCTATCATTTTTGTGCCACCAGCCAAGGAGGACCCTCTTACATATCATTTTTCCAACCCAACTATGTTCTTGTCTTGGTAAACCAACCCTCCAATTAACCAACAAAATCAAATAATAAAAAAACCAACCATTCCAAAAATTGATGTGTCCTAGCTGTGCCCTTTAGCAGTCAGGTGTAGACTTTAGGACCAACAATAGGCATGGAAGGTAATCTGTTTTAAAGTTTCATATTTTGAGAAAGAAACTACCCTTCGTTGCAGATGTGGATATGAAATCTATTTCCTCTGCGACCACTATCTTCACTAGGGAGGATCTAGGAAATATTTTGAACGAAGTTTATTTATTGACCAATAGATCTAACAAACTAGTGTTATCAAAGGAATATTTTATACAAGTTGTGGAGGACTTTCTTGTTGGTATAGAAAAAAACATTCAACATTGTAACCCAATGAGAAAGAAGTTGTGGCTCGACATAAAGTCAGACATGTTGTTGTAGGTACTCTGTTATGTTTCATTAATCTATGTTTTTCTATCATACGTATGTGTTCTTTGGATGATCAGTTGAAGAGAGAGAGAGAGAGAGAGAGAGAGAGAGAGAGAGAGAGAGAGAGAATAGGTCCTGGAAATGACACTTTTATTCTTTATAACTTGCTATGAAGTAAAAAAGGCAATAGGCATAGAAGGATATCTCAAGTGGGTGCATATTCCATCAAAATCATAGTGTGGGGGTAAGAAGTGAGTCGTTTTGCATTATTGATTGAGTTCATGTCTTTGAATTTCTTTGGATTTTGTGAAGAATAACATATTGAGCATACTCAACTTATTGTGTGATGCATTGTTAGAATTGAGTAATCTAACCATTGCAAAATGAAGTGTGGAAAATCCAAAGAAGTACCAGTGAATGTTTTTGAATTAGAAGTATTTACATTAAGTGTAGCTAACTCAATATGAATGTAGTGGTTTTTTCAGAATTAGATACTCTAACAAATCACAAGTGAATCCAAGACAGTGAATTCACAGTGACATTGAAGGTCCAAATGCCAAATACATAGATGAAGAATCCAAGCATGTAAACAAATGCATTGGAGGAAGATGATATTATCTCTTTTTGATGAGTTGAAGTCTTGTTTTGCAATATTGTTTTATGTAAAATCATTCCCTAGTCTTTTTGGTAAAGGGTATGGTAGTTGGAAAGGAAAGTTTAACTACATGTTACCTCTAATTGTGCATTGATGTTAATTTTTTCTATGAATTGACGTAATATTGACTTGTATGACCAATTGTTAAATATTTAAAATCATGGTACCATTATTTGGACTAAATCTATAGTTGGTTCCAAACTAGTATGAGTTCGACAATTCTATAAGTGTGTGGAGGAGCATGAACATTTTGTGTTCTTGGGATTGAAGCGAGTTGTATTGTTTTCACTATAAAAACATTTATTTGATGACAAACATAAGTTTGAGTTGGAATTATAGGAAGGAATAATAGAGATGTTGTTCTGGACAACAAGAGAGCATTTATTCCAAGGGAAGATGGTGACAATGGCAGTCGTGCAGAAGAAAAAAAAAGTGAAATGATTGCAGAAAAACAAGGTAAATTTTGTGAATTGTGTTGATTAAAACATACTCATGACCATATGTTAATACTCATGACACCTTTGTATCAAGTATATGATGCAATTTTTATTGATTCGATGAATTGGTCCTCAATGTTTTTGAGTTTGTACCTGGTATCTCCATGTGATGGAGCATGTAATGTATGTACATGTATATATGTAACATGTAAAGGGCATATCATTGTAAGAACTAATTAGGAATGCATACCCCTTTGTCATGTATCCCTATTGATTTGTAGTGCAGAAACCTATATTATAGAGTTCGTTAACACCTAGAGTGAGCCATGTCATGATTCAGTTAAACGCCCTATGAGTGAACTCCGAGAGGTGCCTAGAAACCATGAGTTTTACATTAAAGGGGAGCTCATCAAGAGGTTGAATGAACCATGTACCTGAAGTTTTAGTAAATTCATCTTTCCACACTAAAACTAATAGAAGGGAGGAAGAAATATTTAAGTTATAAAAGAAATGACAAAGAAAACACACAATACATCGAGATTTTACCTTGGACACCGAAATGTGAAAACTAGAATTCCTTGAGTGTATTTCTCTCTTGTTGTCTTATTCATTCAGAATAAAAAGGTTACATGTCTAACATTGGTCCACACCTAATACAAAATCGACATCATACCCTCTTTCTTTAGACGAGGAAAACCCTATAGCCAATTTGGATTACATCTACATGACCAACAATCTACTGCTAAATATTAGAAAGAAGATCAACTTAATACAAATACAAAATTCCTTATTTGTAGGATTTATAATATGAAAACCCGTAAATAATGGCTCCCAAAAATGATTACAGATCCATGTAGATCATTGGCTACAAATCACATGAATCTTGGGACTCTGTTACATTCAACTACCATGTTGGATTACTAGTTGGATACTAGTCAACCTTTAGTTGGTCTTTAGTCTGTTGCCACATGAACTCCTATCGACCTCCTTCTGGTTGACCTCTTCAACTTTGTCCATCACTTCGACTTCGAATTTTCCCAGTCAATCCACCTTGACCTTTGACTTTCATTGCAAAGAATATAACAACCCAACATTCTCCCACTTGTTGTCTTCTTTGTTGTACCGGTATTTTCTAGAACTTTTGTTCAAAAACACAGGGAACAAATTCCCATTGCCTCTCTACACCAAGAGAATTTCATAACACTCATAGGATTGGTCAAAGACTCTGTTATGTTTTCCAATGTGTCTACTTTCTCCAGAATCACCTTGTTTCTTTCCACCATGTCTCTCATGAAATTGTATTATACATAAATATTCTTAGTCTTGTAATAATAAATTGGGTTCTTTTCCAAAAACATTTTTATTTGACTATCACAATTTATCTTCATAGCTCTCTACGCAAACTTGATCCTTGAACATAGTCATTGCATCCATATTGCTTATTTTCTTTCATGAGTGGATACCATGTATTCATCTTCTATTGTTGACAAGGCTACAACTTCTTTTCTCTTACTCATCCAGCTGATTGATCCACCAAACATCTTGAACACATATCCATTAGTCGACCTTCGTCACTCCATATATCCATCCTAGTCGGCATCAAAAAATCCATGTGCATCTACTTCACTATCATTTCCAAGTTTCCATTGGTATCATATAGCATAAAATGTTGTTCCACAAAAATACCTAAATACTCTTTTGACATCTATTCAATGCTCCTTTCCAGGTGTTTTCATGTATCTTCTCAACACTTCTTCTTCATGGGAAATGTATATTAGAGTGAATACCATCACATATATTTAGCTACCAATAATACTTGCATAGGGAACACATGCCATGTCCTCTATTGATTTTGGCGTCATTGGAAATTGTTCAATAATTATCCTTGCTCCCACAGGAATTGGCACCTTTATAGGTTTGAAACCCTGCATGTTGAAATATTTCAAAATTGTTTCAACATATTTCCTCTGATTCAACCAAAGATTTATAGATGCTCAATTTGTCTTGATATCCATTCCCATAATGAATTTCATTGCAACAATATCCTTCATCTCGAACTTGGAGGATATATTCTTCTTCACCTCCTTTATTGCATCCATGTTTTTTTTTATCAACAACATGTCCTCGACATACAACACTACATATATGAAACACCCACCTTATTTCTTGGAATATATGTAGTAATCAACTTTTCTTCTAAAAAATCACAGAATAAGGATGTATGTGTTGAACTTTTGATACCACATCATTGGTGATTTCTTTAGACCATAAAGGGATGTTTTCAACTTGCACACTAGCTCTTTGTTTCCCTTTACTACAAATCCTTCAGGTTGTTTCATGTAGATTTCTTCTTCTAGGTCCCCATGTAGGAACATTGTCTTTACATCCATTTTCTCTATCTCAAGATCAAATGTTGCAACTAGAGACATTATTAATCTAATGGAAGTTAATTTAAAACAAGGGAAAAAATATCACCGAACTCAACTCCTTCGACTTGCGAATATACTTTCACTACCAGTCAAGATTCGAATTTATTGACTTGACCTGTTGCATTCATCTTCTTCTTGAATACCCACTTTATACCGATGATATTTCTTCCATTAGGTAATTCGAATAAATCCCACATCTCATTCTTATGAAAGGATTCCATTTCTTTGACCATGACATCCTTTCATAGTTCACCCTCTGTCAAGTAGACTTCCTCCATGACCGACTTGGGCTCCTCTTCAGTGGAAGTTAACACAATTGTTGAATGAAAGTCAAGTGGACTATACCTTTCGACTAAATTTCTTACTCATTCAGACCTCCTTACTATGGGGATCGATTTTTCCACCTCTTCTTTTGATGCACTTGACTCATATGAATAATATTCTTCTTCGTTCCTCGGTTCAAACCTCACCTTCTTTAAATTATTATCTCTTTGAACCACTTTAGGCTTGTACATTCCTCTGAATTCTACCAATACCACATCTTGAATCTACATTGTTTTCCTTGATGCAGGATATTAGAGATTATATCATTTCATTCCTTCTTTGTATCCAAAGAAAATACACTTGACTACCTTCTTGTCCAGCTTGCTCCTCTTTTCTTTGGGAACATGAAAAAATGCATCACAGCCAAATACGTTGAGATGTGAAAGAGAAGGATTATTACTAGACCATACCTCATGTGGAGTCATGTCAACTAGCATCAACTAAGGAGACATATTCACCATATGTTTTGCAGTGTTGACTGCCTCTGCCTAGAGTTCTTGTGCGATCCTAGCACCACTGCGCGTGATCCTTGATTTGTACATCAACATTGTTTTCATTCTATCAACAACTACATTTTGATGTGGGGTATATATTTTGGTATTTTTGTGTTCTATTCCACACTTCTTGTAGAACTGTTCAAAGTCCTTTCCATAAAATTCACCATCATTGTCAGTTCTCAATACCTTAACCTTCTTATCTCTCTAGTTTTCTACAAGAGAATTAAACTCCTTGAATTTCTAGAAAACCTTTGATTTCTTCCTTAGGAAATATTGCTAGCGGGAAAAACCCCCTATGACTACACTAGGGTTCATAATGTAGGCATACCAATTAACCGTCTAAAATTCAACTACTTCTCTAACTATCCCAAACATACCCAAAACTCATACAAGAAAAGAAAATATGAGGAAGGTCGGGTAACTATACCTCTACTCTGCATTCGGTGATGACCTCCTCGTGCTTGGAATATTTGTTAACTACACACCTCCTCCTGAGGTTGGCCTGCATCCAAATATTGACAAACAAAAAATGACAAGCATGTTATTCCATATACAAATTAGGGTTCTATGTTAGAATGTCAAATCATAAACCATTAAAATCATTCAATAGAACATGATTTGGGACAAGAAAATTAATTATTTTATTAATAACTCAATGATTATACCTTTACAATCAAAACCAGCTACTGCTCCATGAACCTGGTCTGGGATCCTCTTCACCAAGATCCAAGTGCACCTTTTTATGGATTCTCCTCTCAACCTTCTGATCTCTTATTGGGAAGTGAATGGGTTCCTGATGGAGGAAGAAGGGATAATTGGGAAATGCAGAGGAAATTTTCACAAAAGGGATGTAATAAGTTGGGCAAGGAGGGGATGTGAAACAGGAAGAGTTTCACTGTTCTTATGTATAGATGTGGAATGAGACCCAAAAGCCTCCTTTTATATGACAAAAGGATGGCTATTTAGTTGGGTGACCAACTATAGGCGGTGGATTAGTTGGGAAACTACCCAATAGCCCGTAATCTCAATGAATTCCTTACAAATTTTGCAAGTATAACTGGGTTGTAATGGTGCAACATGCATATGTACATGGGCTGTAGTGGTGAAATAAGCATATGTATGCAATAAGTATTGGTGTAGGGCACACACATCTTCAAAAAATGGGTTTTTTAGAAGATAAACTCAGTAGTGGCTTGGCAAAAAATGCAAGTAATAGGGCCAAAGGCCAGGTATGCATGTGTAGAGAAATTTAGGGTTATAAAAAATATATCCATGTTTTATTGGAGAAATCATATATGAAGGAGACATAACACAAGGATCCACCAAGTGAAGGAAAAAAAATAGGGCCAAAAACCTCACTAAGAACCAATTCTAGAATCCCTTTTTCCCTGGTTGCTTGAGATGGGAACCTCACTAGACTTTGTTTTCCATATATCGAATGTTCACAAAATTTGACTTATAAATTACATTCAGGAAAATATTTGACTGTACCTTTATTTCACATAGTTTGAAATCCTTTCTCTCTAATGTGTCACATCCTCTTATGCCATAGCATGGTCGGTTCGACTTGAAGAAGACTTGTCGATTAAGTTTGAATCGACTCAACCTTAGTCGAGTCAGTCGATTCGAGTTGACATTCCCTAAAAATTTGTATAGGGTTCCAATCCGAACATATTTCATTAATACCATCACACCTATGACCATTCTTCATATATCCTTTTGAAATA
The DNA here is from genome assembly GCA_009831015.1 of Picea engelmannii. Classification (NCBI taxonomy): domain Eukaryota; kingdom Viridiplantae; phylum Streptophyta; class Pinopsida; order Pinales; family Pinaceae; genus Picea; species Picea engelmannii. Next base: position 89,907 of record ML785292.1, on the reverse strand, counting down.
GAGTGTGCTCTCATGCATCGCTCATATTACTAACAAATATCAGGTCTCTTTCCAAACCTGCAATATGTAGCATACTTGGGAGGGTTATAATCCTCCCATCTTGTAGTATCAGTTGGAATATTCCTAGTCCCCCAACAACACATATCCTTCTTCATAGCGTTCATATTCACAAAATCATTCTCTATGTGGTTTCATATGATAGGATGCTCCTGATTTGATCAATCAAACATCTTGATCCAAATGTGTACTGGTTAACGCCAGATACACTTCACATACCTTATTTGGATTAGTCTTTCTCTCTGTCGAATACTTCTCATATCTCATACTGACTTCTATTACCTTTTGTTGAGGGATCTAAATTCCCCTTCACTAAAAAATAGGAATTATACCGGCTAATGAGGCCCAATTAGACTCTTCAGTGTTTAATAGTAGTAAAATTATCTAGATCAATGATCCAACAAGTTTCGATGGGCGTTAACAATGATATATATATGTACCTTTCAAATATTTCCTTCTAATAAAGATTTTTTTTTTTGGGTTCTTTTATCCTATTTTTTATAATGTATTGAAACACAAGTAATAATAACAGAAAAATGATATATGTGTGAGAAGATCAGGCCTTGGGATAACCTTAGTGCCCCAGTAGGCAAAAAAAAAACTATGTCAAGTTTAGATTAGCAATAATACCATCAATTTTCCAGACCATTAGATATCATTTGAGAGAAAGTTTGAAAAAAGAGTATGCATGCAATATAATAGAGGCTAGAAAATAATTTCATCACACATTAACATACATCACATGTTAAACATTATCGATTTTATTTCATCAGTTTGAAATAAATAGTTGTCAATCATTCTAAGATAACTTAAGAAATAATAATAACATATCTTACTCAATACAACAACAAATATCGAGTTGGAAATGGAAACAATCCAGAGGTTCAATGACATTCACACTTTAGATGAAAAACAACTCTTCTGGTTCTACGCAAAACTTTTGAATTCAATAATCTTTGGCCGAGAAATATTTTTGTTACAAAATAAAGCCCCCCTTTTCTATGTAGATATCATCACCCTTAATGCATGACTGATGTCTTTATTTATGAAATGAAATTATATAAAAATAGCTATTATGTTGATTCTTATCAAGTAAACAAAATAAAAGTAGACTTAATCCATGTGTCCTTCTCCTGTTATCTCTAGTTGTCTTGATGTTCTACTGCAGTGGAATATTCCTCTCGTATTCTGACAATTGGAAAAATATTTCTTCACATGTGTTGGTATAAGGAAACCTTTGCTGGTCCATTATTGCGCTAAGGGTGTCTTTCATCTCCACCACATGTTTCTTGTATTTTTCCATCTTGGAACTTATCCGCTGCAAAATTGTCGATGCTCTAATCGGGGGCTTCATGAAACTTTTCACCTATCCTGAGACAAGGGTCGCAATCTGTGAAATTTCTTCTTTAGACACTTGGTCCAGTTCAGTGTGTTTCCTAACTATGTCCCACAAGAATGTGAAGTCCTCAGGTTGGATGAAATATAGTATATGGATATCTATCTTTTCCTTATTTATTTTCTCCCAACTCTTCACACATTCTTCCCGTATTTCTTTCATTTTCCGATGAGGTTCTTGTACCATTTTCATCCAATGTTTCATTTCCCTATGTATAATGGTGATATAAAAGTACCCAAATGCCATGCTATTTTGTGTCTCAACCAGTCTATGCTTCTCTGATGTATCCAATCCACTCCAAATCTTGATATCCCTTCTCATACCATCATCACATGTCTTTGTAGGTCTCTAGTCCCATAAGAGTGTCTTCCTAGTAATATGCTATATATGTCACGAAAATATCTCGTTCTAATTTGAATCGACTGTACACCTCCATGAAATAACATTTACGAAGTATTATTGCCTGAGTGGTGTCCTGATAATGCTTCGCTTGATGTTGAAGATGATCTAACTCATTTCTCATGGAAGTAGATTCTTGTTCATCCCTTTTCACTCTATCTAGGGTGGAATCAGTTATATCCATCCCAACTCCAAGAATTTCACTCACCTTGGTATTTTCTGTATCAAAAAAAATTTCTTCTATGGTTACGAACAAAGTAGTACCTAAAAATAACCTCCTTCTTTTGATGGTTCTTTTCATCACTGCCTTTCTTTCCTTGTTGTAAGATATAGATTTCACATCAACAACCTCATCAATAGGTTTAGGAATTTGTTGATCTCCCCAGGATAGGGTATTTCCCAGGTTCCCTGACGCATAGAAATGTTCCATAGAAGGTTCCTTCCCTTTTTCCATGGTAGGTAGTTGATTGTTACCTTATTTTGTTAATTTCTTCTCTTGTGTAGAAGTTATAGGTGATTGTTATTCTTGTTGGTTTTCTCTCTCAATTCATCATAGGGAATGTACCCTATGAGTTTTGGTGATGAGGCTCTCTATTGGTCAATTCCATATGGTGGTGTTACTATCTGAGGTGGGGAATTGGATGGCAATCTTGTAGTCACTATATTTTCTATTGATGGGACATTTCTTTCTTGGTGTTCATACCCTCCCTTCTTCTCTGAATGTATTTTATGCATTAGGTTGTTCATCACCAATATCCCCATCATTATGAGGTGACTTTGCCTCATCTAAAGGATGATTTTCCATTTGTGTAAAAGTCCCACTACCCTAGGTGATTTCAATTGCTATGTCCCCTCTTTTTGGATTCTGTAATGGTCCTCCTAAGGCCTGGGAAGTCATTTCTCCTATCACTTCATCATAGGTGATAGGTTCTGGGGCTATGTTAGATTTTGTTGGAACTTCATCATCATCATATATGGTTACTAAATTGATAAGTACCGTGGGTATACTAGTGTTGGCTAGTTTCCTTGACAATATTTGTGGCATTATATCTATTGTAGGTTGCTCCACTTGGGTTGTCCTGAGTGATGATCCTCTCTGGTGGATTTGCTTCAGTAGTATTTGGCTCAGTTTCATGAGTATCTTTATCAAATGGGAAAATCCTTGGAGGTTCTAAAGCTTGAAGAAAAGGGATCTATCTCATTGTTTTCATAACCCCTTCTACCTCATCTAGGAGCATTGTTCCTCTACTTATTGACAATGCTACTTACTCTACTCTAACTTCATTTCATGCTCTAATAGATGCCTCTATTTTGTGCTCTACAATTGTGAATTGTTCTTGCGTAGATATAGCCTTAAACTTGGTACTTTTTGTGTTTTCTTTTATTTTAAGAACCTCTTCCCAATCTTGAGAATTTTCAATGAAGAGCTCATCTTCATAATTGTCATGGGAATAAGTCCAATGTGACACCACTTTCCCTTTATGCTAGGGTACTATCCCTTTAGGATCATGTCTATGAAACTAGCCTATAGGCAACCTGTATTCCAAATGGCTCAGACCTTCTTTATTGGCATATGTGGTGTCTTTGACTACATAATATCCAATATGGAAACCATAGGGTACAAAGTCCCTCTTCTTGTCCTTCACAAGAGAGGCATTTAAACCTTGTAAAATGGTCTGGTAGCATATTTCTCCAAAAAAACAATGGTCTGGGACACAAGAAGGGAGTAAATATGGAGCACCAGTACCTCCAAAACCATGATATAAGTTTCATTCTCTTCCATATACCGATGAACTACTTTGGATATCATTTTCTTTGTTTCTATTGAAAGTCTTGGACAATTATGAGAAAACATTTCTCATGCAGATTACGTCCAACACGAAATATGCCAAAAAAAAGGATGGTATCTAACCTTCTTTTGTTTTCTGAGCCTATTGAATAGTGATTCTAATTATCTTTGAAATAATTCCCCCCTAGTTGAAGCTACTTCCATAGATTGCAACCATATATGCCAGGGGCATCCAAGATTCTAAAAATATTGAACAATCCTTTTCTCCATACCATCGACAGGTCAACACCATTAAGTACATGTACGATTCTCTAGTATTTGTTGTGTTGTACTAGCTAGTGGTCATGTTCAATAATTTGTTGTTCTCCCTCCACAAAGAATCTAATAATTGGCTGGTGTTATGTCTCTTATAGAACTTAACCACAAAATTAGTATTTAGTCTTTCTTTGGGTCTATGAGCTTCTAATACTTTTTCACCTCTAACAGAAGGAATAAACCAATGCATTCCCATTCCAATTTATTTATTACACATTTCTCGGTGTGTATGTGTTCAATTATCCATACTAGGGTCTTTGTGCAAGGTAAAATGGGAGTTTGGAATGCCACCCTATCTAAAGATGACCATCTAATATTTGAAAAAAAGGGTCATCTAATTCCCTGACCCCTTGGACATTCTGAGGCACAAAGTTTGCAAAATATTCATGATGAATTTTGTTATAGAGATCACCCCAAGGTAGAAGGAGGACCTTAGATGCAATGCTTGCCTCTATATCTTCGAATGCTAGTGGTTGAATGAATTGCTTCTTGGTCAATATTCGAATCACGAATTCTACTTTCGGTGCAAATTCCAACTCTCTTGCTACTGTTGCACTCGATCCTTCACCAAATTATAACTCTTTCCCTTTGGGTGTCCTCGATGAGCGTATGGTTACTGAATTTCAAGGAGACATATTTCCTACATGCGATTGCCACTATGATTCACAAGTGATTATAGCAAATAACAAAAAAATTGGCAATGTATAAGACCTAAAAAATTCACAGTAGAATTTAACATTTACCTTCTTTGCAGCTAAACCTGGTCTTACTAGTGTTTCCACAAATCGGCACTAGGGTAATCTCCTTGGTGGATTTTATCTTCTTCTCTTGGTTGAAAGGCAAGTTTCTTGAACATAATAGGAAATTGTAAGAGAAATGGCATTAAATATTCAAATTTGTAGATCCCACAAACTTACGTTCTTGTGTCTATTATTTAATTAGAGGGTGTACAAAATGATCTTTGTAATCTTAATAAATCAAAATAGAATCCACACCACGCTTTTGAGTTAATGTATTGCGATTTGATGATGTGGAGGCCCGTTTCTCCTAGTTCATCAATGATTTCAGATTTTTTAATTTATCGACATGCAATATCAGAGATAGAGAGTATTCATTAAGTGTCATCTACCTTTGGAAACATCTTGCGGACGTCGATGACCATTTAGCAAGGGATCCTTAAACACGTTATTCATGTATCAAGGGTTTTGAGGGGATTGACATGGAAATAAATCAACATTTCGTGTTCATTGGTGACCCTAACCTTTCACTTAATAGTTATCAAATAATATCAAACCTAGTGGTAATCCTCTGCACAAGTTATTTTAGACATAATCTATATCTGTTGACTAGATCTATGTTTAAACGAATGGACGGATTTGATTGACCCAGAAGGAAACAGATGGTCCAAATCTCTCCATAATATCAATGTCAAAGAAAACATGTATGTTAAGTTCTTTACTATGTTTAAAACTTGTCGATGGTCGATGTGTGAATTGACATCAACAGTTCTCTCTGACCCTTACACTCATCTCTTGTTGGTAGAAAAATATGACATTGACCTTCATTACCATACATGATGACATAGATGTGATGATGTGGCAGATGACGTGGAATCTAAGTTTCAAAGGATGACATGTAAACTTTTGTGACGGTACGAGTAGTCTACGTGGCCAGACACATGGTATGTGACATGGAAAGTGTGGAAAGTGACATGTCCAACCTAGTCATCGAAACAACCACTACTTGGTGGTAAACATCAACTGTGGAGTTTTTCCCTTAAACATGATCGATGACTAAGATTGATTTATTGGTTCCCATAATTCATTGGCATCAGGACAATCTACCTTTCTGTGTTGGACTTAAATGTTTTTTTCTAATGTCGATGGTCTATCGATGATCATTAGAAATCCTTTGACTTCTGGAAACACTAACACATTCTACCAATGACTGATGGATTATCGGAGATCGAAGAAATTTGTTCCACTTCAAAATGCGTGCAGCTTTTCCTCGATCCCGAATATAGAAACTTATTTTTCTCCATCCCTCAATGATTTCAATGACAGTTCTTTAGAAAAGGTTACATATTGCTCATTTTTAAATTCTTTCTTTCATTTTTTCTTTTTTGATGCAAAACATGAGAAACTTTTTTTAATTTTATTGAGATTTTAAATGCAAAGAAAACAAAGGAAAAAATGCATAAATTTAACAAAGTATAAATATGCAACCTATGTAAATCCAAAAGGAGAAGAGGTAAAATAATTAAAAGGAAAAGTGGTCCCCAAAAATTGAAAACTTTAAGGGTTTGTTGAGGACTCAACAAATGGCGATTCATTGGGAGAAACTAGAATCTCTCCTTATACCTTCAATCACTATCAAACTATTTCAAGTAATACGTACATAGAACAAGAAGAGGAAACATAAACCACCCACATATCCCTCTATATGTAATTTAGAAATCATTCTTTACCTTTTCATGGGGTTTTGATTTTGACCAAACACAAAAAATAAGTCCTTTTGATCACTAACCTGGACTTTGAGTAAGAAACTAGATTAGATATTACTTCTAGTATTATGGTATTATTGTGTATAATATTTAAGTAACCTTATCACCGATCTGGTGTTTCTTTGTTTCCAACGAGTATCCATAGCCCCAATGGATTCACCTTGATATCACAGACCTTTCTCCACTGCTAGTGAGCATTCATAGCCTCGACGAATATATATGCAATCCCTCCTTGACATCATGATTCCCTTTTGAGTTATTTTCCTACCTCATCAATTCTTTCTTTTATTATTATAATGTAAAGCATATGTACCCATTACTGGATATATTTTTTTTATGAGGATTTCTTGTGGGATATGTATTTGAGTCTTGGAGGATGACACATGTTAATGAGGAGATGAATTAGGCCCTGGGATTTAAATATTACCCATTCTAAAAGAAGCAAGAAATTCATCGATTTCTCATTCATCATTTGGATCATGATTTCTAGAGTATATGACTTTTTCGATCTTTTCATGTTTGATAATAGTCATGCCCACCACCGACAAAAAATTGTATTTTTTCTAAGTCACATATAAAAGAAACTGTAAGTACTCTCTGACTCCTACTCCTGCTCACTTTCAACTTACTTTTATTTTGATATTAAAAACAAATAATGCTTTTTAGCAGATAACTAAAATGTCTTTTTTCGATGACCAAAGGCTGAAAAATCAACATCCCCAAAAAGTTATTTATGGAAAAAAACAAAAACAAAACATGCAAATAATTCAATACAATAAAAAAAACATGCAAAGTAAGAATCATGAGAAAACAACCCGTTCATCAAACCCAAAAAAAAACCAGAGTTTACTGTATTAAAATAATTATTTTATTTTATTTTTTATGAGAAAAATTGTTTTAGGGCTTGGCCATTGACCGGGAGAGCATCATATTCCCCCCTCCGATTTTGCAAATGATATGTGCCAACCCAAATTTTCTCATCTACCTAAAAAGGATTGAGCCAAAGGTTCTGAAATTTTGAGTGCTTTCCTTTGGGTTCATTCACCTTATCCCATTTCAAGACCAGATCTCCTACGTGAAATATTTTATCTTTTCCTTTATGTTTATCAAACCATTTTTTGACCAACTATTGATGAGCTATGGACTTCCTTTTATTCTTTTCCCTTTATTCCTCGAGCATGAGTAGGGTATCTATTCTATGTTGCATATTAGATAATGACTGACCTCTTGATGCCTAAGAAATATTTAAAGATGGAAGACATAACCTAGTTGGGAGGATGGCTTCTTGTCTGTATATTAGGAAATATGGATAATTTCCCAAAGCCTCTTTGGGTGTCACCCTGTCAGCCCACAAATCATTATAAAGTAAATTATTCCAATTCCTTTGGTTTTCTACAACACTCTTTTTTAGGATTCTCACCATGTTTTTATTAGCTGATTCTGCAACCCCATTCCCCTGTGGGTAATAGTTCGTGGAGTATTTTATGAGGATTCCCTTTTCAAGAGAAAACTTGGTCAGGAGTGTGGAGTAAAATTAAGTAGTTTTTTCAAAGAATAGGACCAAAGGTACTCTGAACCTTGTTACTACCTTTTCATTAACACGAGTGAGTGGAATGGCTTTTGACCATCTTATGAAATAATTTGTGGCTCTTAGTATATATTTATGTTTCTTAAAAGAGTTGGGATTAATTTCTCCTATGAAATCTATTCCTCATTGTTCAAAACGCCTAGATATGGTTAGTGGTTGAAGTGGGATAGATGCCTTCTTCTCTTTCCCAACGCTTAGTTGTCAGGTTCTAAATATCCTTGTGTATGTGTGAGCATCCCTAAACACAGTGGGCCAATAGTACCCTGTCCTTAAGATATTATGAGCAATAGTTTCCCCTGTGAAATGCCCACCTCCTAGTCCATCATGAAGTTCCTTTAATACCTTTTTGGAATCATCCTGGTTAAGACATATAAGTAGTACTCCATCATAATTCATCTGAAAAAGAATATAATTTATAAGGCGGTATTGAGCAGATTTTAGCCTAAGGGATCTTCTCTCTCTAGGATTTAGACTTTCGGGGCATGTCCCATGATGGAGAAAATATGATATTTTTTCATACCATGAGTCTTGGTTGGGTGGTAAGTATAGGAATTTACTACACCATATATATAATTCATTTTCCCAACCAGAATCTTCTAAGTCTACTTGGTCCTCAGCTTCTGCGGTGAGTTTGCACAATCCTTCACCTTTGACTATCTTGGTGGGTTTTATATCTAGGTTAAATTATTGGATCATAGCCATCGAAATTTCCCCTACTCTCACCCATTTATTATTGAGTGAAAAATGACAGGACAACAAGATGGGTCACTATTACTTTACTATGATTCTTTAGGATATAGGATCTGAAATGTTTGACTGCTTTGTAGAATGCATATGTTTGCTTGTCTATGGCAGGGTAATTAAGCTACGGCCCTTGTAAGTTGGTGCTCATGAATGAAACAATTTCTTTGCTGTTTTCATAATCCTTTTGAGTAAGGACTGTAGCTAATGATTGATTCGATGCAAAAGTGTAGAGGAAAAAATATTTACTAAAATCTGGGCTGCGTAGAACATGGTCTTGTGATATGGCAGTTTTAATTTTTTCCAAGGCTTATTTTCCCTCATTTGTCCACTTAAATTCAATGTCTTTGTGTATCATACTCTGCAAGGGTTTTATTGTCTCTACAAAATCTGTGGTGAACTTTCTCACGAAGTTAATCTTCCCAAAGAAATATTGCATACCCTTCTTATTATAAGGGCTTGGTAGTTGTGAGATTTCTTTTATACGTTTAGTATCGATATGGACATCATCCTTCGAAATGATGTGACCCAAAAAATTTCCCTCCTCTACTCCAAATATATTCTTCTTCAGATTCAAAGATATCCCATACTTTTGGCACCTTTCAAAAATTTGTGTGAGATGGGAAATATGGTCAGCCCTGTCCTTGGAGTAGACAGTAACATCATATAGGTACACTACGACACATTTTTTATCGGTCCCCAAAATGCCACATCAATGGCTCTTTGGAAAGTGGAACCCATGTTAATTATCCCAAAAAGCATGTGTTTGCACGCGAATGTTCCCCATTTCGTTGGGAAGGTTGTTTTCAGTCTATCCTCTTCTGATACCAACATTTGGTTATATCCTGAGAACCCGTCCATATGTGAGAAAATATCTTCTCCTGATACAGTTTGCAGGAGTTGTTCCATATGAAGTACAGGGTAGTTGTCCCTTGTGGAAGCCCTATTTAAATTTCTCAAGTCTACACATAGGACAATTTCCCTTAAATGTTTCTTAACATGAACCAGACAGGTTTCCCATGTAAAATTCCTTACCTAAAATATTATTTTTTCATCTAATAGTTTCTTGAGTTCTTTTTGCATCAAATGTTCGAGAGATGGGTGAAATTTTAGTAACTTTTATTGGAAGGGAATAACTTCATGTCTTAACGGGATCATGTGTTGAGTGATCTAGGTGTCATACATTTCAAACTCCTGATAAGGCCATGCGAACACATCCTGATACTCTTTGAACAATTTTAGGTAAGCCGCCTTCTCTTTAGGGGACAATGATATTCCAAGGTTTATGTTTCAGGGGTTTTCAATGGTTCCCAGATTTATGACCTCATAAGAGGGACAAGAACTACTGGTCTTAAAAAAACTTGGTTTCTTAATTTTTTCTCGCAAATCGAATAGGTTCTCAAGATTAACTACTCCCTAGGGAATAATGTGGAGCTTGGTTTGAGCTGGTTCATTACATATTGTTGAATTAGGGCCTTGATTATCATGTTCTGTCATATGTTTTTGAAAAATATCATCATCAATACCCAAGTCTCTAAAATTTTCTTCATTAGTCAAAAAGGATATAATATGTTCATCTCCTTCAAATACCCTCCAGTTAGTGATGTGATCTGGAACCAAAGGCTTGTATAATAATTCTATGGAGAATCTATATGTTTCATAATCCTCTAGGGGGGGGCAACCTTGAGGCAGTTTTGGCCAATGAGTCAACTAATGTATTTTTGGAATGAGGTATGGTGGCGATGTTGAATGCTTGGAAATTTTCTATGAGCCTACGAATTTCTTGTTGATAATTTATCATATGGGAAGAATTACAATGGATCATGTTTCTTACCTTTCTGACAATGATTTCTGAATCAACAAAAACAATCAGTTCCTTGATGCTCAAATCGATAGCCTTTTTAAATCCTTGGACTAGTGATTCATATTCGACAGTGTTATTAGTGCAATCAAACTCTAATCTACAATATAAAAATTTTGCTTCCCTTCTAGATTGATGAAAATGCATCCTGTGTCAATCCCTTCATGAGATTTGTATCCATAAAAAAAAGAGTCTAGATCTTCGAGATGAATTTTGCCACCCTTTTTTCCCAATCTATTTTTAGGATATGACCTTCACTCTATTCAGATTGGACATGGAAACTTTGTTCAGTTTTGTTGCATGGCTCAATTAGGTTAGGGTATTCATGGGTGATAAATTTGATTTTTGCGAGAATAATACTTCAAACAAGCAGGGTGAGAAATTACCAAAATATGAATCACATGAGTAATTACCTAAGACTAGGAATTCATTAGATGACAGTTCCATAAGAGCTTCCAAGTCTGTGACAATATGTTTCAAATATTTCTCCCGATTGATCCTGGTCATGTTAAGGTTTCCCTTCAAAGGTAGCCATAAGTGGGACCAATCTGTACTAAAATATCCATGAAATTTTTCATACCAGTCCCTACTCAACAACATCCCATAGGCTTCCAGAATATATACAATTATGATATTTATGACCTGATGGAATTTTTTATATGAGGCAATTCGAATCATAACATTATTTAATTCCCCAATCACCTTGACCTTAGTTATATCTAATTGAATAATATGTTTGTCTCTCCTAGTAGTGGTAGCATTTAGTTTCTTGCATACAAATAAAGGCATAACATTTGAAGAAGCCCATGATTCAATGAGACAATTGTGCAAGTTCAAGTTATAAATTTCAAATGTTAACAAGAAAGGTGGGACAAAAGTTTGAGGTTTCTTATCAGTCACCATTGCATTCACATCAGGTTTCCAGATATTCCCCAAACTTCATTTACCTTCACTGGGATTTGGGATTGGTTTTAACATGAGTGTGATATCCTCATCCAAGGCTTGTAACAGTAAATAGTTTTGTTGAGGAATCCTACACAAGTCCATCACAAAAATATTATCCTTCAACTTCTTCATTTCTTATACCAGGTTATAGTTTAGTTTTTTTATTGCACAAGCCGAGAACTTTGGTCTAGAATGGAGTGGTGGGGTCTTTTGAGCTGAGGAAGATGGTTTTATAGATTTCTTAGTATCTTGTGAAATGACTGGAGGATTTTGTATGATGGGGGCCTTTCTTCTAGTTTTGGCTGCCAGTACTTCTGAGAATTCCTCGCCTTCTGTGAGAGTGTAAAAAAATGAGTTATGAATGACATCCCATAGAACCATGGTTGTTTCTTTAGGAGGTTCCCTTTATTCATTCTCCATGGTGCTCATAGTATAATCATCAGGTTGTTCAGTTACAACGCAAACATCCAAGAACTTATTTTCCAATAGATTCATGGAATTTACCCATTGAGGAAAATCCTTTTATGAATGATGTTCTTGATGTTAGTTGCAGTATAAATCTGAGCCCACCTATCCTAAGTCAATGTTCAAGTTAGCAGGAGGAGGCTCCAAATCCTTGAATGGTGGATTTTTCCTGAATAAAGGTTTGTATGGCCTGGGGTTTGATGTTCCTTCACCTACGTTTCTCTTCATGTCTATGATTTCGTTGGAAAACTTATTAACTGCCCTTCATAATCTCTCCATATATGTATTATCCTTTTAAATTTATTGTTCAACTTGTTTACCAGAAGGTCTTTTCAACATAAATCCTCGTTTGGGTGTCTTTGATGTTTATTTCTTTGATAAATATGTATGGTTGTCTTTGCATCCTTTCATTTGAAATTCAATAACTTTGGCCTCCTCAATTTTTTTGGCTAGAGTTGGTTTACTGACCCTCTTTACGAACATGGAAATAGATGTTGGTAATGCATTAACGTACAATTCAATTTTTATTTCTTGAGTGCACTTGGCATCTTTTTGAAACTTATTGAGGATAGTTGTGAATTTTTGGTTGAAGTCCTTGACTTTCTCCTTGGGGACAGCGATGGCGGAAAAAAGTTGGGCCATCAGGGCTTCGGTAGTCATTTCTTTGGAAAATTTATCAAGGAAATATTTTTGGAACTTCGTCCAATTGTTAATAGAACCAATGGGGATATTGAAATACCATGTTGAAGCTGAGTTCTCAAACATGTAGAGGAACAACCTGCATACTACATCTTCATGCTGGAAATTCATTAAATTAATCGCTAGTATGAATTTGTTGATATGATCTTTGAGTAGGTCGGAGGTTTCTGCGTCAAATTTTGGAAGAATTTTTTCTTGGTGCATAGGAAAATGATGTAACCTACCTGGTAAGGCTAGGGAATCCCTAGACATCCATGATTGGTTGTTTACTGACTAATCATTAACTTCTGGGACTTCCTCATTATTTTCTCCTTTGCTATCAGACTCGATGTCTGAGTTTTTTGAATTGGAACTTTTTCCTCCAAACTCTGAATCCTCTACATCAGAGTAAGTACTTGTGGGTGGGGTTACAAGAGGAGTCTCAGGAATGAAAATAAGGGGTTGGTCAATTCCAGTAAGGGTGGAATCTGATATATCTTCAACCATATTAACAAAGATATGGTCTTGAATGTCAAGTATCGGTCTAACAGTTTTATTTATGAGGGAAGAAATGGAGCTAATGGTAATTATCTGATCTATCGAGAGTAAGACCTAGTAATCCTTCTAAATGCGTTGAATTTTTCATGGGGGATTTCATAGGGAATTTATGGGTGAAGGTTTGAACCAGCTTCCGCTTGCAGTGAATCACTTGTGGTTGGGTTACCTTCAATATTAGGGTTTTTCTTAAAAAGACTAGCCATGAATGTGGGTGTTTTCGAATCTATAGGGTATTTGATATAAGTTTTTGTTTAGAAAAATATTATGGCTAGCCATGCATTTTTCGGCCCTACTTCTAGCGCTAGTTCTGTTGAGGGGTCGGAGTTCCCATTCACTCAACAGTAGGAATTATACCCACTAATGAGGCCTAATTAAAATCTTCATTGTTTAATAGAAGTACAATTCTCCAGATCAATGATCCGACAAGTTTCAATGGGCTTTAACAATGATATATATATGTACCCTTCAAATAGTTCCTCCTAATAAAGCATTTCTCTTTTGGGTTCTTTTATCCTAGTTTTTATAACCAATTGAAAGACATGTAATAATGACGGAAAAATGATCTATATGGGATAAGACTAGGCCTTGGAATAACCTTTGTGCCCCAATATGCAAACAACAATTATGTCAAGTTCAAATTAGAAATAATACCATCACTTTTCCATACCATTAGATATCATTTGAGAGAAAGTTTGAAAAAAAAGTATGCATGCAATATAATAGAGGCTAGAAAATAATTTCATCACATATTACCTCACATCATATGTTAAACATTATTGTTTTTCTTTCATCAGTTTGAAATAAAGAACTGTAAATCATTCTAAGATAACTTAAGAAATAATCATAAAAAATATTACTGAATACAACATGATCAAATATCAAGTTGGAAATGGAAACAATCCACAGGTTCAATCACATTCATGATTTATATGAGAAGAAATGCTTCCGGTTCTACGTAAAACTTCTGAATTCAATAATATTTGTCTGAGAAATAGTTCTCTTACAAAACAAAATCCCCCTTTTCTATGCAGAAACCATCATCCTTAATACATGGTAGATATATTTGTTTATAAAAGTAAATTATCTAAAAATATCTACTATTTTGATTCTTATCAAGTAAACAAAAGAAAAGTAGACTCAATCCATGTGTCCTTCTCCTATTATCTCTAGTTGTCTTGATGTTCTACTGTAGTCAATTAATCCTCCCATATTTTGACCACTGGAAAAAGAGTTCTTCGCATGTGTTGGCATAAGGAAACATGTGCTCCTCGACTGGTGCACTAAGGATATCTTTCATATCCACCACACATTTCTTGTATTTTTCCAACTTAGCACTTAACCGCTACAAAAATGTCGATGCTCTGATAGGGGGCTTCATGAAATTATTCATCTGTCTTGGGACAAGGGTTGAAATCTACAAAATTTCTACTTTAGATGCTTTCTCCAGTTCAATATGTTTCCTGACTATGTCCCGCAAGTCTGTGAAGTCCTCAAGTTGGGAGAAATCTGGTAGATGGATATCTCATTTCCTTATTTATTTTCTCCCATTTCTTCACACACTCTTCCCATATTTCTTTCATTTTTCAATGAGGTTCTTGTACCATTTTCATCAAGTGTTCCATTTCCCTATGTATTTTGGTGATACTATAATATGTGAGTACCCAAATACCATGTTCTTCTATGTCTCGACTCGTCTTCAATTCTCTGATGTAATCAATCCACTCCAAAGCTTGATATTCCTTTTCATACCATCATCACATGTATTTGTAGGTCGTGAGTCCCATAAGAGTGTCTTCCTAGTAATTTGTTATCCCGACCATGAAAATATCACTTTCTAATTTGAATCGACTATACACCTCCATGGATTCACCTTTAAGAAGTACTATTTTCTGAGTGGTGTCCTGATAATACTTTGCTTGATGTCAAATATGTTGTACCTCCTTGCTCATGGATATATCTTCCCATTCATCCATTTTCACTCATTCTAGGGTGGCATCAGTTATATCCATCACATCTCTAGGAAGCTCACTCACGTTGGTATTTTTTGTATCAAATAAAGTTTCTTTTGTGGTTACGAGCATAGTACTACATAAAGTGAACCTCCTTCTTTTGGTAGTTATTTTCATCATCGCCTTTATTTTCTTGTCATAAGATATAGATTGCACATAAGAAACCTTGTCAACATGTTCAAGAATTTATTTATCTCCCCAATATAGGGTATTTCCCAAGCTCCCTCACATATAGAAATGTTCCATAATAGGTTCCTTCCATTTTTCCATGGTAGATACTTGACTACTACCTTCTTTGCTTAATGTATGATATTGTGTAGAATTTATAGGTGATTGTTATGTATTGTTGGTTGTATCTCTCAATTCATCAAAGGGAATTTCCCCTGTGAGGTTTGGTGATGAGGCTTTTTGTTGGCCAATTCCATGTGGTGGTGTTAATTTTTGAGGTGGGGAATTGGATTGTAAGACTGCAGTCACTGTATTCTCTATTGATAGGACATTTATTTCTTGTTTTTCATACCCCCCCATATTCTCTGAATGTATTTTTTGAATTAGGTTTTTCATCACTATTATCCCCAACATTATGACATGACC
This sequence comes from Picea engelmannii, assembly GCA_009831015.1. Classification (NCBI taxonomy): domain Eukaryota; kingdom Viridiplantae; phylum Streptophyta; class Pinopsida; order Pinales; family Pinaceae; genus Picea; species Picea engelmannii. The sequence goes on along the minus strand of ML785292.1, from coordinate 74,009 downwards.
TTGCCTCATCTAAAGGTTGAGTTTCCAATTGTTGAAATGTCCCACTACCCTGGGTGATTTCAATTGCTATGTCCCTTCTTTCTGGATTCTGTAATGGTCCTCCTAAGGTTGGAGAATTCATGTCTCCTGATGCTTCCTCATAAGTGATAGGTATTGAGGCTATGTAATATGTTGTTGAACCTTCATCATCATCATCATGTATGGTTATTAAATCAACAAGGATCAGGGGTAAACCTATCAACATTGGTGTCCTTAACAATCTTTGTGGAATTATAGGTATTGTAGCTTGCTCCACTTGGGTTTGTAGCAAACTTGGGTTGTCCCGAGTGATGATCCTCTCTGGTGGAGTTGCTTCAATAGTACTTGGATTGGTTGCATGAGTATCTGTATCCTTGGAGGTTATAAATATTAAACAAAATGGGTTCGTCTCATCATTTTCATAACCCTTTCTACCTCGACTAGGACAATTGTTCCTCTTCTTGCTAACTTTGTTGCTTCCATTGGTTTGAATTCATCTTGTTCTTTGATAGTTGCCTCTGTTGTGCGATAAATAGTTGCAAATTTTTCTTTCACCTACATAGCCTTAAACTTTGTAATTTCTGGGTTTTATTTTCTTTGAAGAACCTCTTCCTAGTCTTGAGAATTTTTAGTGAAGAGATCATATTCATAACTGTCATTGGCGTAAGGTCAATGAGACACCACTTTACCTACGTGCTGGGGTACTATCACTTTGAGATCATGTCTATGAAACAAGCCTATAGGGAACATTTATTCCAAATGGCTCAGACCTTATTGCTTGGCATGCGTGGTGTCTTTGAATATATAATATCCAATATGGGAATCTTAGGGTATAAAATCCCTCTTCTTTTCCTTCACCAAAGAGGCATTGAAACCTTGTAAAATGGTCTAGTAGCATATTTCCCCCAACACCCAACAATATGGGATAAAAGAGGGGAATAAATTTAGAGCATCGATAGATCCAAAAATATGATATAAGTGTTCTTCTCTTCCAGATACCAATGACCTATTAAGTACATGTATGGTTCCATAAGATCTGTTATTTTGTACCAGCTAATGGTCTTGTTCAAGAATTTTTTTTCCTCCCTCAACCAACAAGATAATAATTGGTCGGTATTATGTCGCTCATATAATTTAACCACAAAATCAATATTCAATCTTTCTTTCAGGTCTCTGATCTTATAATACTTTTGAACGTCTACCAGAAGGAATACAATAACACATTCCCCTTCCAAATTATTGATTACACATTTCTCGATGTTTGTATGGTCAATTATCCATCCTAGGGTATTTGTGTAAGGAAAAATGGGAGTTCGACATTCCAACTTGTGTAAGGATGACTGTATAATATTTGAAAAAAAATGGTGATCTAATTCCCTTACCCCTAGGACACCATGAGGCATAAAGTTTGGAAAATATTCCTGATGAATTTTTTTATAGAGATCACCCCAAGGTAGAAGGAGGACCTTAGATGCAGTGCTTGCATCTATATCTCCGAATTTTGGTGGTTGAACAAACTTCTTCTTGGTCAATATTCGAATCATGTGTTTTACTTTCGGTGCAAATTCCAACTATCTTTCTACTATTGGACTCGATCATCCACCATATTCTGACTCTTTCCCTTTGGGTTCCCTGAGTGAGCGCCTGGTTATTGACCTTCGAGGAGGCATATTTCCTGCATGTGAATTCCATTATGAGTCGTAAGAAATTATAAAATAACGAAAAAAAATTGGCGATGTATAATACCTAAAAAATTCACAGTAGAATTTAATATTTACATTCTTTGCAAATAAACCTGGTCTTACTAGTGTTTCCATGAACTGGTACTGGGGAAGGCTCCTCAATGGATTTTCTCTCCTTCTCTTGATTGAAAGGCAATTTTCTTGAACATGATACAAAATTGGAAGAGAAATGGAATTACATTTTCAAATGTCTAGATCCGATAGACTTACCTTCTCGCATCTAGTATTTAATTGAAGGGTGTACAACATGATCTTTGTAATCTTCAGAAATAAAAATAGGATCCGCAACACTCTTGGGATTTTATGTATTGTGAGTTGATGGTGTGAAATCCCATTGTTCCTAGTTCATCAGTGATTTCATATTTTTGAATTTATCAGTGCGCAATATTGTAGATCAGGAGTGTTCATTAAGTTTCATTTAATTTTGAAAACATCTTTCCCACATCGATGATCATTTAGAAAGGGATCCTTAAACAATTTATTCATGTATCATGAGTTTCGAGGGGAATGACACAACAAGAAAATGACCTTTCTTGTTCATTGGTGACTATAAACTTTGACTTAATAGTTTTGTAATTGTATCAAACCTAGTGGTAATCCTCTACACAGGTTATTTTAAACATAATATATGTTTGGCAGCTAGATCTATGTTTAAATAGATGGATGGATTTGATTGACCTAGAAGGAAACAGATGATCCATATCTCTCCATAGTACCGGCGTCAGAGAAAACATGTATGTTAAGTGATTTGTTTTATTTAAAAATTGTTGATGGTTGATGTGTGCATCAACATTGGCGATTTTCTCTAACCCTTACGCTCTTTTCTTCTTGGTAGAAAAATTCAATTCCAACCTTCATTACCATACAGGATAACATAGATGTAATGATGTGGCAGATGATGTGGAATCTAAGTTTCAAAGGATTCTGTGTAAACTGTCATGATGGTATGGGTAGTCTACATGGATAGACACATGGCATGTGACGTGGAAAGTGTGGAAGGTGACATGGCCAACCTAGTCATCGAAACAAACACTACTTGGTGGTAAACATCAATGGTGGAGTTTTTCCTTTATACCTTATCTCTAACTAAGATTGATTTCTTGGTTCCCATAATTCATCAACATCGGGAGCACTCTACCTTTTTGTGTTGGAATTATAGGTTTTTTTTTCTGATGTTGATGGTCTATCAACAATCAATGGAATCCTTTGAATCTCGAAGATGCTAACACATTCTGTTGATGACCAATGTCTTATCGACGATCAACGAAATTTGTTCCACCTCAAAATGCACACAACTTTCCCTCCATCCCTATTATAAACACTTCTTTTTCTCCATCCCTTTATAAGGTCATTGACATTTCTTTGGAAAAGGTTGCAACTTGCTCATTTTTCAATTCTTTCTTTTGTTTTTTACTTTCCTGATGCAAAACATGATTTTTTTTTGTATTTTCTTGAGATTTTAAATGAAAAGAAAACAAAGGGAAAAATGCATAAATTTAACAAAGGATAAATATGCAACCTATGTAAAGCCAAAAGTAGGTGTAAAATAATTAAAAGGAAAAGTGGCACCCAAAAATTGAAAATTTAAAGGGTTTCTTGAGGACACAACACCTTCGACTTGTAGTCCCTTTTATAATGCCCATATTTTCCACATTTCCAACATCTTTTCATTGACTTAACCAAGGATTTGCATCTCAATGTTTTTTTTTTAGCTTCGGGAGGTATTACCACAAGAGGCCAAGGTGTCAAGGATATGGTAATATTTGTTGGAACCAGATTAATCATTTTAGTGAAATTGGCCCCGAAATGAGGCTAGGGCCTCATGGGAAAGTTGGTGGAATTTGTGGGCTTGTGTGGGGGTTCCACACCCACAAAGAGGACTAAAATATTTTAATTAATTGTTGATATTATAACGGGTTCCTAAACTCACTGATTGTACTTGTGTATAAAGGAGAGAAGTCATTGTGACATTTTCTCATTGTGAAATGATGGAAATAACATAAGTGAGTAAGCACTTGCGCTATGAGGCTTGGTGATTTTAGCAAAGGGAAATTCTATAAGGGTGGAAAATTTGGCCTAGGAGAGAGAAAGTTGTAGAGTGAAAATTGTACGAAGGTGTATGTACAAGATTTGTGTACTTGTATGCAGATTGCAGTGGGATGAATCACATATATAACAGGATGTAAAGAGCACAATAGTGTATGTACACGAGTTGCAGGAAGGTGAATTGTGTATACGCAGGTTGTAGTGGGCACAATCATGTATGTACATGGGTTGCAATAAGGTGAATTTCGTACATAGTTTTTGGGGAAAGAGAAGGTCTATACAGGAGGATAGGTGACGTCAGCAGGTCGTATAGGTGGCCTACAACAAATTTTTGGGAAAAGGAAATTTTCAAGTATTTTTTGAGGTTTGGTTTTTTTATTTTTATGGTTATTGGAGGACAAGGTTGTCCTCATATTTTTGGAGCATTTGTATTGGTTTGGAGGGATGGTTTTTCCATTGGAATTAACAAGGTTACAAAATAGAAATGTGTGTCTCATATATGTGTTGATGATTCATCACTAATCTTTTTGTTTCTGATGCATATGTTTCCAGTCAATAATTTTTAGTGTAAAATTGTTCAATGATAACAACTAGGGTTTTATTGTTAGTTCACTAGGAAGAAATTTTCATATATGAAAATTAGTCACATAGAGATGCATGTGAATATTGACATGGATTCAAAGATTCGGATTTGAAGAGAAGGGGATCATATTGAGACACATTGTTGGATACAACATTGGAAAAGTGTTTTTCTTGTTCTTGTTCTTATTTTGTGTAGGTCAAAATGGTGAACACGTTAAATCTTGAGGGCAGGTTGGAAGTGGAAAAAAAAAATTGGGCTTGGAAGGAGAGGATTCTCCTTCTCTTGGAAGAGAATGAACTCAAGGGATATATTGAGAGTGTGGTTGTGATGCCTACCGATCCACAAAAACTGGTAGCTCACAAGGAGAAGGAAGTGAAGGCCAAGTGGGTGTTGCTAGAATCTGTGAAGGATCACTTGATTCCTCACATTCCTAAGAAGACATATGCTAAGGATATGTATGATTCTTTGGTGGGTATGTACCAAAATAAGAATACATGCAGGATTCTACATTTGAAGTACCAACTTCAAATTGTCAAGATGACTAGTCAGGACACAATTGTCAGCTACCTTATGAACATCACTTAGATCTAAGAACAACTGGCATCTATTGGAGAGATAGTGAGGGATGATGAGTTGGTGAATGTAGCATTGATAGGTCTTCCCATGTTTTGGGAACCATTTGTGAAGGGGATGTATGCATGAGAAAAGTTACCATATTTTGATAGACTACAGACTGATTGTATCCAAGAGGAGACCAGGTTGGTGTCCAGGGATGATATGGATGGTATAGTAAAGAGTAGTAGTGATGAGAACCAATCCCTTGTAGCCCGAACTAGGAAGGGTGGAAGAGGTTATCCAAGTATAAGAGGTTTTCTTAGGAGAATATATTCTCCTGAGAGAGAAGCATATTCAAAGCTGAGAAGGAGGAACACTATTAGTAATATAATTTGTTTTGATTTTCATGAATTTGGGAACTATGCTTCATAGTGTCCACACCGAAGGGGAAGGAGAAGAAGGAAGAAAGCATTAGAAACTGAGGTTGATGAGGTTGTAGATAGGTTCGAGAGGGAGATCTTGTTGGTCTCCTCCCTTTCACTTATAGTCTCCAACACAGGGACTTGGTTGGTGTATAGTGGAGCATCTTTCCATATGACATGTGCATGAGAGTTATTTGATAGCTTCACAGAGACTAGCTCAGACTTGTGTGTGGATCTTGGTATGGGAACCAAGCATGCAATAGGAGGATCTGGTACGATATTTTTTAGATTGAAGTTAGGTGATGTGCTAAGGGTGTCGAATGTGCTATGGGTGCTAGAAATTAGGAGGAGTGTCCTCTCATTCTTAGAGATTGGGAGTAAGGGATACCATATATTATTTCTATATGAATAGGTGTTGTATGTGCCTAGACGATCTAGCTTTGTATCAGAGGTGGTTCTTTGAGTTAGGGAGGGAAACCTATATAGGATGAGGGTTCAACCTATGTGTGAAATGAATAGCATGAGTAGAGAGATATATGAGGAGGAGAAGGTAGATCCACCAGTGGTGAGGTAGGTGGCCCCACAAATAAAAAACATTCATGGGGAGAAATTATCTCCATCAATGGTGAGGTAAGTGGCCCGACCAATAGAACAATTTCATAGGGAGGAGGTAGCTCCTCTAGTGATGAGGTAGATATCCCCACCGGAAGTGTCGGCATAGAGGGATTCAACCTCAGGATCCAGTAGGTAGGAGCATCCTCCCATGATATTTTAGAGGATATTATACTTCATAGGAGGTCAACAAGTTTAAAGGGAGCAAATGGCTCTATATATTGTATAGAATCATAGGGAGTCATGTTTCAGAGGGAGTTAGTATACTTAGAGGGATCCATATTTCATAGGAAGTATATGGAGGGAGACCGATCTCAGTGGGAGTCAGTGGGATCATAGGAAGAGTCATCCATTAAGAGGGATTTCCCTCTCATTTTTAGGTGGGAGAAAGACATCTTCTAGGACTGAAAACATGTGTCATGGGTTGAGGAGGCCAAGAAGGAGGTTCAGAGGTAGGAAGCCTCTAGGGAATGTGACACCTCCATGGAGGATTAAATTGTTTCAATAGCTTTTGTTACAATGATAAAGGAAGAAACTAGTTAAGAAGTCATGAGAGTAGGATCTACTTCAGTCATAGAGGGAACAACTAGTGATACAGATTGGAAAACAAGTTTTTCTTCAGTGACCAAAGATGAAACCAGTCAAAATGACTAGAGAGTAGCATATGATTTGATGACAGGGACAACAATGAGTCAATAGGATTGGAGTGTAGTTTTGGTAGAGGAGATAGAGTCACTTCGAGTGTGGGAGACAGAGGTACATCTAGATCATGGTGGATGGTATATCACCCTCACTAAGAGGGAGTGTTTTTTGTTGTAGCTTTGAGAGGTATCCCCACAAGAGGCCAAGGTGTCAAGCATGTGGGAATATTTTTTGGCATCATATTAGCATTTTTTTTTAGTGAAATCGACCTCAGTATGAAGCTAGGGCCTCATGGGAAAGTTGGTGGGATTTGTGTGCTTGTGTGGGGGTGCCACACCCACAAAGAAGATTAAAATATTCTAATTAATTGTTGATTTCAGAAGGGGTTCCTAAACTCACCCATTGGAATTGTATATAAAGGAGAGAATTCATTGTGACATTTGCACATTGTGAAAGGATGGAGTTAGAATAATTGAGTAAGCATGTGCGCTAGGAGGCTTGGTGATTTCATCAAAGGGAAATTCTACAAGGGTAAAAATTATGGCCTAAGAGAGAGGAAGCCACATAGATCGAATTATATAGAGGTCTCCATATAAGCTTTGTGTACTTGTACGCATATTACAGTGGGAGGAATTGTGTATAGACGTGGGTTGCAAAGAACACAATAGTGTATGTACGTGGGTTGTAGGAAGGTGAATCACATGTATGGTTGTTGCAATGGGAACAATAACATATTTATGCAGGTTGTAGTAAGATGAATCATGTACAAAGTTTTATGGGAAGGAGTAGGTCTGTACAGGATGACAAGTGACATCAGAAGGCCATACGTCTGCAACAAATTTGTGGGAAGAGGAAATTTCCAAGGATTAGTTGAGGATTGGTTTTCTGATTTGTATGGTTATTAAAGGACAAGGTTTTCCTCATATTTTTGGTGGATTTGTATTGTTTGGGAGAGCTGGGTTTTACCTCATAATTAACAAGGTTGCAGAACATAATTTTTTGTCTCATTTACATGTTAATGGTTCATCTCTGATCTTATTGTTTCCAATGCATATGTTTTTATTCAATAATTTCCAGTGTAAAAATGTTCAGTGATAACATATAGGGTTTTATTGTTAGTTCACTAGGAAGCAATTTTTTGATCTAAAAATTAGTCATATGGAGTTGCATGTGAAAATTGACAGATCTACCCTTCAACGTAGAATTTCTATAGGAGAATATTCATTTATCTCTGTCAACCAATCAACCTCTCACCACTAAAGAATATTTGGTTGATCCTTTCATATTCTTCTTTCTCATTTCTTAAGATAGTAGAGATGAAACCATGTCTTCTAGCACTAATGTGGTTGAATTACGCCCTATAGCCAAGACTAATTTATCTCAACAGTCTGACAAACAACATAATAGGCTAATACATTTCTCATCCTCAGTGATGTTAGTATCCACACATGAAAACTAGCTTAGTATGGTATTAAATGCATTCAAATGATCATTTACCGAACTACCATCACTCATCCTATGAATATAAAACTTATTTACCATGGATTTCAACTAGTACAAGATTCTCAATTTCTCCCATGGTTTCTTGGCCAAATATTCATCTGAGACATTCAAGAACATTGAATCTGCAAGACACATCCGAATCATACTCCTTTCCCTTCTTTCGAGTTTCTCCCATTATTCCTTTGGCATACCTATTGGAATAATACCTAGACAAACTACCACCCATTGTTCTCGATTTATAAGGAGATATTCAATTTTAAGTTGTAAAAGATCCAAATTCTTTGATTGAATTTTTTTATCTCTATTCTTGAGGTACTTTCCATTCTTTAAGAACACCTTTAAAGATCTATAACTTCTTACTCTTACTAGAGCTATGTTTTAGCTCAGATCGAAGGTTTTTAAACCAAGATCTGATACCACATATTAGGAAATTAAGATTTCCATGCTAAACCTAATAGAAGAGAGGAACACATATCTAAGCTATAAAAGAAATGACAAATCAAACAAATAATACACAAAGATTTTACCCTCGAAACCCAAATAGGAAAACCAACATTCCTCGAGCATCTTTCTCTCTTGTTGTCTTATTCATTCAGAAAAAAAAAAGTTACATGCCTATCCTTGGTCCACACCTATGACACAATCGACATCATACCCTCTTTCTTTACACAATGACAACCTTGTAGCCAATTCAACTTACATTTACATGACCAACAACCTACTGTTAAATATTAGCATGAAGATCAAATTAATATCTATATAACATGCCTTATTTGTAATCTTTACAATAGGAAAAACCCTAAATATATAATGGTTCCCAAAAATGGTTATTGATCCATGCAGATCATTGGCTACAAATCTCGTGAATCTCAAGATTTTGTTACAATCGACTACCAAGTCGAATTACTAGCCAGATACCGGTCAAAATCCAGTCGGTCTTTAGTCGATTTCCACACAACCTCCTACCGACCTATTCTCAATTGACCTCATCAACTTGTCATCGATTATTTTTACTTCTATTTTTCCTGGTTGATCCACCTCGATCTTTGACTTTCACTGCAAAGAATATAACAATCCAGCATGAAGGACACTCTACTAAGCTGATAGTTGCAACAGTTGGGTACCCATGCATTCTAGTGGATGGTTGTTTCTTTATATGGAATTTGGAAGTTTCATGATGCATGTTCAAGGTACAAGGAGAAAGTACTAGGTTGGACCAGACATGGACTTTGTTGATCAGGAGGCGCTTTTATTCAGTGGAGTGGTAATGATGAAGACTTGACCTAACGATGATAAAACAAGTAGTCATTAAGGGGGAGTGTTGGAATATGTAACTCCTACTTTTCATTCGTGTGATCATATTTTTACTTATAATTATTATTGGTCATGATTAGGTAGATTTTGTATCTACATAGAAATTCTATTTCTCATCTTAAGGAAATGGTTGGAACTAGTTGGACTTGAGAGATTCTCTCCAACTATATTCCTCCTAGATTGGTGTGACATTGAGATATTTGTTGAACCAAGTAGATTGTGATATCAAGGTAGTTTGTCTATCTTGAGATAAATCTTCTTGTATTTATATGTACCTTATTTCATTGTTTAATAGAGAGTGTCCATACACAATTTTGGTTTGTGTAATAATGTCTACTCTCCTTCTCACATTTTCTTTCATGGGTAGGGGGAGATATTATGTAAAAGACTTCCTCCCCCCCTCTTTCGCACCCATTTTTTTTCATAATATCTCCCCCTACCCCATGTTTTTCATAATATCTCCCCCAGGGATGATTTTAGGGGCTAAATTTTGCTCATGGGATAATTTTCCATGGCTTTTCCCCAAAAAAGATCCGCTATTCTAAAAATGATTCGCCCAAATTCTATAGGATAAAATTATTTTACCTTAAAAATCGCCAAAAAATTATACAAACTATACAAAATCCTTAGAAATTTGAATATTTTTACAATAATATCGCTAAACATGTATAGTTGGCATATGAAGGATTAGTAAGATTTGCCAAGGTTTCAACATTTTAAAATAAATTCCCATCCTTAAAATCATCCCTGATCTCCCCCTACTTGATTTTTTTCATAGTATATCCTCCCATGCTCATGGTCTCGAGATGGAAGGAGATATATTACAAACAATTGGTGGGGAGGGTTCATAATATCTCCACACATCCAAACCCTATGCATAATATCTCCGCCCACTTTCACCATGGGGGTGGGGGGAGATATTATGCATTCTTATCCCCCCACGCTACGTTTTGGTGGGGGGCATATTATTAATAAAAAAATAACCCCCCCCCATTTTCCGCTTCATATCTCCACCCACAAAAACATATGGTGGGGATGGGGGAGTGTTTTGCAGAATATCTATGTTTTCCTTAATATGTCCCCCCACCAAAACATAGGGTGGGGGTGGCAGGAGTGTTTTGCAGAATATCTATCCCCATCCCCATGGTGACAGTGGGGGGATATATTGTGCTTAGGGTGGGGATGTGGAGAGATATTGTGAAAAAAAATACTTCCCCCCATGTTTTACATAATATCTCCTCCTACCCCAACATTCTGAGGGTGGAGAGAGATATTATGCAAAACATGGGTTTGTTCTATGGGGATATTATGCATATGGGGATGGGGAGAGATATTATGAAAAATATGAGTGGGAGGGGGGGAGGGGGGAGGTAGGTGTATTTAATACTATATCCTCCCACCCCCACCTATAGTCAGGGGATATAGAAAAACATATTATGTTTTGCATAATATCTAATATGTTTTTCACAATATCTCCCTACTAGTGTGACCCTTGTCTTATGATTATATGTTTTACATAATATCTTGTTCCCACCCCAACCCTCACTCTCAAACTTTTATATGTTTTTCATAATATCTCCCCCCATCCCCACCCTCACCCTCACACACACACATTATGATCATAGATTAAATAGAATAAAAAAAACACTTTTAAGTTATACTTAATTTATTTATAACATTTTAAGCATTAATAAATTTTGAAATATAATTGTGAATAATTATTACAACAAGTATTTCCTTATGAAAATATATACAAAACATAGGGTGGGGGTGTGTGGGAAGGTGAGGTGGGCTGGGTAGGTGTTTTTCATAATATCTCCACCCTATGTATAAATATATCTCACCCCATCCATACCCTCAATGTGGGGGGATATATTTTTCATAACATGGCCAAGAACCCTCAATGTGGGGGGATATATTTTTCATAACATGGCCAAGAGAAGCGTTTTCCTTAATTTCTCCCTCCACCCACCCTCATGGTTGATCCAGAATCAGATCCAGGAGCCTGACAGGGCTAAAAAATGCTCAAAAATGAAAGTGCTCAGAATCTTCCGAAACCAATGTCATTGCGTCCGTCTCGTCTTCCTAATTTCGGCCATATATTTACTTTGTAAAACGGATGTTGTATGCAAAAGATATCGCATTCTGATAAAAAACCCAAACAGGTAAAAAAAGGGGGTGACTATACAGTCCGTATAGTCCACGTGGAAGGCTGACTGTATAGGCCGTACAACCATACATATGACATGGCACTAGCAGGTACATCAACAAACACATGGCAGGTGGTGACTGGGCAGGTTTGCTGACAGGGCAGACATGTGGCAGGCAACTGGACCAGTCCGAGGGTGACACGTGGCATGGGATGATGTCAGCAAGCTGACATGGCATGCTGACAGTGCAGGTACGTGGAAAACAAGTGTACAAGTTAGTTGTTGACAAGTGGCATCGATTTAGACGAATAACGTGGTGCCACATGGCCCAGTCATGGGCTGCCACGTGGCACCCTCTGGTTGGCTCTCCGGTGTTTAGCAAAATTTTATGGATTCTACCGGAGTCGAACCCCAAACCTCCTCCGTGCTACGGATTGGCAGGGCCGGGCCTACCACCCGACCTATTGGTATTACTTAATAGCTATATGGCAAAAATTATATTTAAGTTGAATGCAAAGTTTGGTTGGAGGCAGAAAGGGCTGGGGCTTAGCCCCAGCCCACGGTTTATTATATTGCATGTAACCACCCCATATAACTAGGAGCACAGGGGGTTTAACCTGCACGGGAGTATTGGATAGGGGGCCACGGATGAGGGCACACCCTCCGCCATAAGACCAGGGGTAAGACCATAGGCCAAGCGCGAGAATAAGGGGCGCGGTCCTATGGAATGGTGCAACGTGACTTATGATTACGAGAAAGGGGCCAGCGCATAGCCCTTTGGGCTAGCGCTTGGCCACATATCTATCCATATGACCAAGTTTAGGGGCATGCACCGGACAAAGGGGGCTTACCCCCAAATATATATGCAAAGTGATTTTTGTTATATAGTTATGGATTTTTATTGATTTTTATGCCTGTAATAGTGGATTTTATCCATTTTTGGGAGATATTGGGCATTTTTGGAGGCCAGATTTTGGGAGGAAGTTGGGGATGGAAAACTGATGCAGGCGAGAAAGTCGCGACCACACCCGTCGCGCTCTCCTGCTCTCAGGATCGTTCAATCCCTTTCTGCTTCTGAGCCGAAGCAACTCTTAGATTCCTCTAGTGGAATCTCCGATGAAAACCTGACCCGGTCCACAGGTCCTTCCTTTTCCTCCTTCTCGGCCCCTGCACTTAGCCGTGGTTATCCCCGACTCACTATCGGGGTTTCAAGTTTTCGGCGTTTCCGCTGTCGAGAGTCACTGTACTCTCCAACTCCCAACCTCCGATTCTCCGATGAGCTCCTTTTTCTTCACGCGCTGGCCCTCCAGGCTCAGCTCCCACCATATGACCACTGCTCCCGTGTTCGTGGCCTTACCTTTTTCACGACTTAGTGACTCGCTATATCAAACCCTTGATTTTCCGACTCTCGCCACCCGATGTGCCGAAGTGCCTATGTGCACATGATTTGACTTTCAACGGTCTCTATCTCGCCAAGACTTCGGACCTCGCAATCTCGCGATTCCCATGGCTAAATTCTCCTGTCTTTTCTCGCGAGACCCCGATACGCGATCCCACGTGCAGATCCAACTGTTCTCTTACAATCTGGATCCAACGACTATCTCCTTCTTGCGCCTCGCGTCCTCTTGACTTTGAATACCCAATGTTTGGGCTCTCAACCTGCGAACTCCCGAGTTCGCGAGATCTCTCGATCTCTCACCACCTGTCCTCCCCAGATGGACGGCTACGATCCTCTCGCCTCTTCGCCGCTTCGCGTCCTCGCGTCTCGCGACCTTGAATACCCAATACTTGGGCTCTAACCCTGTGAACTCCCAAGTTCGCGAGATCTCTCGATCTCTGCCACCTGACCTCCTCAGATGGACGGCTACAAATCTCTCGCTACTTCGCCGCCTCGCGTCCTCGCGCCTTGTGACTTTTAATACCAAATCCTCAGCTCTTCCACTCACGAGCTTCCGATTTCATGAGATCTCTCGATCTCTACCACCTATCCTCCTCAAATGGACGGCTACGATCCTCTCGCTCCTTCGCCGCCTCGCATCCTCGCGCCTCGCGACATTTAATACCAAATCCTCGGCTCTTCCACTCACGAGCTTCAGAGTTCGCAAGATCTCTCGATCTCTGCCACCTGTCCTCCTCAGATGGATGGCTACGATCCTCTCACTCCTCCGTTGCCTCATGTTCTCGCACCTCGCGACATTGAACACTCAATACTTGGGCCTTTACCCTGCAAACTCCTGAGTTCACAAGATCTCTCTGATATTTTCCATGCGCCCCCTTCAGATGGACGGTCCCGATCCTCTCGCCACTTCGTTGTTCATGAAGTCAAATGGCTTCCTCTTCCAACCTCCGATGCCCGAGTCCCTGATGTGGGTAATCTCGTGACACGCATCCACTCCCAAACGAACGGTCCAGATCCTCGTCGAGATTTATCCCTTTCTATTCACGAAGGCTTAACCTCTGTGCAACTTCTTGCAGATCCGACGGCTGTCGGGTATCTACCCTAGATCTGATGACCTAGATCTGTTCTCCTTGTGCGCTCTCCTCCAGCTGCTCCTTGGACTTGAAAACCAACGGTCCAGATTCTATCGGCTAATCCAACGGCCAATGTTACTCCTTCCGAGTTTTAGTGCTCTTTCTTCCTGCACTTGGAAGAATTCTAATCTTTCAAAGGCCTCGACCTTTGCTTCTTTCCACTCGGAAAACTCCCGAATCTTGAGCTTTGCTACTACGCGTAAACCGTTGACTCCTCCAAAGTTCTTACTGTCAAATCCTCGAAGTATTTCCACATCTGCACTCCTGCAGAGCCTTTGCACACCTACAGTGTTGCCTCTCCTGAGCTTCCTATGAACACTCAGATCCCTTGGGGGATTTTATCTTTCTTCTCCCTCAGATGGAGAATGGAATGGATGCCTCCTGGCTATCCTTCTGTTCACTCAAGCAACCTCTCGTTGAGACTCTCTGGATGTTCAACAACCCAGTGAAGGTCCTTTTATGGACTCTTCCTTAAACCCAAAACCCAAAGAGAGTTCTCTTCACTTTAGTGCCTGCTTGCACACATTCTCGACGCCCTTCTGGCGGAGTGTCTTCTCCTGTGCCGTCTGCACAATACCTCTATGCCCCTCTGGCAGAGTTCCTTTCCCCACAGAATGTTTAGTAGTTATGTCTTCCTGTGCACCCTTTGCACTTACTCAATGCCCTCCTGGCAGAGCTTCTCAGAATCCTCAGTGATTCTGGTTTTCCTTCAAACTCTCAGCAGAGTTCCTTCCTTTGTGCACTCCTGTACACATGCTCAATGCCCACTTGGCAGAGATCCTACAGAATCCTCAGTGATTTTGTCTGCAACTCTGTTTCAGCTACACAGCCTTGTCTCCTGAGGTGTTCAGTAACCTCAAAGGTCTTCCTCCTGAGTTGATGTCCAGTTCCTGTGCCTCAGCACGGCCTTGTCTGAACCCACAATGTTCAGAAGTGCATCCTCTGTGCACAGTTATCGGAACGCGCAACATTCTGTCACACCCTCCTGGTGTGCAGCCTCAAAGACCTTCAACCCTAAAATCAAACACAAGTCCTACAAAGTGCATTCACACACATACATTCACTACATAGAAGGAACACTCACAGACACCCATTTAACACAAAATGACATGCAGGAAAACTTCTTCTGATTATATTAAAATGGAAAATGCCTATATTTTACAAAATAGTGTTCCTGAGCTCTCTTTGGCTCTTCTCTCCTACAACTTCATCTATCTCGACTAACTCAAAATGAGATCTAAAATCTCTTTTACCTGAGGGGCTCATCGAGCGCTTCCCTCCAGGTTCACCTACTCTAATAAATTACATTCAATGGTTGTCTAGTCCAGCGCCTGGATCTAGATCTCAGCTGATCTAGCATTAAAGCCGATCCTATCTACTGCCTGCACAAAGGCACGACTTCCATGGCTCACCAGCCTAAGCATTTAATTACATTGAATTTCAAATTTCAAATGAGGCTGCGCCTCTCTTACATGCGCTATTTGAATTTGCGGATGTGGCTAGTTAGCTGGCTGGCTGACATGGAGTGATGCTCCTGCATCATACTCCACAGCTGCAAAATCATGAGCTCCTTCTCATGCGCTTCCCTTATAAGGGGTTGGAAATCCTCCTGGATCCCAAACCAATCTCTGGAGCTTCCCATCTGCTCCATTCTGCTGCTGCTGCTGCTTCTTCTGCATTACTGCTGCTGTTGTTTCTTTTCTGCTCAGCCTCTCCTTGCTGGCAGTTTCTGCTGACCCTACCATCAGTTTTCTGATATTTTCTATCACTTCATCCAGCTATTCCAGTGGCTGGTCCTGTTGTTGCAGTCTCCTCAGTTGCAAAAATTTTCTGCAATTGGGCAGATCGCTATCATCTCCCATGCCATATTCTTCATCTTCATCTATGGCCTCAAGTTGCCACTCTGTTGCAGACTTCATCTCTATAGTCTCTTCTTGACTGATCTGTTGTTCAGTCATTCTCTTCTCTAACAACTCAAATTCTGCCAGTTCTCTTGCTGGCCCTGGATTGTTTAGCCAATCCTCCAGCATTTCAAGCTCCATCTCCCAAGGAGTGATAACTTTACCTGCCTGCTCCTTGGCTTCCTCTACTGCTAGCTTCAGTGCTACAGTGCTCTCAGCTTGCTGGCTAAAATCATTGAGCCATTCCTCGGAATGCTCATTCTCTTTCCCTTCATCCACTTGGGCAGTCTCAAATGTCTGCTCCAATCTCCTTTTGAAAGTCATCTCCAACTGTGATTGTTCTTCTGTTGCACCATACGCAACACAAATTTCTTCCTCCTCCTGGGCACATGGTAGGAATACTCCAATTCCCCCAATCATCAGAATATCATTCTGATCTTCCTCCTCTTCTGTTAGCTGCACCTGCTGATCCAAATTCGTCTCTGGATTTATGAGACCCTCAGACAGTCTCATCTTCTCATCCCTTCCCACCTGGCAATACAGAATATCTCTGCTGCCCTCTTGGAAGACTATGAGATCAACCGATCCCATCTTCATCAGCACTCCTTGCTGAATTGAACTCTCCTCTGAGTCCATGAGACTTTCAGATAGTCTCGAATGTTCATCTCTACCCACCTGGCAGTTTAAGATGCGTCCACTGCCCTCCTGGCAATATTCGATATCCCTCAGCGATCTCTCATTATTTCCCAGCTGGCAATGTGAAATTCCCTCCCTGTCCTCCTGAAAGTCCGTGAGATCTTCAGCTGATCTCAACTCATTTCCCTTCTGGCAATCTGGAATTTCTTATGCTCTGCCTTCCTGGCAGTCTTTGAGATCATCAGACGACCTCATTTCAAATTCTTCATCATCCCAATCATCGAGACCTTTTCCAGTCTCTGGCCAACAATGAAAAATCATATTTTCCTCGGTGGCCTTAAGGTTTTCAGCATACCTCAACCACTTTCTCAACAACCTGCACTGTCCCATGACCATCAGTTCTCTGACTGGCCATTTCACCTTTGCCTTCTTCATGGGAAACTCGTGCATCCGTCTCCTCCTCCTGTCCTGCCTTATCCGCAGTTCGAACTCCTCTATGTCTGCTTTTAATTCATAGAGTTCCCTAGTAATTTCTTTATCCCATTCGGAAAGATTTTCTTCCTTTATTTTCTTTCTATGGCCTTCAGTAGCCATCTTGCTGTCCCTATCTTCCTTCCTGGCAAAACTACTGCTGTCACTCCTGAAATCCTGAGTGCTCAGCTTCATCTTACAGTCCTGTTGACTGTCTCCTTGACTGTTTCCTACCTACAAACAATCGTCACAGAGCCCTCAACACTCTGTCCTCCTCTGCCTCCTCTTTTCTCCTCTTGCCTGAAATATACAGACAAGAACTGGCTCTGATACCACTTGACACAGGCGAGAAAGTCGCGACCACACCCGTCGCACTCTCCTGCTCTCAGGATCGTTCAATCCCTTTCTTCTTATGAGCCGAAGTGGCTCTTAGATTCCTCTAGTGGAATCTCCGATGAAAACCTGACCTGGTCCACAGGTCCTTCCTTTTCCTCCTTCTCGGCCCCTGCACTTAGCCGTGGTTATCCCCGACTCACTATCGGGGTTTCGGATTTTCGACGTTTCCACTGTTGAGAGTCATGTACTCTCCAACTCCCAACCTCCGATTCTCCGATGAGCTCCTTTTTCTTCACGCGCTGGCCCTCCAGGCTCAACTCCCACCATATGACCACTGCTCCCATGTCCATGGCCTTACCTTTTTCATGACTTCACGACTCGCTATATCAAACCCTTGATTTTCCGACTCTCGCCACCCGATGTGCCGAAGTGCCGATGCGCACATGCGTTGACTTTCAACGGTCTCTATCTCGCCGAGACTTCGGACTTCGCAATCTCACGATTCCCATGGCCAAATTCTCCTGTCTTTTCTCGCGAGACCCCGATACGCGATCCCACATGCAGATCCAACGGTCCTCTTACGATCCGGATCCAACGGCTATCTCCTTCTCGCGCCTCGTGTCCTCATGAATTTGAATACCCAATGTTTGGGCTATCAACCTGCGAACTCCCGAGTTCACGAGATCTCTTGATCTCTCACCACCTGTCCTCCCCAGATGGATGACTATGATCCTCTCACCTCTTCACCGCTTCGCGTCCTCGTGCCTCGCAACTTTGAATACCCAATACTTGGGCTCTAACCCTGCGAACTCCTGAGTTCGCGAGATATCTCGATCTCTGCCACCTATCCTCCTCAGATGGACGGCTACAAATCTCTCGCTACTTCGTCGCCTCGCATCCTCGCGCCTCGCGACTTTTAATACCAAATCCTAGGCTCTTCCACTCACGAGCTTCCGAGTTCGTGAGATCTCTCAATATCTGCCACCTATCCTCCTCAGATGGACGACTACGATCCTCTCACTCCTCCGCCGCCTCGTGTCCTCACGCCTCACGACTTTTAATACCAAATCCTTGGCTCTTCCACTCACGAGCTTCCGAGTTTGCGATATCTCTCGATCATTTCCACCTGTCCTCCTTAGATGGATGGCTACGATCCTCTCGCTCCTCCGCCGCCTCGCGTCCTCACGCTTCGCGACTTTGAACACCCAATACTTGGGCCTTTACCCTGCGAACTCCCAAGTTCACGATATCTCTCTGATCTCTGCCACGCGCCCCCTTCAGATGGACGGTCCCGATCCTCTCGCCACTTTGTTGTTCGTGAAGTCGAATGGCTTCCTCTTCCAACCTCCGATGCCCGAGTCCCCAATGTGGGTAATCTCGTGACACACGTCCACTCCCAAACGAACGGTCCAGATCCTCGTCGAGATTTCTCCCCTGCTGTTCACGAAGGCTTAACCTACGTGCAACTTCTTGTAGATCCGATGGTTGTCGGGTATCTACCCGAGATATGACGACCCAGGTATGTTCTCCTTGTGCGCTCTCCTCCAGCTGCTCCTTGGACTTGAAAACCAACGATCCAGATTCTATCGACTAATCCAACGGCCGATGTTACTCCTTCCTAGTTTTAGCACTCTTTCTTCCTACACTTGGAAGAATTCTAATCTTTCAAAGGCCTCAACCTTTGCTTCTTTCCCCTCGGCGAACTCCCAAATCTTGAGCTTCGCTACTGCGCGTAAACCGCTGACTCCTCCAGATTTATTACTCTCGAATCCTCGAAGTATTTCGACGTCTGCGCTCCTGCAGAGCCTTTTCACACCTACAGTGTTGCCTCTCCTGAGATTCCTATGAACACTCAGACCCCTTGGGGGATTTTATCTTTCTTCTCCCTCAGATGGAGAATGGAATGGATTCCTCCTGGCTATCCTTCTATTCGCTCAAGCAACCTCTCACTGAGACTCTCTGGATGTTCAACAACCCAGTGAAGGTCCTTCAGTGGACTCTTCCTTAAACCCAGAACCCAAAGAGAGTTCTCTTCACTTCAGTGCCTGTTTGCACACATTCTTGATGCCCTTCTGGCGGAGTGTCTTCTCCTGTGCCGTCTGCACAATACCTCTATGCCCCTCTGGCAGAGTTCCTTTCCCCACAGAACATTTAATAGTTCTGTCTTCCTGTGCACCCTTTGCACTTACTCAATGCCCTCCTGGCAGAGCTTCTCAGAATCCTCACTGATTCTGGTCTTCCTTCAAACTCTCAGCAGAGTTCCTTCCTTTGTGCACTCCTGTACACACGCTCAATGCCCACTTGGCAGAGCTCCTACAGAATCCTCAGTGATTATGTCTGCAACCGTGTTTTAGCTACACAACCTTGTCTCCTGAGGTGTTCAGTAACCTCAAAGGTCTTCCTCCTGAGTTGATGATTCCAGTTCCTGTGCCTCAACATGGCCTTGTCTGAACCCACAATGTTCAGAAGTGCATCCTCTGTGCATGGCTATCAGAACCCGCAGTGTTCTGTCACACCCTCCTGGTGTGCAGCCTCAAATACCTTCAACCCTGAAATCAAACACAACTCCTGCAGAGTGCATTCACACACATACATTAACTACATATAAGGAACACTCACAGACACCCATATAACACAGAATGACATGCAGGAAAACTGCTTTTGAAAAATGGCAAATGCCTGTATTTTACAAAATGGTGTTCCTGAGCTCTCTTTGGCTCTTCTCTCCTATAACTTCATCTATCTCGACTAACTCAAAATGAGATATAAAATCTCTTTTACCTGAGGGGCTCATCAAGCGCTTCCCTCTAGGTTCACCTACTCTAATAAATTACATTCAATGGCTGTCTAGTCCAACACCTGGATCTAGATCTCAGTCGATAAAGCATTAAATATGATCCTATCTACTGCCTGCACAAAGGCATGGCTTCCATGGCTCACCAGCCTAAGCATTTAATTACATTGAATTTCAAATTTCAAATGAGGCTGCGCCTCTCTTACATGCGCGATTTGAATTCGCGGACGTGGCTGGTTAGCTGGCTGGCTGACATGGAGCGATGCTCCTGCATCAATAACCAACTTCAGATCTATAAAAACAAGGCCTGTTTGAGTCCATGGGGGACATTCAGAGCAAAGTTATGCTGAAGGGAAGCCAAGCCAAATCCATTTTTATACAGAGAAGTTGTTGAGGAGCAGACGCTTGTGGGCCATTTCTGGGAGCTCCGGTCATCCGTTTTGCATGATGTTTCTTTTGCTGGGTTCTAGAGATCTGGAAGAACATGACCAGATCAGTATTGTAGCCAATTGACACTGCTACGATGTATTTTTTGAGCTTTGAACAGAAATAAAGAAGCCTCCCCCATAGAGACAAAGGGCCGGAGACGTAGGCAATTTTGTGCTGAACTCCGTTATCAATTCTCTTGTTATGGTTTGTTGTTTATTACTTCATTTCATATCTGCATATATGTATATGGCTGTCATAATTCCTCTTATTTCCTCATTCTTTCATTAATCTTCTCAAATGGTTAATTAACACATGCAATTAAAAACTCAACCACAGTCATTAAAAGATCTTTACGGATCAAGTGGTATCAGAGCTAGTTGACATTTGGATTTGAGTTTTGCATGTTAACAAGGGAAAAGCTACAGCCTGGTCAAGGTGAGATTGTTTCAAAGAATCCATTAATTGGATTGAGAAAGAGAGCTTCTAACAACGAGAAGATGGCATCGGAAGAAGGGCTTTCTCAGGATGAGAAAGGGTTCCGAAAAACTTTCCTTACTATGTCGGAGATGGTGAAAGTTTTGTACGAGGATTACTTGGAACGAAAGAGACTAGTTTTGGGTGAATCTTCAAAGGGAAAAAATGAAGAGGAAGAGGATCATCCTTAGATTCCTCCATCACCTCCATCATCACCTCCTTCTTCTCCTTCTTCTTCAAGTTCAAGTTCTAAATCTAATGGAAAGAAACATGTTCATAAGCATAAGAATGAAATGCCATTGTTAAAACTTGATGTTAAATTTGAGTTGCCCATATATGATGG
>ML785292.1:17423-29881 GCA_009831015.1 Picea engelmannii | reverse complement strand
AGTAAATAACATGTAAAAATATAAAAGACACTTATCTTTTAATGGTAATCACCAACTATGTGCAGACCTAAAAAATTCCTCCTAGTTGTAGACTTTTCTACTCATAAACTCTTAGTAGAAAGTCACCCCCAAGATGGGGCTAAAAAATCCAATAGGGAAGGCTTCCTAAGCCATAATAAGTTCTAACCAGCACAATAAAAACTTAAGTCAAGGTGCCAATTGTTGCAACTATCATATAGCCTCTCATTTTGATGTAACCCCCCTACCCTCCCGGGGATTCTGCGACCTCCCCGTCTTGGATATTCAATTTACTCAAGCCGAATTAGCTCTTCGAGCCTTCAACAAGGCCGGAACAATGACACACATGTTCCTTTGACGTTACCTGCAGGTCCGAGTTACCCGAAACCCTGCTCTCTGGCGCTTTTGGCAACACCAACCATGCGAATGCTAGCCCTCGTGCTAGACTCTTTCTCCTAAGTGACCAAGGGTTGTCACTATGGGTCATCTCTTCATAAGTTCAGGCTTCAAAAATATCGAGAGCTCTTTCTTTGGTTCTTTCTGAAACGTTTTCTATCGAATGCGTGGATCTCTGTCGTGTGTCCACCTAGATCTGATGGTCCAACTATATTTCCAGTTTCGCGACTTCGCGAGGATTTCACCTACTCCCCACACAACTTATTTGGACCTCTAGCTCCCATATTTTCTAATCTGTTTCCACATATCCTCCTCGCAGCCAACAGTCAGGATCACTTAGCGACTTCACGACTTTGCGACCTCGCTCTTGCAACACTCCAAAATACTTCAAACGATAAAGTGATGAAATTCTTCATGGCTAACCTTCGTGCAGCTTTCCCCAAATATGATGACTTGGGATGATCCTGGTCCCTCTTGGATGGATCTTGCTCGTTAATTCTAGGAAACCTTAAAGGATTCCTCCCTTTGAATATTTCACGTTGCTCTCCCTCCTGAGCTTGTTCTTCCTTGAACTTTATCCTCCTTAGAGTACTCCCTTCGACACTTAGTCAAATTTAAGCCTCTGCACACCTTGCAACATGTCCTCCTCCACAACTTAGCTTCTCTGTGGATGACTTTCGTTGAGCTTCTAAGTCAGAAGACTCTATCGCGCACTCCTTGTGGAAAATATGCACTCTCTGCATGCAAAGTTCCAAGTTACCTTCCTTGGACTTGCTTCTCCCCAACACTCTGAACTTATCAGAATGATTTCTCAATACTCAGACCAGTATCGACTCTACACATTTGCGACAAGCTTCCTTCAATAATGACTTTGAAGGGTGATTGTGCACTCCTCACAACAGTCCTTCCATGCTCTATTGTTCCCTCCGAACAATATGACTCTGAGTGTGTTTCGGTCTAAACACACCTTCAAGCTATCTCTCCTGAACTTTTTGAGTCAAAGCAGACTCTGTCATGCATGCCTTGTGGAAACTATGCACTCTTTGCACATATAAAGTTCACGTTATCTCTTCTGATCTTATGATTTGAAATAGACTCTGTCACACACACCTTGTGGACACTATGCACACTTGCATTTTCTCCTAGAAGTGAAACAATTGAAACTTATCTAAATCTTCACAGATTCATACATTCAACCATGTAAATGCATTCATAAACACAAGAATGGGTGAATAACAGATACTTACAAGCAAACATAAATCCTACCATTCATTCATTCAGATAGACCCAACAACACTACACATTTGGGACAATGCTCCTCGGTTATATTCATTCAATTGTTATATACATTGGTTCATAAATTTCTTCTCAATAGCTCTCAACTCTCAACTACAATGGCAACAACTATCAACAACTAGAATGCCAACAACCTCATTTGGGCAACAATACAAAGCTTTATACAAGAGAGGATCTTAAAGCCTTTCCCTCCAACTACTCTAGGGCTATCCTATTGAAATAAAAGCATTCAACTACATAGGATTTATTATAATAAATATTTGTGACAGATAGATAAGATCAAACACATCGAATCTATACTACACACAGCTTCATTAAAATAAAATACATCCCCTGACGATATCATGCGATCATCCAACTCCAAAACATTAAAGATGTTCTTTAATTACAATCCTCTCAAAATATTTATGTGATATGCCACTTTAAAATTCAAAATTCACTTGAAAATGTGCGTTAGGCGCTGAGTTTTCCCCCACTCGTGCTTCGCTGGCGATGCTCCGACATCGTACTCCTCTAGCTAAAAATTCATGGACTCATTTCCATGAGCTCCTGCATTGACCTTCCATGCTTCTGAATATATGCTTCATTTACCCAATTGGCATCTTCTATTGGGCATCCTTTCCATTTTACTAAATACTCAAAATATGTTTTCCTCCTGGTCTTCTTACCAATTCGTCGATCTACGATCTTCTCCATCTGTGGCTTCTCTGCTACAGGAATCTTCTCTTTCCACTGAATTCATTTATGATCTTCTGATCCTCTGGTTCCATATTCCATATAAGGATACAGGTCTGCAATTTTGAATATGGGTGATATATCCACATCTTTTGGCAGCTCTATCTCATAAGCATTCTCATCAAATTTTCTTAGGATACTGCATGGTCCTGTCTTCTTCATCTTTAGTTTATTATATGTTCCCCTTGGGAACCTCTCCTTCCTGAGATGTGCTAGAACATGATCTCCTACTTCAAATTGAATTTTCCTCCTATGTTGATCATCTCTATGTTTATATTCTTCATTGCTCCTCTGCAACTACTCTTTGAACTAATTATGAAGCTCCTGCATTTCTACAGTGAAATCTTCGGATCCAGCGCTTCTGAATTCACTATGATCAAGATCTCTTAACTCTGACACTCCCCTTAAGTTCATTCCATATACTATCTGAAATGGGCTCTTCCCAGTACTTTTGCTTACTGATTCATTGTATAAAAACTTTGCTTGTGCTAGAATTTGATCCCACTGACTATGATGTTCAGAGACCAAACTTCTCAACAAATATCCTAAACTCTGATTCACCACCTCAGTCTGTCCATATGTTTGAGGGTGATATGAAGAACTAAAGGATAGTTTTGTTCCCAGTTTCTTCCACAATGTTCTCCAGAAATGACCAACAAACTTGGTATCTCTGTCTGAAACAATAATCATGGGCAATCCATGAAGTCTCACAACTTCCTTGAAAAACAACTTAGCAACGTGCATTGCATCACTGGTCTTCTCGCATGGGATAAAGTGTGCCATCTTTGAAAATATTTCAACTACCACAAATATGGAATCACTTCCTCTTTTCATTTTTGGAAATCCCAACATGAAATCCATGCTTATGGAATCCCAAGGCCTCTCTGGAATAGGCAATGGCTTATACAACCACATATTTTGTCTCTTTCCTTTTGCATACTGGAAAATTTTACATCTATTCAAAAACTTCTTCACCTATGCCCTCATACCTAGACAATATTACGAACTTTTCAACTGTGCAAAAGTTTTGTCATGGCCAAAATGTTAGGCTAGACCTCCACTATGCTTTTCATTCAGCAAATTCTCTCTCATCGAGCACTTTGGTATGCACAACTGGCACCCTTTAAACAACAACCCATCTTGAATCAAGTACTTTATCCACTGACTTCTGTCTCTGAGCACATGATTTCTACATGCTTCATATGCCTCTTTGAAATCTGGATCATCACGATACATCTCCTTAAGGTTCTCAAACCCCAAGGTTTTCACTTGAAATTCCTGCAGAGTCAAACATCTCCTACTCAATGCATCAACAACCTTGTTAGAATTACCAGAAATGTGTTTAATGACAAAAGTGAAATTTTGCATAAACTCTATTCACTTGGCATGTCTTTGATTTAACTTCTCTTGTCTGGTTATGCAATGTAAAGCATGATTATCGCTATACAAAACAAACTCTTTTGGAACAAGATAGTGCCTCCATTTCTTCAAGGCTTGAATTATGGCGTAGAATTCTTTATAATATGTGGAGTACTTTCTCTTACTATCGTTCAACTTCTCATTGAAATATGCAACAGGATTATTATCTTGGCTGAAGACCACTCCAATTGCAACTCCACTCGCATCACATATCACCTGAAATGTCTTCCCGAAATCTGGCAAGACCATAATTGGTTGTTTTGTTATCTTATCCTTTAATATATTGAAGCTTTTCTCAGCCTCTTCTGTCCATTTGAAAGACTTATGTCTTTTCTTCACCGTATCCCTCATTTGTGCACCAATCTCACTGAAATTTCTAATGAACTTCCGATAGAAACTCGCTAGTCCATGGAAGCTTCTTACCTCAAATATACTCCTTGGTGACATCCATTCTCTGATTTCTCTCACCTTCTCTGGATCCATCTTCAATTCATTCGAAGAGATAACAAAACCCAAGTAAATGAGTTATGTCTTCATAAAATATGATTTTTTTAAATTTATCATCATCTTCTCTCACTGCAACCTCCTCATTACAAATGTTAAGTGCCTCATATGCTCTTATTCAGTTTTACTGAAGACCAGTATATCATCCAGATATACGATCACAAACTTACCAATAAAATATCTCAACACTTCATTCATCAACCTCATAAAATTACTCGGGGCATTTGTTAAGCCAAACGACGTAACAAGCCATTCATACAATCCCTCATTTGTCTTGAAGGTTGTTTTCCATTCATCACCTTCCCTCATTCTTATCTGGTGATATCCACTTGTCTGGTGAGTATGTGGTTTCTCAGTGTCACCTTTGGGCTTATGTGTCTTTTCATGGGAAACCCCCTTGCCTCTGTTTAAACTTCTACCTCTGCTTCATTGACTCTGCTTTCTTTCCAACTTCTCCTCTGCTTTCAGCGCAATATGATAAGAATCATCCATTTTCCTTATTGTCATCATGTTGATTTTGTCCTGTATTTCATATCTCAGGTTGTTTATATATTTTGAAACTTTTTCCTCATCTCTCTCTCTTTCAAGCCTTGATGTTTAGTCTATACAACTCCTATGTGTACTCCTTGACCTTCATTCATTTCTACCTCAGGTTCTGCAATCTCCTGAACAAATTTATCGGATAGTCCTTGGGTATGAATTTAGCGTTTAACATGGCTACCATTCTATCCCAGCTCTTAATATTTTTTTTTCCTTTGTTTCTTTTGTCAACCTGCAGTTCATCCCACCACAGTGATGCATGTCATTTTAACCTGGTCATAGCGTGCTTCATATTTTTCTCCTCATCGACATCTTCATAGTCAAAATACTTGTCCATTTCTAGTATCCAATCAAGAAATTCTTCGATGTCCAAATTACATTCATACATTGGGATGTCTATCTTTGCTCTAGCTCCCAACTTGACAACCGCTTTCAACAAGTGTTCTTTTGCAGCATCTTCTACTACAAATTCTTCAACTTCCACTTATTCATTCTCTACATCATTGACGTCTCCAGCATCAGGTGCTCTCCTTTGCGTTTTTTCCATGGCATCCAATCTTGCATGCAGTTCTTGCATCTCCCTTTCCATAGCTTGATTTTCTACAGGTGGCTCTGCGCATCTCTTAGGAGGCATTGTGTTGATTCATTTGATACCACTTGATGATATCATCCTACTTCTTTCATCTCCTTTTCCTACAAAAATCAATTATGTTCTCTCTAATACCATTTGATGGTATCAGACTATCTCCTTTCACCTTCTCACCTTTTCCTACTATCTGCAAACAAAAATTAGGTTCTAATACAACTTGATGCAGCCCCCCTACCCTCTTGGGTAGTCTACGACCTCCTGGTGTTGGATCTTCAATTTACTTGAGCCGAATTAGCTCTTGGGGCCTTCAACAAGCCTTGAACAATGACACACAGGTCCCTTTGATGCTACCTGCAGGTTCGAGTTACCCGCAACCTTGCTTTCTAGCACTTTTGGCAACACCAACCTTCCGAGTGCTAGCCCCGGCGCTAGGATTTTTCTCCCAAGTGACCACGAGTTGTGACTGTGGGTCATATATTCATAATTTCGGGCTTCAGAAAAATCATGACCTCCGTCTTTGGTTCTTTCTGAAACACTTTCTACTGAATGCGCGAATCTCTACCATGTGTCCACCTCGATCTGACGGTCCAACTATATTTCAGGTTTCGCAACTTCGCGAGGATTTCACCTACTCCCCACACAACTTCTCTGGACCTCTATCTCCTGGATTTTCTAATCCGCTGCCACATCTCCTCCTCACAGCCAACGGTCAGGATCACTTCGTGACCTCACTCTTGCAACACTCCAAAAATACTCTGAACCACGAAGTGTCAAAATGCTTCATGACTAACCTTCATGCATCTTTCCCCAGATCTGACAGTCTAGGATGATCTTGATCCCTCCTGGACAGATCTTCCTCGTTAATTCTAGTAAACCTTAAAGGATTCCTCCCTTTGAATATTTACTGCCACTCTCTGTCCTGAGCTTGTTCTTCCTTGAACTTCTACCTCCTTAGAGTGCTCCCCTCAACACTTAGTCACATTTCAGCTTGTGCACACCTTGCAACAGGTCCTCCTTTACAACTTAGCTTATGTTTGGACGACTTTTGTTACTCTCCTTGAGCTTATCTGTTAGAAGACTTTGTCATGCACTCCTTGCAGACAATATGCACTCTCTGCATGAAAAGTTCCAAGTTGCCTTCCTAGGAATTGCTTCTCCCCAACACTCTGAACTTCTCATAATGATTTCTCGATACTCAGCCTAGTATCGAATCTACACATGTTTGTGACAAGCTTCCTTCAATATTGACTTGTGAATGTGCACTCCTCGCAACAGTCCTTCCACACTCTATTGTTCCATCCAAACAATATGACTCCGAGTGCGTTTTGGTCTATGCATACCTTCAAGCTATCTCTCCTGAACTTTCTGAGTCAAATAAGACTCTGTCACGCACGCCTTGCGGACACTATGCACTCTTTGCACATATAAAGTTCGTGTTATCTCTTATGAGCTTATGAGTCGAAATAGACTCTGTCACGCACACCTTGTGGAGACTATGCACACTTTCATTTTCTCATAGAACAGAAACAATTCAAACTTATCTAAATATTCACAGATTCATACATTCAACCATGTAAGTGCATTCATAAACACAAGAATGAGTGAATAACAGAGACTTACAAGCAAACATAAAGCCTACCATTCATTCATTCAAATAGACACAACAACACTACACATTTGGGACAATGCTCCTCTGTTATATCCATTCAACTTTTATATACATGGGTTCATAAAATGATTCTCAGTATCTCTCAACTCTCAACTACAATGGAAACAACTATCAACAACTAGAATTCCAACAACCTCATATGGGAAACAATACAAATCTTTATACAAGAGGGGCTCTTTGAGCCTTTCCCTCCATCTACTCTAGGGATATCCTATCGAAATAAAATCATTCAACTACTTAGGATTTATTAAAATAAATATTTGTGACAGATAGATAAGATCAAACACATCGAATATGTACTTCACCCAACTTCAATAAAATAAAATACATCCCCCGACGATCTCATGCAATCATCCATATCCAAAACTTTAAAGATTTTCTTTAATTACAATCCTCTCAAAAGATTTACGTGATATGCCACTTTAAAATTCAAAATTCACTTCAAAATGCATGCGAGTCAGTGAGTTGTCCTCCACTCGTGCTTCACTGGCGATGCTCATGCATCACATTTCCCATATCTTATCCCACCCCAAGAAGTTTACCCCTTCTCTTCTCAATAGTTCGTCAATTGTCCACTTCCCTTTTGAGGCTTCAACAACAGACATGACATAAAGTATCAAAGCTCTATAGTTATTTCCCAACACATAGGGAAAACAATTCCCAACAATTCTCTCCTCGAGAGAGAATGCTCAAAGGCTTGACAACTTGTTTCTTCAGTATGCACATGGGCTTGACAACTTGCTTCTTCAACACAAGCTACTTAGGTTAACTGGTTGTCATCATCTCCAAAGTTTTCCAAGTACATATACGACTATGGATGGTAAGAGTGAACATGAGAGAAATGAGAATGATGAGAGAATGACTAGCCTTATTCAAAAATTCACTAAGTTCCCACAATATATTTTCATGTTCCCAACTTGACACTTGTCATGATGGGAGCTACATGGTCCCCACTTGGTGATACATTCCTCAAATTTAAGAACTTAGGATAAATATGTATATCCCATAAATTATACTTCAAGAAATATTATTAAAATATAGCCTTGGATTACACCCCCTTGGCTTGCATCCTCTTCCTAGACTCTTAGCCCCTTTTCCCTTTGGTGTGTATTTCTAGCCCCCAATACTCTTTCGCCATACTTGGTCTGTAGCAGTGATGTATTTTTATTAATAATCTGATATTGTTGGCATATTACAATGACACACTCACTGGCCTTTTAGCATCTAGGCACTCCATCCTAATAACCACAGAAGCACTCTCATGTCAAAACATATATACAAAGGCACTCTGGCCCAAAATATCCTGGCTCACCATCCTATATGTACATTTAAAATTGGGGTTTGGCCTAGGGGTATTACATCCCCCTCCCTCTTATTTATGCATTGCCTTCAATGCATTATATACACATGTAAAATCCAAAATATTCAAAAAGATGTTGGTACTCCTCTGACATGGCATCTTCATGCTCCAAGGTTGCATCTTTAGGACCGTAATAGGTCCACTAGACCTTTACCATCTTTGTTTCTCAATTCCAGAGAAATTTGAATTTCCAATCCAATATGCACACATGATGAACTTGGAAGTCTCCTTATTGCTCCACTTGAATCACATTCCAAACAATTACATGATTAGCATCTGAAACATACTTTTTAAGAAAAGACATATGGAATACATTATGAATGCACATGGATCCAGATAGTGGAAGAATTTATGAACTAAACCAATCCTCTATGGGATTTAAAATGGTACACAATATTGTGCTGCAATCTTTGAAGAGTTTCCCAACTTCTGATAAATTCTCTTGGCCTTCACTTTTAAGAACACATGGTCACCCACTTTAAATTCTCTATGTGTTTTTCCCTTGTCTTCATAACTATTTTTCCTATACTGTGAAGTCTTTAGATTTTTCTTTATTTTCACCATTTGTTCTTCCATTTCCTTGAAAAATTCTGGCCCAGCCACTACTCTGTCTCATGGGTTTTCCTAGCAAACTGGCGTGTCACACTTTCTACCATATATTGCTTAAAATGGGCTCATCTTTATGGATGCATGATACCCATTATTATAAGAAAAATCCACTAGATGTAGGTAATCTTCCCACTTTGATGGTTTATCGAACAAATACATCATTAGCATATCTTCAATCACTTGATTAACTCTCTCTATTTTCCCATCTGAATCTGGGTGATATGTTGTGCTAAAGTTTAGATTTGTCCCAAGTCCTTTAAATAATCCCTTCCAAAAAATTGATGTGAACTTCGGATCTCTATTAGAAACAATTGCCTTAGCCACACCTTGTAGCCTAGAAATTTATCTCATATAAAACTTGGCAATGTTTTTTTTTATCCGGATATTGGGGGCTGAGATCTAGATGGTTTGAATGCCAAGAGAGGAGGATCTTAGATGTGCCAATCTTGCATCAAAATAAGCATGGAAAAAAAACATGTAAATGAAGTACTTGGGAGGTGAGGCTCAAAGAGGAGCCTCACCTCTAAAACTAATTACCAATAAATCACTTAGATATAATTAATCTCACAATGAACAATACAAAAATATGAGAGAAGCCAAAATGAGTAACTTGATATTATGAGAAGGTGTTAAAGGCCTTTATATAGCATTACAAAATGGTCCATTGGACAAAGTCAAAAAGATCTCATTAAATGAGTCTCTATTATTAATATAATAGATCTAACTACCCAGCTAACTAAGTAGTGTAAAATAAAACCTGATACAATAATGGAAAGAGCTCATTAAATGAGTCTTTATTATTATAACAATAGATCTAACTACCTATCTAACTAATTAGTGGAAAATAAAACCCCATACAATAATGGAGAGGTGAGACTCTCTTTGACCCATATGGACAACCTAATTAATTAATGAGGAGGTGGGCATCTCCTTTATCCACATGAGAAATCTTTTATCTTTATAGCTTTATGAATTTTGCATCCAAATTTAGACCATATAACCCCTTAAAATTCAGATCATTCTTCCTCCCTTAGAAAATGATGGTCCCCATAATTTCATCCATGCTAAAAATAGAAAACCCATTATCGTACCATTATGATTACAATGTGAAAATACCTAATGAAGAGAAGGGTTTTTTGTGGTTGACCAATAACCTAGTTGACAATGGTATTGTACATGGGTAGAAAAATAAATAATTTTTAATAAAATCCCAAAATTTAAAAAATAATATGGAAAAATCGTGACTTTAGGGGTTGTGAACATCCTTCTGCATATATATTCATAACTTCTGCTACAGGTGATGAAATCCAATTCCGTCGAAAACTCATTTGAGCTGCTGAATAGGTATTTCTATATGTATATGAAATTGTTTCTTAGGTCGCCCATGGAATGAGAAAAAACAGGTTGAATTTGACAGATGCATGACCACGGTGGTTATAGACATGTGTTGCTTCAAACAAAGATATCTCATAAACCAGATAATGAAATGAAATTCCGTGAAATACCCATTTAAGATATTGAATATATATTTACAAAAATATGTGTAACTCCTTCTATAGTTTTCTTAGAAGGTAGAAAAATACCTTTGAATATGGTGGTACAGGCGGTCTCCTTGGGTCAAATACATGCTCAAATTCAATCGATGATATCTCTAAAACCAAGAATCCAAATGAGATTATAAGAAATACCCATTTGATATATTGAAGATATATTTCAGCCATATGTGGAATTCTTTCTGTAGCTTCCTGAGTAGGGATAAACGTACCGTGGAATATGGTGGTACACATGGCCTTGTTGGGTCAAATACATGTTGAGATTCAATCAATGATATCTCTCAAATTGGGAAGCCACATGAGATTCCGCGAAATACCCATTTGAGATATTAAAAATATATTTCTAATGAGATGTGGTAGAGCCCCTGAAATGCTGTGTAGAGGTAGAAACACCTCTTTGAAGTTGGCTGAGTGTAGAGGGCCACAAAGGATGCCAAAGGTTTGTAGAGAAACATGGGTTGTTGTAGCGGTTGTGGAACCTCTGTGGGCAGCATGGACACCCTGCAAAGTTTTTGAAAATGTTTCATACCAATGGATATAGTGGATCCATGTATGGATGTAGTGAATCAATTTATGGTTCTCCTTGTAATGGTGAACGAAGATCTGAGGGAAAAAAAATATTTGTAGTATCTATGGACCAATTGTGGTGCTTACAGTGTATGGCCTAGAAAATGAATTACAATAGTACCAAAAGGAGTTTGGTGATTGTTGCAAATGTTTGAACTTGCAACATCCTTCAAACCATTGTCCCGATGGAGAACATACATGTTCTAATACCATTGATCCAGATCTCGAGGGATGAGATCTAGATGGCTTGAATGCCAAGAGAGGAGGAGCTTAGATGTTTCAATCTTGCATGAAAAGAAGCATGGAAAAAAAAACATGTAAATGAAGTACTTGGGATGTGAGGCTCAAAGAGGAGCCTCACCTCTAAAACTAATTACCAGTAAATCACTTTGATCTAATTAATCTCACAATGAATAATAAAACGATATGAGAGAAGACAAAATGAGTAACTTGATATTATGAGAAGGATTGTTAAGCCTTTATATAGCATTTAAAAATGGTACACTGGACAAAGTCAAAAAGAGCTCATTAAATGAGTCTCTATTATTAAAATAATAGATCTAACTACCCAGCTAACTAAGTAGTGGAAAATAAAACCTGATACAATAATGGAAAGAGATCATTAAATGAGTCTATATTATTATAATAATAGATCTAACTACCTAGCTAACTAATTAGTGGAAAATAAAACCCAATACAATAATGGATAGGTGGGACTCTCTTTAACCCATATGGAAAACCTAATTAATTAATGAGGAGGTGGTCATCTCCTTGATCCACATGGGAAATCTATTAGCTTTATATCTTTATGACTTTTGCATCTGAATTTAGACCATATAGCCCCTTAAAATTCAGATCATGCTTCCTTGCGAGTGAGCTTCACTGGAATAAAATGAACAACTTTTGTTAGCTTATCCACCATCAACATGATGGAACCATGTTGCTTTATTGTTCAAGGAAACTTGGTGATAAAATAATTTTTCACCACTTCCCATATCCACTCAGGAATGGTAAATGGTTGTAGAAAATTAGTTGGATGTTTGTTCTCATCCTTTACCTTCTAACATTCCAAACATCTGGATATATAATCAACCACCTATTTGTTCATACCTAGCCAAAAATATTGGCTTTTTATAACTACAATTATTTTTTTTGTAGCCTAGGTTCCCATCATAAGGCACATTATGCATGTCTCTCAACATT
>ML785291.1:231204-256327 GCA_009831015.1 Picea engelmannii | reverse complement strand
TAAGATGTTGTTCGTGTTCTTCCTCTGTCTTGGAGTACACCAAGATATCGTCCAAGAAGACTATGACGAACTTGTCCAGATAATTTCTGAACACTCCATTCATTAAGCACATGAAGACAGCAGGCGCGTTGGACAGTCCAAACAGCACCACAGTGAATTCATAATGACCGTACCTTGTTCTGAAGGCAGTCTTGCTGATGTCTTCATCTTTTATCCTCACTTGGTGATATCCAGATCGAAGATCTATTTTCAAAAATACTTTCGCATCCTTTAATTGATCAAAAAGATCATCAATTCTTGGCAGAGGATATTTGTTCTTGACCATGACTTTATTCAACTGCCTAAAGTCGATGCACAGCCTCAACGTCCCATCTTTCTTCTTCACAAATAGGACTGGGGCTCCCCACGATGACACGCTGGGACGAATATACCCTTTCTTTAATATCTCTTCGAGCTGCAGTTGCAACTCTTTCAGCTCTGGTGTGCTCATCCTATAAGGAGCTTTCGAAACTGGAGCTGCTCCAGGCATCAGATTTATAGAAAAATCGATGTCCCTCTTTGGAGGTAGTCCAGGCACCTCCTGAAACACGTCTCTGAATTCTTTGAGCACCCTGTGGTCTTCTATATTTGAGACCACATCTTGGAATACTTCTCCCACCCGGGCTGCAAATAATTGACAACCTTTCCGGTAACATTTCTTCAGCTGCATAGCTGAGATTTCTCTAACAGCCATAGCTCTGGGAATTCCTTGGACTGTTACTTGATTTCCTTCTTCATTCAAACATGTGAACCTCTTATTTCGGCAATCCAAAAGGGCATGGTGCTGGTCCAACCAGTCCATCCCAATTAAGCAATCATATGAGCCTAAGGGCAGAATGTTCAATTCATCCTTAGTGCTCATTCCTTTCATGTCCACTGAACAGGATTTAACCAATTCAGTGACCTTCCTCTTGGTTCCTGTGGCTAACTTCACTAACCAAGACTTATCATATTTTCTCTTCATTAGATTCAAACTTTCCACCACCCTAGGATCTACATAACTATGACTAGCCCCTGAATCAATCAAAATAACCTCACTATTAGAATCAAGAAAGTAAACAGAAAATTTAATGTCTTTTAAAATTCTGTTAGATAGAACAGCAAAGATCTAAATTCAATCACGTTTTAGAATAGAAAAATAATGCAATATGAACTGGAGTTTGTCAGATAGTCAGATCAGTATTAGGAGAACAAAATCTAAATGTAAACAACAAGTAGAGTGTGCACAATGTTCAGATCTATAATTTTGTTCATAAGCAATGATTAGATAAACATTAGATAACAGATCTAATCAAGTAGATAGTAGATGTAACAATATATAACAGATCTGAGCAGTTAAGAAAGTAGATAGCAGATCTAACAAATAGATGACAGATCTAACAATAGATAACAGGTCTGAGCAGTTAGGTAAAAGATCTAAGCAAGTAGATGGCAGATCTAAGTAATAGAAAGTTTAACCATTAGATCAGAAAGATCAATCAAACAGATCTAAACAAGACTGTGTTAGATCTAAACTAGAAACACATAGAACTGCATCATAAAGCAACTTACCTCTTGGTGTATTACCTTTGAACAGTGAAGGAGTTCATGCCTCACACAAGAGTTGAATAGCCACTGAATATATGCTCAGAAAAAGTCCAAGATCATGGATCTACCTCATGGGTGAGATCTCTTGCCAAAGAGAATTATTGGACTATTAAACCTCCATCAGAACTTCACACCAGTTTACCAAAAAGAACACCATACAAACCCTCATTCATGAACAGAACCACTAGGACGAGGGACGACTGTCTTAGGAATGGCCCAACCAACTTAGAG
Source organism: Picea engelmannii (assembly GCA_009831015.1). Classification (NCBI taxonomy): domain Eukaryota; kingdom Viridiplantae; phylum Streptophyta; class Pinopsida; order Pinales; family Pinaceae; genus Picea; species Picea engelmannii. Next base: position 254,470 of record ML785291.1, on the reverse strand, counting down.
TGCCACGGCCCTCACAAGATATGGGACGAAAGACTAAAGGATGGCTGACTGGTAGATAGTAGCAACACCAGAAATATCAACAATGAAAAGCACTCCTCATACTCATGACAACAAAATAAATTAGCAAGACCTGGATCAAGAAATCTGCCACAAAGGGAAGTCAGTAAACTGCCATCAAGGAGCCGCTAGGTTGCAATAAGGCCGAGTTGAAGCAAGGGAGGGCCGAACTGTTGCAAGAAGGGGGCCGAACTGTTGCATGAGAGCAATCTGCTACACTTGGGAGAGAGAAGAAAAAAATGAGAGCATAATGAAGGGGGAGGGGTTCTAATTTATACTTTTGGGTGAGGGAATAAAAGAAATAAAAAAATTAAAAGTAATATATTTAATTAATATAAATATTAATTAAATATATTTACAATTTATATTAATTAATTATTTCTTGTATTAGCCCCAAATATAAAACACAAACCCCCAATCAAACTCAAGCCCAACAAACAAGGTGGAGGGTTTAGGAGAGGTTTACACATGTCCATATAATTCTCAAAGTGACCTTTTTAACTTTATCATCACTGCATATGGGATCCATCCCTCAAGTGGTCATGCCCGCCTTCAAAGAGGGTCATACACCAACAACTTCCTGATCAAGGACCAGGTTGCCCCAAAACATTTATGGGGTTTTATCCACCAACGTACAAGACCAAGGATCAACCCATGCCCCAGGCATGGGTACCCTGGAACATATCCAGGGGCCCTAAACATATCTAGGGACTTTCACTACTTGGTCCCAGACCAAGAACCCTAGTTAACTACTGGGGTCCCTCACAAGGGTCTTCACTGCATGGTCCCAGACCAAGAACCCCAGTCATCTACTGGGGGGGCTCACAAGGGTCTTTTGCTATGGATTTGACTATTTGGTCCCAGATCGAATCCCCAGGAGTGCACTGGGGGCCCTAGATCTCAGCTAAGGTCTTTGCCATCCTCCCAGAGAATGGATCTTGCAGCTGCTTTAAATTCAACACTCACAAGTGTGAGTGAAAGATGATGAAAAATAAGGAGGATTTTCCCCCTATTTATACAATACTAATGACCAAAATTAGGTCAAAAAGGTCGACATGGCCAGTTACAAATAATATCCAGTTTTTACATTAAATGTCATAATTAAACCCTAAAACAAGCTGCTAAGGTGACGTTATGCCCTTTTAGGGTGACGTTAGGCCCTTTTTGGGCAACGTTGGCCTCCTAGAGCAAAATGTTAGGACTTCTTGGGCCTCAGGAACCTGCCACATGTGCCACTTGGCACACAACTGCCTCCAAAATATCCCAAAACACTAGATCACGTCATGGGTGACTTGGGTGACGTCATGAGCCTTCCAAGGCCTACATTATGGTGGAAAGGGCACAATCCCCTTGGGTCAAGGTCTGCCAGGGTGCACTTGGTGAAAGGTCCTCCTCTCTCTCTGGTGCAATCCTCTGATTTGTCTCTGCCCCCTGTTGGGGTCTCAACATCCATCTAGTGGGATTTTAGCCCCATGGAGGTCCGAACTAATCATATCCCCATGTGTACTTTTCCATCGGGCGTGGCCCTACAACATCAACAGATACACCCTCCATGGGCTCATAAGTCACAGGGATCATAGCAATGTCAATCACATCTAATCATCAAGTTATTAAACATGTGCATAAAACCCCCTTTACCCGGACAAGTGCTCAAAGACACTATGCTAATCTGCAAGCCAAGTTTGGAGGGAACGCTAGGACATCCTATTGGGCTAATGCTCATTAGATGTGGGATGTTCTTGAGAGAAGTCAAATCTAGGCCATCTGAGTGGATGAGGTTGTAAGGGATGTCTGGGCAATGGGTGCAGTGATAGTAGGGAAATGTATGGCTTACTTGTGGGTGTCTCTGAAGAGGGTGAGTTGCACCTTGTCATGGATGCAAATGTTTCCAAGTCGATTCATGCCTTTTATCTTTTGTTCTTATTGCTTTTTATTTCAAGAGGCTAGTTAGGCAACACTTCCCTAGTGTTGACTAATGGTGGCAATGTTACCCACAAGCATTTCACGGAAATGAGAAGGTTGGCTCGTGATGAGACCCCTTTCTCTTAGCTATGCCACCAAGAGCCACTGCCCTGGCATGGTGACCAGTTGTTGGTAGTGTCATACCGCTACATGCCCATGGACCTAATAGGTTGGCTCATGATGAGACCCCCTATCCTCCAACTAGGTCTTGATTTATTATTTTTTATGGGTCCCTATGTTTCTTGCTGAGAATCTTTTTTTTGCTTTCTCAGGGATCCCTGGGCAAAGCATATCAAGGTTTCATTCTTTTGGCTTTTATCTTTTGCCAGCTACTTTTACCCTCTGTGCCTTTAGCCCCTTCTTCCCACAAGGTAAGGTACAACCCTTAGATATTTGGACAACCCAATGGTCATACCAGTGTAATGGGATGGATGAGTGGGAAAAAGATGAAAAGTGGTAAGTATGGTGGGAGCAGACGATGGCCTTTCATGAATCCCCCAAGTGGAAAATCAAACCCTATGGGAACCAGCTTACTAGGGCATCTTGTCATCCCCCCTAGGTGTGGTCAAGTGGGAAAGCATAAGGTCCAATCACATGTTAGAAGCAAAAAGAATTAAATGCACATATTCAAAGGTTTTGAGGATTAGAGTGACACATACCATGATACCTAGACTCATTACCTCATGGAGCAAGATCCATTTCTGCTGCAGGACCAGGCCAATGTGATGGATGTTGTTGTTGCTAACAAAGTGAAGGCACTGAAGAATGAAAGAATGGGCCCTCTAGGGCCATCCTCAAGTCGATCTGGCTCTCGATACTCCATGTCTAGGACATGTGGGCCTAGAGACATAATCTCCTTAGTTATCCCTAGGCTAGGGGATAACATGTAGCTCAACTCGAGGACATGTGCTCACCGTAGAGTGCATGAGAACCTCAACATCTCTGGCATAACTTGTGACCTACTTGATCTCAACATAAGGTTGTTAGCAATCATTTGGGGTGGTGATATCACCCCTGGCTCATATATACAATAAATGCAAATATGTACAAATGGAAATACAAACTACTCTAGCATGAAGTGCAAATGGTATATACAATGAATGCAAATGCCTACCTACTTACCTCTACTTAATTGTTGGTTGAAATCTAGGTGTAATCAAACAACCAGTGAAACCACCCTAGTAATGTCTCACAATACATGTCGTTGTGCTTCATCATAAACCAAAACAATGATAAATTAAGCACAAAAGTAACATGAGTTAGAGAATGTACTATATCATCGGAAATCATAAAGTCTAGCTCATGGAGGCAGGAGGGAGGGACAAAATCATGCCAAGTCATGCTCTAAGGAGAGTGCTCAATCCATCTCAGAAAGGGATCGTGAAATTTCAGAGGTCCAATAGACTGACTCAAAGGGTCTGAAGGTTGGCTACCTTGGGAGTCTTCACAATCTGAGTGAGTTATGGGAAGGAAATAGAAAAAACCTAGAGGGTGATTGAGAAGTTTTTAAGTGAAGGTTGAAAGACTGAGATGACATACTTCTTCTTGAGGTATTCAACCTGGCCTTGAACTTGAGGGTTTTCCTTGGAAGAAACTTAATACAAAAGACATACTTCCCAACTACACCTTTAATGACACACCAAGGTAAAGTAATCGGAGGTGGTTGGAGAAAGTTGTCACAAGGATCATTCTTCGAGCAAACGATGTCGTTACTCCTATCAAGATCTGAGCACAACGGTGGTTGATAATCTTCTTCATGGGATAAATCCAAGTGCTCAGAGGAGTACTCGTCAAAATCCTCAAGGTATGACCGAAAATCATCAGGAGAATACAGGACTAGGTCAACCCTGGGTGTTTGAAAAGTATCGGTAATTATATCATCTCCTTGTTGCCATTGGTCAAAATCAATAGTAACCTGTTGTGATAACTGTAAAGGAAATACTTGTAAATGATTCTCAGTGTCGTAAATGGGGTCCATATCATAACCAACTACATCCCACTTACGTCTCCCAACATGTATGAACTCATCAATATTATTAACCATGCCACTATATGTATCATAACATGAAGGATTTGAAGCTTTCAAGGGCTCATCTAGCTCCTCTTCACTTTCCAAATCATAAAGTAAAGAATCATCAAAATTTTGGAAAGGAAGGTAACTCACTGTGTTTATTTCTTCTTGTGCAGGAGCTTTGAGGATCTGGGTGTCTTCAACATGCATCATTGTTTTATCCGCATGAGTTGCCCCTACATCTTCAACTGCACATCAAGGAGGATCTACCTTGCCCGAGGATTCCACTTCTCTTTCACTCTCTAAATCATAGAGTAAGGCATCATCATGAACCTGAGAAGGAACATGACTAACCTCATCCTCTTCTTTTTGTGTAGGAGGAACAGGGTCTTGGATAACTTCATCAGAGGGAGGAGCCCACATCAATAGTTTATCATCATGTTTGATATCTTCAGGCTCTTGCTCTTCAACCATGTCTCCATTATCCTTAGTAGAAGCATGAGTAGTCTTTTCTCTTCCTCATGGGATTGGAAAGCCTCATCAAGACCTTTCCCCTCAACCCCTTGATCAATGTCCTTTTCCCTTCTTTCTTGGAAATTATCAGTAAATGTCTCAAGGGAAACTAATCTCTCCAAACTAAGAGTACCTAGGGTAAAGAGGTGTCGTTCCTTGAACAAGGAGATATTTTCCTCGATTTCTACAACCATGTGATAAGCTTCATGGATTGTTTTTGCCCCTTTTTACTGAAGAGAAACCCTATGTGCACTAGGAGTGCATTGGTATAGAGGTAAACGAGGTATTTGTCTTCAGGATGATGGCTTCTAGGAATTTGCAATAGCAATTTCTCAAACCTGGTATGGAATTCCTTGATACTCTCGTTCTTAGTTTGTTTCACGTACTCAAGTCTTCTTATTAGCATTTGTATGTCTCGTAATTTAATACCCCATTTCTTGAGAAAGGTTTCTTCTAATTGGTCCATAATTGTGATGCCGGCATCAGGGAGGTCGTCATACCATCCTTTAGCATTGCCATGAAGAGTGGTAGAGAAACATTTCATTGCCAAATACTCAGCATCATCACTGATAGGGTGGAGTTGAAAGAAAACCCAAAAGTTATCCATGTGATTGTCGGCTCTCTCCCCAATACTACCAGTGAATCTAGGGAGCCATTTCTCTTATTTCGGGGGCATTTGTCGAGGGTATCCTAGGATTTTACTCATGTCCAGGGGTTTGAAATTTCTCGGGTCCCATTGAGAAGTCATGGTTGGCGTCATCATTAGTGGAGTCGCCAGACAATTTTTTTGAAATTATCAAAGAGATAAGGGAATCATCCTTAATGGAGTCGCCAGGTAAGCTTGTAAGAAAAAGATTCTTGAGGAAAGGCTTACCGAAAAAAACTGTCGTTTGCAGAAGATTGACTCAGTGTTCCCCGACAACGGTGCCAAAATGTTATTGCACAATTTGTACTTTGATAGAAGAGAAGGTAAAAGGAAAGAAAATTGGCGTAACAGGAGACTATCCTATCACTGTCACCTCGATAGGATGTCTCTTTATATTTAGGGTGGTAGGCCTAGGGGAGACGTCCCCGGTGACCTGGGGGTTTGAGAAAGGAAAAGTCAAAATGGCTAGGTAAAGATCCCCTCTCACAAGTCACCACTGATCAAAAATTACGGTTTAATAACCAATGAAGAGATAATATGTCAGAAGTGTACCTGCCCGAAACAAAGCAACAAGAAAACTATATATTTTCAAGTACACTTGTTGGTTAGCACTTCATAAAACCATGGACTTTCTTAATAAAAACAATTTGCTGAATATGGTGAAGTAAACAAAATTCTTATAACAACAATGTTTACAGAGAAATACTTCACATAAAATGTCTTGAAACTAGCTTCAAAATGACTAAAAACCATTAACCATTGAAGTCATAAAATTAGCATTTGACATAAGCACATAAGACAAAGTATAATTCAGCCTTTACAATTGCCTTTTAATGCTTTTAATGTTGCATCTAATGGTTGTAGCTCACTTTAGTAACAACAACAATGTTGTTAGTAGTTCAAGCTATTCTAGGGTTAGAAAGTGTTAGTAGTTTGTTCAAAGAGTAGGTTTTGAAGGTTGTGTTGATCAATTACTCTTAATGAGGTCTTAGACTAGTGCTTTCTTAGGGGAAAATGGAGTCAATAAAGTGGCAGAAAATGTTGAAGGTAAGGGATGATAATAGGAGAGCCAAAGACAAGAGGGGTTGATGAATGAAGTGTTTGTAAGCCAAGTCTTCAACCACCAAACCCTAGGGGAAAATGACTACTAAGGTGTAAGTAACCCTAGGCCTTAGTAGATTTTCCTCCCTCTTTAACTCAAAGATGAAGCAAATGACGACTAAGATGAAGCAATAAGTGCTAGGGTGTTGCAATTGCAAGGCCCTTAGCAATGGCTTCAAGAAAAATGACTTATTGGCAAATCTAGTAGGTGAATAGCTATTGAGATAAGGACAATAACATGTGCTTAATCTCCTAGGATTTTAAGCTAGCAATTTCATAATCTTAGTAAAATGAAAAGTAAAGATACTATAACCATTCAAAGGAAAGAAGAATTGCAGAATTTTACTTACATTCACCAAGAATAATCTAGCATATGCACATATGACCAGTTTTGGAAACAGACATCTATAGCCTAGCACGGATTATTGTCTGCATTTGACACTAAGAAGGGAAGGATGCATATGGCATTATTACAAGCACAGGTCCCCCATCCCAAGACAGTTTCTAATTACAAGGAATCATCTTTTGAGTTTGATGTGAAAGAGATTCATCCAACAGACCAAATGGACATGCATAGGCAAATAGGGGAGATGATTTTCTCCACTCTAACAAACACTTCACTAACGGCCTCAAAGTCGTAGGTATCTTTGAACAATGTCCAATCCCAACTGAAACTAGAAAATATATCATCATTGGCCAAATATAATAAAATAAAATCCCTAGAGGAGTTGGTGTTGAAGATTGGTTATGACCCCTCTAATGTCAAGGTAGCCGAGGAACTATTGAAGAATAAAAAATGTTGACATAGCATCTCTGAGAAAACAATTGAAACTTCCAGCCACTGAAGATTCACAAGCAAAATAAATGGTTGAAAGTGAAGGACACAAGGAGGAGATGTTGAAATTAATTATGGAGAAGAATGCATAGATAAAGGAGATGGAAGCTGAATTAGACAAGTTGGTCAAAGAGAAAGAATGGAGTTTGCATATGGTTGTTATCCCACTAGATGTAGTTCCTCTCACAGGAGTTAGTACAGCAACAGCAAAAGCATCCACAACAACAGAGATTCCATCAGCCATCCCAGTGAAAGTTCCATATGCTTCTGAGACGCTGGTAAAGTCTATGGAGGATATGTCACTGCAAGGGGAAGAAATCACAAAGTTGAAAGAAGAGGTAAAAATCCTCCAGGACATGAAATCCATGTCCTAGGCCAGCTATAACACAGAAATGCATAAATCACAAAGACTCAGTCAAGAATTATAGAAGCTACGGAAGGAGACGGTCATGGATAAAACTTTGTGTGACGCCAAGGAAAACATCTGGATGGATATCAGCAAGTCCATGGCAGAGATATGGCCATTCATACAAATTGGTTTTTAACAACATGAACTGGTGCAAAAGGCTAGAGAAGCAATTGGAAAGATAAGGGAAGAATTGGGGGAGAAGCCTACAGAAGCCACCGAGCTCATCAGGTTCCTAAACTCCAAGACCAACTAGGAGTTAGAGGCACTGGAAATTTAAGACAGGATGGAGACCATTCTTGAGGTCAAGAAGGTTTTGACCAAGAAAGGATTAATGTTTCAGCTACAGGAGAAATCCCAGATGATGGACATTGGAGTGCAGAGATTTTTCAGAAAGGTTGATACACTGCGCAAGAAGGTACTTCGTGGATTACTAGTGATAAATGACAAGCTCGTCACTCTATTAGACTACAAACAGAAGATGAGCACAGTGGAAAAGGATGGTTCTAAATTTGCAGGTATACAAGGAATCATTACTGGCAAGGATTTCTTAGAAACATTACAGTTGGACCTGAGCATCCAACATGAGATAAAGTATATTTTTATTACAAAGCTTACTTTTGCCAAGTACACTGAGATGGACGAAATATATAGAAAGTTACTCAAGGTTTCCATCCCTAGTCAAAAGAGATGGGAAGACCTGTGCTCTTTACTTGAGTAAAGGTGATGTGGATTCCTGAGTCAGCATAAAGAAGACATTCAAATCAAAGTGTTGAATCATCAACTACTTCCCCCAGAATCACCACCAATGATTTGAATAGATTAGCAACATTCCTATTATTTTGTAATTTGTAATCTAGTTAGTTAGATTTTTTCTCCACAATATCCTAGTCATTAATGACAGGACCATATGTAACTATTGTATAAATACTTCTCACTTCGAAGTATTGAGGGTTGATTTTTGCGCCCAAGGAGCTATTTTTTGTAATATTTTCAAAAGGATCGACCAGTAATAAAAAGTCTATTCACAGTATTCTTGCATTTGATCGATTGGTGATGTTTATCTTTCTCTATTAAGTGTTTTACTTTTCTATGTGATCATTGTGTTTTCATTTTCTAATCATTAAAAGGAAGTTAGCGAACAGAATTTTTCTGGTGCGCTCTGCTTATGGTCTTTTGATGATATATATGTTCTTCATCTGAAGTTAAGTAAAGAAATTCTTGATTGCTTCTTTTCTCAACGGATTCTCACATATTTTTATGTATTTTCCACCTCATTTAATCTTAATAGATCCAATGGTCTCTCTACCTCGCCCTGTGAAGGAACCTCATAAAGCTACTTCTGATTCTAATCTTTAATACAGACCCCATAGCCCAATGGAAGTTTAATTCAATTCTTCAACCAACTTTTATAAACAAACAAACAAACTCATATCTTCTTAACTAGCCTAATATCTAAAACCTAAACAAATCTAAATCAAACAGAGAGATCCCTCTCTGAAACTGGCAGGGCTATATCCCAATTTCAAAAGTGGTTTTGGTAAGTTACCTTTGTCAATTTATTCTACCCTTAACAACCTCTGGGAATTACAGAGTGCTAACAATGTGGAGGCCATGTGTTAGCTGATGTGGTATAAGAAAAACATGTATGCCATGGTGGCAGGTACATGTTCGATGGTATGAAAATTGGCAGGCGATGTGGAGCCATGTGGTAGGCCAACTGTCAGTCCCACGAAAACATGTTAAGATCTTGGAATTTTTCTAAGTGTTAAGCTATCATGGAGCACAGAGAGAATAGGGGGTATGGTAAGAGGTATGGTATCCTCGTGGACCCGCGAATCCGCGGTAAGAAGTGGAAAATCGAATAATTCATAAGGATTTGTCGAGTGGACAAGTGGATGTAGTTCTAAGAGGTATGGTATCCCCGCGGAACCATGAACCTGCGGTAAGAAGTGGAAAATCGGATAAGTCCTAAGGATTTGTTGGGCATACGAATGGGTGTAGTTATATGAGTAAAATAAATATGGGATCACCCGAACCTGTGGTGAAATTTCTAAATTTGACTAAGTGTCAATATTTCGCGGGTATGAAGGATATCGCGGAGGTAATGATGCATAAGAAAATGACCGTGAACCCGAGGTGAGATATTAGATAAAATGACTAAGTATAGGTGTATAATGGATACGGTGGAACACCACGGTACCTTTTCAAGGAGGCGATAGTTATAACATGAATGAAATGGACTCATGAAGTTGCGATAAACTTAAGAAAAGATTCTAAGTATGGGAGCAAGTTAAGGGTGGCGGAACGCGAGAGTGTATTTCATAGGTCATGGAAGTTTGAAGGGAAGAAATGCAGACCTTAGACCCGCGGTGAAATATTTTAACGATTAATATCTAATTAGAAGGTAATCATATGGTGGCTAAGCATTGAAGCTAGGATGCTCGAACTAACGAATTTCTCTTTCATGTAATGTCATTAATAGTATTCGTGCTCAAGGATTTTGATGGGGGACACGAGAATTAGTCACAAGGATTCGTGGACAACAGAGTCCATGTATTCACTCAAAAATGTATTAAAATATATATATATTAATAGTTCCCAAGAAATCATAAATAAAATTTTTCTAATAAAATTCTGAAGAATGGAATTTTTTATAAAATGATGGATTTGTTAAATTCTTGTAACCTTACAAATCTTGTTGCATGCACATTTTGCAGAACCAAGAACATAATTCAACGTAATAAGAATTCAACGAGAAGATCAGTAAACCAAGACATGGATGATTCCCAAAGAACTTACAATTATGAATATGAAGGAAAAATATTTGGTATGGGCGTGGATGTTGTAGTAACAGAATCCAATGGGCATGGAGAAGACGGAAGGAAGACAGCATGAACTTGGTAGAGACCATAAAAAATTTGCAAAAGGATGTCCAAATTTATAAAGTTGATAATGAGAATCTTATGAAATCCAAGGAGCAACAAGAAGGATTTAACATCAAGTTAATGTAGAGCATGGAAAGAATAGAGAAGAAGATGGATAAGGAGACTGAGTCAAGCAAATTGAGGAGTCACTGGTCTCATGATAAGAGGAGAAGAACCAGAAGTGTTGGAAGGCATCCCCATCACTCCCCAAGGCAAACAACTAGGAGAACACATACTAGTTCAATTCCATCCCCTGACAGGAAGCATAAGAAGCAGCCTGGAGTTGATGAGCTACAGGGAGAAATGAATAAAATCAAACCACCTATATTTGATGGTGAACACAAGAAGGATGAGGAAGTATTTTCAGTTGCATAATTACTCTTCACAGGTAGAAGGAAGAATTTTCATATATCAACTCAAAGGAAAAGCATCAATGTGATGGGATCAATATGTGCAAGTGAAACACATTGATGAGAAAAAGGTTACTTGGAGAGAATTCAAAAGGTATTTTCAAAAGAAGTACTTAACCAAACGATACTATGATAAGAAGATGAAGGAGTTGTTTGAACTCAAAGTTGGGAGTATGACCATAGATGAGTTTGAAAGGAGGTTCTTAGAGATGCTAAAATATGTTTCTTTCATCAAGGATGAACAAGTTAAGATTCGAAAGTACATGAGTGGGATGTCATCATTTATTAGCAACAAGATACAGTATGATGATCATAAGACACTAGAGGATACCATAAGGAGAGATAAATGTCTTTATGATCAGCATAGAGGAATACCAAATTTCCAAAAGGCGTGCAAAGACAAGAAGAATAGAAAGAAGGAACAGAGGAGGAAGGGGACAAAGCCACCATTCTTCCAAAATAATTCTCAAGGAAAACCAACTCATAAGGAATCCAATATTACTGAGACAATGGGGAAAATACCAAGGAAACCACCTATTCGATATTGGGCTTGTGGGGGATATCATATGTACATAGATTTCCCTCACATCGGTGAAAAAGTGAGTACCATTCACAATGTACAGCAAGCTAGAACAATGGAGAACATGGGTAGAAATGTTCCTAGGATCTGCACAGCTCTGGATAACAAGAAAGCTAAGTTTTAGTCGCATATGATTGAAGTGGAAGGTAATATCAACAACCAACCTATTGCTATTTTGATTTGTTCAGGAGCTAGTCATATTTATCTAGATCCTAAGATGGTGGAAAGATTTTATTTTCCAAGAAGAAATCTTGGTAAACCTTGGATGGTGCAGCTAGCTGCAAGAGCTAAAGGGAAGATTAATGAGATGGTTAAGTATTCCCCAATGGATATGAATTGATTAAGCACAAGGAAAGATTTGAATATCATACCTTTGGGCTCAAATGACTTCCTAATCGGTATGGATTGGTTGGACCAACATCATGCTGCTCTAGACTATTATAATAAGGATTTTACCTGCTTTGATGAAGAAAGGAACCTAAGGATAGTTCAGGGTGTTCTAAGAGCAGTAACCATCAGAGAAGTTTCAGCCTTACAGTTGAAGAAAAACTTCAGGAAATGATGTCATTTGTAGGTTAAAATACCAATTATTGAAGATTATGCAGTCGTAAAAGAGTTTGAGGATGTATTTAAAGAAATCACTAGATTTATCACCAAGTAAGAATTAAGGAATACAACATTAGTAAGACTGCCTTCAAAACAAGGTATGGCCATTATTAGTTCGTAGTGGTTTCATTTAGGTCATCAAATGCACCGACTATCTTCATGTGTTTTATGAATGGTAATTCTAGAGAATACTTGGATAAGTTTGTCATTGTATTTTTGGATGACATACTTATTTACTCAAAATATGAACAAGAACATGAGAAGCACTTGATGATGGTGCTACAAGTATTGAGAGAACATCAACTATTTGCAAAGTTGAAAAAGTACTCATTCTACTAGAGGAAGAAACATTACTTGGGACATATTATTTCACAGAAAGGGATAGCAGTGGACCCAGAGAAGATAAAATCCATTGAAGGGTGGACAACACCAAAGAATGTATATGAGGTGAGTCATTCATGGGACTTGCAGGTTACTACAAAAGATTTATCGAGGGATTCTCAAATATTGCATACCCAATCACTTCCTTGCAAAAGAAGGGTGTGAAGTTTGAGTGGACATTAGATTGTGAAACAAGTTTCCAACACTTGGAGTATTTGTTGACTAGTGCTCCAATATTGAGTATTGTTGATCCAAATGAAGACTTCATTATATGCACATATGCATGTAAAGAAGGACTTGTTCTTAGTCAGAATGGACATGTGGAGTGCTACAAATCAAGAAAACTAAAGGAACATGAAAGACTCTATGTTACTCGTGTAAATGTGTTGAACTTGCATAGAATAGATCTAGCTAAACAATAATACACGCATTTGCAGAGAGAATTGGAGAAGGAAGAAGAAGGAGAGAAAGAATGAAATAATTCTCATTAATCGTATTCCACACTCAAAGAGTGAATAAATTACAATAGATATAGGATACATGAGTAACTAATGAGCCATAGTGGTGTTCTAGAGTGATTTATACACACACCATCATTTACAAGAGTGAATTGTCACCTAGTCCAGTCTCTTAGGCAGTTATAGGAGTGAACTGCCACCTAGTTGAGTTAACTAGTCAACTAGTCTTCAGTTAACTGAATGAACATAGAGTAGTGAGGAGTTAACTTAGGAAATAAAGGGTAATGCACCAGTCTGGTGATGATCCCAAGGAAAGTGTTCATTATATGGTGATGATCCCAATGTTGCATGAAGACTTCATTGTATGCACATATGCATGTAAAGAAGGACTTGTTCTTAGTCAGAATGGACATGTGGTGTGCTACAAATCAAGAAAACTAAAGGAACATGAAAGACTCTATGTTACTCATGTAAATGTGTTGAAACTTCATAGAATATATCTAGCTAAACAATAATAAACACATTTGCAGAGAGAATTGGAGAAGGAAGAAGAAGGAGAGAAAGAATGAAATAATTCTCATTAATCGTATTCCACACTCAAAGAGTGAATAAATTACAATAGATATAGGATACATGAGTAACTAATGAGCCATAGTGGTTTTCTAGAGTGATTTATACACACACCATCATTTACAAGAGTGAATTGTCACCTAGTCCAGTCTCTTAGGCACTTACAGGAGTGAACTGCCACCTAGTTGAGTTAACTAGTCAACTAGTCTTCAGTTAACTGAATGAACATAGAGTAGTGAGGAGTTAACTTAGGAAATCAAGGGTAATGCGCCAGTCTGGTGATGATCCCAAGGCAAGTGTTCATTATATGGTGATGATCCCAATGTTGCATGATGACAAAACCAATGCAGGGTCTAAACGCAACTCAACTAATCAAACTAAAGTGTCAACTGAAAGAGAATATTCTCCAAGTGGAATATTCTCCCCTAAAATATAGGAGACTGGATAATGACTAATTATGACTAATAAAAAATGAAAAACCTTAGGAAAAATAAATCCTAGGTGTGTGTGAAGTAACTCCAACACCCCCCCCTAAACATCACTATGGTGAAAATAAAGAATGGGTCCCGACAACGAGGCCATGTTAGGTACCCAAATACAAAAGATACAATGAAAATAAAGTAAGGAAAGAGGGAAAACCTCATGGAAAAAATCCCCCCTCAAGGTACAATGTATGTAAAAAAAATGATAAGGAACAAAAAACAGTTGCTAAGCAACCTTGTCCTTCACTCCAAGAAGACCTCGCAACTGTGCAATTTTGTGCTCGTTGAAGATTTTTTTGAAGATGGAAATGTATGCACGCATCTGATGAAGTATATGCACCATTGAGATGTCCACACATATCAACTTTATCTTCTTGTAGTGAAAAATATCCAAATAAAGTTTGGATGAAATTTTGAAAACCGTGCGACCGTTTCTGGAAAAATGCTGAAATTTTGTTGATTTTGAAACGATCATAACTTCACTTTTCGGACTCCTTTTTGGACGATGTTTTTTTTGAATTTGGATATTTTCCCGAGCGGAATTCAAATATCTAATTTTTTTCTGCAAATTATGCTCAGAAAATATCAGAATGGAGTCCGATGTGCACGGCTCCCTTTTTGTCTCCTGAGATGCATGCATTGTGCATGGAAAAGTGTCTGCATGTGATCCATGAAATGCATGCCATATATCTTCCACATGAAATTCAGAAAATAAATCTGAAATGGAGTAGACATCATCTCCAATTAATGGAATACAAATTTCTGCAAATACTTTTGTAGAAGACTCTTCATAATAAAAGGCTTGATCTTCTGGTGGTTTCTCTTCTGGATCTATCTTTCCAATCCCCTACATACAATATTCACAATATTATTTCTTCCCAAATAGAACCTCCAATATGGTCCATAATTCATTTGGAGTGAATTCTTGTGTGACATCACATACTTGGTGGAGAATTTATGGAGAAATAAATGAGAGGATCCATCCTATGGCCATATCTTGTCTATTGAGAAAATCGTTTTTCTCATCGGCAGAATTAGGCTCTACTTCCATTTCCATGGTTATTTGGTATAATCCTCTGCATCTGAGAAGAATAAGAACTTTTTTCTTCCATTCCAAATAGTTATGAGGTGTGAGAAGTATTTCCAGCAAATAATCCATCTTTTTGTTGTCTTCAATCTTTTGCACCTGCAAAAACTTTTGGTGTAGATTTTGCTTAGAAGTCTGTCGGCTCTGATACCATGTAAATGTGTTGAACCTGCACAAAATAGATCTAGCTAAACAATAATACACACATTTGTAGAGAGAATTGGAGAAGGAATAAGAAGGAGAGAAATAATGAAATAATTCTCATTAACTGTATTCCACACTCAAAGAGTGAATAATTTACAATAGATATAGGATACATGAGTAACTAATGAGCCATAGTGGTGTTCTAGAATGATCTAGACACACACCAGCAGTTACAAGAGTGAACTGTCGCCTAGTCAAGTCTCTTAGGCAGTTACGGGAGTGAACTGCCACCTAGTTGAGTTAACTAGTCAACTAGTCTTCAATTAACTGACTGAACATAGAGTAGTGAAGAGTTAACTTAGGAAATAAAGGGTAATGCGCCAGTCTGGTGATGATTCCAAGGCAAGTGCGCATTAGATGGTGATGATCCCAATGTTGCATGGTGACAAAACCAATGCAGCATCTAAACTCAACTCAACTAATCAAACTGAAGTGTCAACTGAAAGAGAATATTCTCCAGGTGGAATATTCTCCCCTAAAATATAGGAGACTGGATAATGACTAATTATGACTAATAAAAAAGGAAAAACCTTAGGAAAAATAAATCCTAGGTGTGTGTGAAGTAGCTCCAACAACTCGTGATTTGGAATTGGCAGCCATAGTGCATTCCTTGAAGATGTGGAGGCACTACCTCATGGGAAAAATATTCGAGTTGAGGACAGACCATAGTGGTCTGAAATATTTATTCGGACAACCAACTTTAAATTCCAAACAAAGCAAATGGTTTGGGCCTCAGTGAATATTGACTTTGATATAAAGCATATAAAGGGTAAAGAGAACAAAATGGTTGATGCACTCAATAGGAGAGTGCATGAGATGCATGCTAAAAACATTAGCATGTATAGATCAGATTTGAAAGACAGAATTTTAGAGGCTGTAAAATCAAATCAAGAGTACATGGAGATAAAGGAAAATTTTCAGCAAGGTGATTTGTAGCAGAAAATGGAAAACTATAAGCTGGAAAAGGATGAAATTCTCATATACAGGGGAAGAATTTATGTGCCAAATTCTCAAGAATTGAAAAAATTGATATTAAAATAAATGCATAATGTTCCTTATGTTGAACACCTAGGTTACCAGAAGACTATTGCAGCTGTCAACAACCAATATTATTGGACAGGTATGAAGAAAGAAGTGACTGATTTTAGTGCTAGGTGTTTGGAATGTTAAAACTTCAAGTCTGAGTACAGACACCCATCCGGTCTTCTACAACCATTACCCATTCCTGAGTGGAAATAGGAATTCGTAACAATGGATTTCATCATCAAGCTACCCAGAACAACCAAGTAGCATGATTCCATCATGGTGGTGGTGGATAATCTTACTAAAATTTCCCACTTTATTCTAGTAAATCTCACTCACAAGGCAACCAACATTGTTGATATTTATATGAGAGAATTTGCTCGACTACGTGGTATGCCCAAGATAATTGTGTTTGACAAAGATCCAAAATTTACATCTAATTTTTGGAAAGGATTTGGGACCAATCTGAACTTTAGCACAACCTATCATCCAGATTCAGATGGGAAAACAAAGAGGGTGAATCAAGTGATTGAAGATATGTTGAGGATGTATGTGATGGATAAACCATAAAAATGGGAGGATTATTTGCATTTGGTGGGTTTTGTTTATAATATGATCCCATTTGAGGCACTTTATGGAAGAAAGTGAAACACACCAATGAGTTTGGATATCCCAACAGACAGAGCAGTGGTTGGACTATAATTACTCAAGGAAATGGAAGAGCATATGGTGAGAATAAAAAAAATAAAATAAAGGCTACCTAGGATAGGTAGAAAATTTATGATGATAAGGGAAGATCTCATAGAGATTTCAAAGTGGGTGACCATACATTTTTAAAAGTAAATGCCAAGAGAAGTTTCTTGAAGTTGGGAAATTGTTCAAAACTAGCATATCGTTATTATGGGTCGTTTGAAATCCTAGAGAGGATTGGTCCTGTAGCATACATTCTTACCTTACCTACATCAATGTGTATTAATAATGTATCCCATGTATCATTGCTTAAAAATTATGTACATGATGTTAATCATGTCATTGATTGGAATTTGATTAAGGTGGAGCAAGAAGGAGACTTTCGAATTCAACCAGTATGCATATTGGATCGGAAAGTCAAGATGCTCTAGAATCGAGCAATAGGATTGGTAAAGATCCAATGGACCTGGTATGGTCCTAAGGATGCAACTTAGGAGCATGAGGATGCTATGTGGACAGAGTATCTGCATCTATTTGAGGTCTTTTGAATATTTTATTGTATATGTGTATCTATTGCACTAAGGACAGTGCATAAATAAGGTGGAGGGAAATGTAATACCCCTAGGCTAAACCTCGTTGTAAATATAAATGTAATTGTACATATGGGATGATGAGCCAGGATACTCTAGGGCCATATTTCCTTTGTATGAATGTATTTTGAGGCTAAAGTGTCTGTATGGTTATTGGGTTGGTGAGCCAGAAGTTGAAAGGCCAATGAGCCTATTTTTGAAAAATGAAATCACACTCAATTTTAATGAAAACACAACATTGTTGCATACCAACCATGTAAAAGAGTATGGGGGGATAAACTCCACCTGATTGGGAAAGGGGGCCTAAGAGTCTGGGGAAAAGGGGATAAGATAGGGGGCTTAAGCCCAAAGGAACATTTTATTAATATTCCCAAAAATGTATAAAGTATAAAGTATGAATATTTAAATATATCCTAAGTCCTTGTGTTGAGGAATGTATCACCTTGTGAGGGAATCCATGTGGAACCAAGCTAGTTCCCAACATGAAAAGTGTCAAGTTGAGAACATGCAAATATAATTGGGGAATTTAGTTCCTTTGACCATATTTCCATTATCATTCACACCTCACTACATCCATGTTACTGTCATATGTACCTTCATGTTTCTAGTACATGTACCTATATCAGGACCTTGGTTAGATTTGGATCTAAACTGAAGAGGTAGGTTGTCAGGATCATAATACATTGAAGAAGCAGGTTGTTAGGCCCGTAGGACGTTGAATAAGTTGGTTTTCAGGCCTGTGATCATTCTCTTCAGGTGAGATAATTGTTGGGAATTGATTTCCCAAGGTTCCAAACTGCAACTACAAGGCTCTGAGACTTTATGTCTAGCCTGTTGTTGAAGTCTCGGAAGGGAAGTATAAAATAAATAAGGACTAAATACCAAGTATTGAAGATTATGTAGTCATAAAAGAGTTTGAGGATGTATTTAAAGAAATAACTGGATTTCCACTCAAGAGAGATATTGATTTCTCCATAAATCTGATGCATGGAGCATCCCTGGTATCCAAGACAACTTATAGGATGAGTACACCAGAGTTGAAGGAGTTGAAAATGTAGTTGGAGGAACTTCTAAAGAAGGGGTATATACACCCAAGTTTGTCAGCTTGGGGTGCCCCAATATTATTTGTGAAGAAAAAGGATGGAACCTTAAGGCTCTACAGAGACTTCAGGAAGTTGAACAAGATAATTGTGAAGAACAAGTATCCTTTGCCAAGGATAGATGATCTCTTTGATCAATTGAAAAATGCTAGGGTATTCTCTAAGATTGATCTCAGGTCAATTTATCACCAAGTAATAATTAAGGAAGATGACATTAGCAAGATTGCCTTTAAAACAAGGTATGGCCATTATGAGTTCGTAGTGGTGCCATTTAGGTCATCAAATGCACCCACTGTCTTCATGTGTTTTATGAATGGTATTTTTAGAGAATACTTGGATAGGTTTTTCATTGTATTTTTGGATGACATACTGATTTACTCAAAATCTTAAGAAGAACATGAGAAGCACTTGAGGATGGTGCTACAAGTATTGAGAGAACATCAATTATTTGCAAAGTTGAGCAAGTACTCATTCTACTAGAGGAAGATACATTACTTGGGACATATTATTTCACAGAAAGGGATAGCAGTGAACCCAGAGAAGATAAAATCCATTGAAGGGTGGCCAACACCAAGGAATGTATCTGAGGTGAGATCATTCATGGGACTTGCAGGTTACTACAGAATATTTATCGAAGGATTCTCAAAGATTACACACCCAATCACTTACTTGCAAAAGAAGGGTGTGAAGTTTGAGTGGACATCAAATTGTGAAAGAAGTTTCCAACACTTGGAGTATTTGTTGACTAGTGCTCCAATATTGATGATTGTTGATACAAATGAAGACTTCATTGTATGCACAGATGCATGTAAAGAAGGACTTGTTCTTAGTCAGAATGGACATGTAGTGTGCTACAAATCAAGAAAACTAAAGGAACATGAAAGACACGATGTTACTCCTGATTTGGAATTGGCAGCCATAGTGCATTCCTTGAAGATGTGGAGCCACTACCTCATGGGAAAAACATTTGAGTTGAGGACAGACCATAGTGGTCTGAAATATTTATTTGGACAACCAAATTTAAATTCCAGACAAAGAAAATGGTTGGGGCCTCAGTGAATATGACTTTGATATAAAGCATATAAAGTGTAAAGAGAACAAGATGGTTGATGCACTCAGTAGGAGAGTGCATGAGATGCGTTCTACAACCATTAGCATGTATAGATCATATTTGAAAGACATAATTTTGGAGGCTGCAAAATCAAATCAACAGTACATGGAGATAAATGAAACTTTTCAGCAATGTGATTTCTAGCAGAAAATGGAAAACTATAAGTTGGAAAAGAATGAAATTCTCATATACAGGGGAAGAATTTATGTGCCAAATTCTCAAGAATTGAAAAACCTGATATTAAAATAAATGCATAATGTTCCTTATGTTGGACACTGAGGTTACCAGAAGACTATTGCAGTTGTCAACAACCAATATTATTGGCCAGGTATGAAGAAAGAACTGGTTGATTTTAGTGCTAGGTGTTTGGAATGACAAAACTTCAAGGCGGAGTACATACACCCAGCTGGTTTTCTCACTACTACATATTGAAAAATTTGCGACGAAAGTACTCTTTCGTCGCAACATGCAAGAGAAAAAGTTTTTTTTTTCTAAATCTACCCTGTGTTTGTCGCCATCTCGACGCCTACAGTTTGACTGAACTGTAATGGTCAATGTTCATTGCATAAGCGATGACCTTAGATTGGTCGTCGCATAAGCGACGATAGTTGACCATAATAATTTAGTCAAACTTTACCGTTGAAAATGACCTAAAATAAATAGTTGTAAAAAAAAAAATATATATATATATATATATAGGTCACTATCGCCACAATTGTGATGATGGTGACCTAAAATTGGCCTATAAATATTTGACAATTTGAAGATGTCGCGACAATCTTGCTATAACAACAATGGTTTCGAAAGGGTATTTTTGTGTGGAAAAATGTCGCAGAATGTTGTTAAAGGTGGGGAAAAAAGTAAAGCGGGTGAAAAGGGTGATGGTAGATGTTATTTCCCTTGTAAAAAATGTTTCCTCAGATGTCCCATAAGAATTTTAATAGCAACAGCTACAAAACATTGTAGGAAATATGGTCACATTGATGGCGGATCGAATGAATATCATACCATGGTAATTAGCTATATATTTATTATCTTTTTTTATTTTGTCAATTTTATATAAAATTATATATGTGTATATATATTGTTTGAATGTTTGTTATAGTATACACTAATTTTGCATGATTGTTTGTAATTATAAAGTTAGAGTTGCCCTCTAACTTTCCGCAGAATATTGCACCAAGTATTAGTAGAAATGATGTTGTACAAGCTGAGGAACATCATCATGACCAAGAAAATGAGGATCTCATGGAAGAAAATGATGGGACAAATCAAGTTAATGATCCCATGGAAGAAGATGATGGGACAAATCAAATTATCTAAGATTTTTTTTCGCAGCCGGATGAGGATGGGGAAAATGTTGGTATTTATGATGAACTTCTATTAGAAAAGGCAAATAAATGACTTTATGAAGGATCAAGAACAAATATTCTCTCTGCTACATTGTTGTTGGTGAACTTAAAGGTTATGAATAATTTTTCGAACACTTGTATGACACAGATACTAAGGTAAATAATATGTTTCATCTCATACTGTACATAAATGTTGATTTTTTTATATTTGTTTTTAGTGTTAATTAATGTGTAAAATAAGAATGCATTTTTTATGATTAATATTATTACATTAACTAGTTGTTTGTTATGTTGTAGATTGTTAGGTGAATTTTTGTTACCATCGTCAAATATTTTACCTCGCACATATCAAGGTTTGCATGCCATTATGAAAGACATTGGAATGGATTATCAAACTATAGATGCATGTCCTAATGACCATATTATATATTATGGACAACATGCTTTGAAAATCGAATGTCCGCAATGTCCTATCAATAGATATCGAACCGATCAAGTAACAAAATGGGTGCCTCGAAAGGTTCTTTGTCATATTCCCATAATTCCACGTTTGCAGTGATTGTTCAAGTGCGAAAGCATAGCACAATTTATGGATTACCATGCACGTAACAGAAGTGAATATGGTGTTCTTCGAATGCCTGTCGATGGTTCTGCATTTAGGGAAATTGAGGAAAAATGGGCAGATTTCAAAGATGAACCTCGTAATGTTAGACTTTCATTGGCAGCTGATGGTGTTAATCTATTCGGAGAGCTTAGGTCTATTTACTCAGTGTGACCTATTTTTGTTATCAACAATAACATTCCTCCTTGGATGTCAATAAAAACGGAGCACATAATGTTGACAATCATTGTTCCAGGTATTTGTTTACATTAATTTTTGGAATTCAACATTTTCATTTGTTTCAATTTTTACATAATATCTTTTGTTTATTTATTTATTTAATTATATATATTACATGATATCATTCCTTTAGTAATTATGTGTAATTTCAAACAATTAGGTAAGTACCAGGTTAAAGATATGAATGTATATATTGAGCTTATTATCGACGAGCTACTAAAGTTACGGGCTGGCATCACAATGTACAACATATGTAAACCAATAGGGGAGAAGAAATTTAAATTCCGTTGAATACTTTTATGGACAATTCATGATGCCCTTGGACTAACACATTTTTGCGGTATGTATAAGCATTCTAATATTGCTCTTTAATACTATACAATATTTTAATGTTATCATGGTGTATGTTTACTTTTTAAATAATATCATCGTATAATTGTCGACATTAATCCATTTGTTGCAGGTCTTCAAACAAAGGGTAAATTTGCATGTCCAGTTTGTGGCCCTAAAATGAAGTATCTGCATTCAAAAAGTTTAGGAAAGATGGTGTTTGATGAGTATAGGCACCTTCTTCCTAAGAACCATAGGTGTCGTACTACTGAAAAACATCTTTTCAATGGGAAAGAAGAGACTGGTTTAAAATCAAGAAGAATGACACCTCACCTATGGAGGTTGGAATATAATAGAAATCACCAAGGTAATCAATTTCATAATGTATCGTAGATCGTGTAATGTTTTGAATGTTTATTTTAATCATTGAATTTATTTTACCGTATTTGATAATTATTTTTTTGATTTATTTTATGCTTCATGAAGGCCGCAATCATCATGAAGGTATTAATAATGGGCTTCCACAAGGAATGAAATCTTATCCCACTCAATTCATGAGGTTTCCCTACTACGAGGAGCTAAAAATAGCTCATTTATTTGATACAATGCATATCGGGAAGAATGTGACTGAAACATTATGGCGAATCATAGATGGTAGGAGGGACAAAGACAAAATTGTCAAAATTTGTACTGACATATAGGAAGCCAATCATGCAATGCGAAGTGTGATCCGATATTCAAATAGATCAGATGGAGTACTAGATCGAAATAACCTTCCATGGTTATTAACAGAGCAATAAAGCAATGATGTAAAAGAGGTCATTCAAAGAATTAAATTTCCCACGGGTTTTGTTTCAAACATAAAAAATATCTTAACAAAGAAAGGTGAATTTGGTGGGGTAAAAACACATGATTGGCATACCTTCATTAAGGTAATAATTTTGGTATACATATTTATATATATTGGCCTTATAGATCTTTTTTTTTTTTTTC
>ML785291.1:217450-230878 GCA_009831015.1 Picea engelmannii | reverse complement strand
CATAAACCCTATTTTTCATATGTTCTAGTAGATATGTTAATGATTCCAAGTTTCATATTTGTATTTGGCTGAAGGTCCAGCTAGTGTACTGCAAAGTATCAAATTGAGATTTCAAGTTGATAAACCAAATATGAAATGAATCCAAGCATCATTTGATATCGTCGGCGCAAGAGAGACAAATGTAAATAATCTTGCGACGAATTTGCTATACTATCGACGAAAAAAGTTCGTCGATAAGTTCACTGCTCACTATGTGGGGTCAATGCATGCCATTTGTGGTGGGTGAATTGGAAGTTCCATGACATTTTAATAGAGTTCCAACAAAGATTCTACAGATGGAAACAACGACATTTGACAATGAGACGCCCATTATGAACATTGTTGCAAACATGGACGATCTCAAAGATTATCTGGTTGGGACATCAGACATCCTTGAGTTTTGAAACCCTCCCATACTGTCAAGGCATGTGTCTAGTCTAAACATGTTGAATTTTGACGCATACATGCACAGTTTGAAGAAACTTCAACGTTGGCCTCATTCACTGCTCATTATGAGGGGTCGGTGCAAGATGACATTTGTGATGGGTTTATTGGATGTGCCATGACATTTCAAGAGAGTTTCAAAAAAGATTCTATAGATGGAAATGAAGAATGATGAGAATGAGACATCCATTATGTTAGTATCCTATAATGATAGGAGACCTAATGATTCAGATATGATTGGTGGGTATCATGATGAAGTTCCTAGCTTGTTGGCCTTGTTGTCTCTTGAAATAAATTTCCCCAAGTTATGGTCATTAGGTAATAAGATGGATCACCAGATGAAATATTTTTTGAGTTAAATGTATTTAAGATGAGCTTTAGACTTACCTTTTCAAAAAGTGATGAGTCTGTACTTTTATTATAAAAACTCTAAAATTTCACTTTCGGCAGCTAAGGGCGATTTTTTCAAAGTATTATAAGCTGCCAAAAGTTGTCTCTTTTGGTAGCTAAAACGGTATGTGCGAGGCATTTTAAGTTGTCAAAATCATAGAGTCGGTTAACGGTCAGACTGTCCCATCGAACTCTCAAACCGCCATCAGTACACAACATCATCATCTCAAGTGCTGTCGAAATTAACTGAAATCAGATCATAATACGATATGGGCAAGTGATTGTTTGTCCGATATGATTATTTAGTGAGATTTATTTAACCCTAATCTAGTAGATCTGATCACCATAAGCCCACATCATTTGTCTTTACTTGATCTACCATGTGATTTTTCCGTCCTGGTCGAATGATACAATCATCACTGTGATTTGAGTTTCATTCTTTATCAAGGGTTTTCGTTAAAATCTTTTCCCCCATATCATGCATTTTTCCTCTGCTCGAACTTCAATTCGTCCCCTATCAGTGCCACTGTATCTCCCCACACCCGATTTTATTATATTTCAGGTATTGACAACTATTATT
Organism: Picea engelmannii; assembly: GCA_009831015.1. NCBI lineage: Eukaryota > Viridiplantae > Streptophyta > Pinopsida > Pinales > Pinaceae > Picea > Picea engelmannii. Next base: position 229,425 of record ML785291.1, on the reverse strand, counting down.
GCAAATGAAGAAGGGAGGAACTTTGCTCAGGAAGGAGCTCAATGACATAACTTATCTGGAAGCTCACCCTGAGATTTTCCAGATGTTCAAGGATGTTGGTTGCTACAAGTTCTGTGAAAAACTCCAAGGATTTCATCAAGGTGTGGTTGAAGCATTTGCATTGACCTTTGATGGATCCAAAGACAAGTTGGAATAATTGAGCTACAGGTTGATGAAGCATGTTGTAGGAAAATCTCCCTGTGGACAGGTAGATCGCCTCTAAGAGATTGACCTTAACTCTAGGACAGAAAATGATTAACGTGGACACTGACTTCCTTTCAAATCTATCCAAACCAACACATGAGAAGGAAGGAGAACAGAAGTACCTCTTTATCGACGTTTGTCCCTGCACGCTCCGAGTTGAGCTCCGATCCTTTGCTCCTCGTTGAGTTATGTAGACAAACAAGATACAACCACTTCCTACTCTATTGATATTAGCTTGAAAATAGATCTATCTATCAATGATAAGTTCATGTAATATCAGACACAAACTAGAAAGAAACAGGCCAAGCGTGTCATATTAATGAGAATAACGACAACAATACTTACAATCGTAGATGCGAATGTGACAGCTTCGTCAAATCCCCTTCGTCTAACCCTTTCTCGAAAGATCCACAACCTGGATAACAGCAGCTTCACTGATCACTCTCCTTTGGCTGACTGTGCATTTCCTATGAGATCATAGGTTTCATGCTAGCAATTCTTCCTCAATCAGCTCTGTTCCAACACCACTTATGATATCATAAGTTTGGTGTGATTCTCCTTTTCCAATTCCTTTTCACCATTAGAAAGCTTGCTTATATAGCCTTGGAGAGGCTTTAACCACTTGATATATCCTTGGGGAAGTTGAGGATTTGCCTCCCTCAGTTGAGGATCTACCCTGAGATCATGGTTGGACTAGGGATTCGAATCCAACTGCCTTCCAAGAATGAAAAGATGCTTCCCCCATTCATCTCAACAGCTTAACAACTACGCCAAATTAGGAAGCGCTCCTTCAAAAGGGGCATCAGAGCGCTAGAACGCTCCCTAAGAAGCTTAAGGGGAGCGCCAGTGCTTGAAAGGTGAGTAGCTCTCCTTCAGAAGGGCAAGGAAGCATTATAACGCCCCCTGAGGCCTTATAGGGGAGCGCCAACGCTCCTAAGGCTGATTTAGGGGAGCGTTCACCCTCAAAACCTTTGTTGCAGATCTCTCCTCAGGTGTCAAGAGTTCTTTGACTTCAGTTAACCAGTTCCCCTCCTCCAAATCAAGGGCATAAGATGTTTTTAAGTGTCTCCTTAGTGTCTTCGACATGGCAGTATGATCGAACATCGTTTGCGACACTTATGACCAACTTGTGACACTTGCAAAAGTTGTAAGGAAGATGCGACAATTGAGAGGAACATGCGACACTTTATCCAGTTGAGTAATTTTGATGTGTAACAGAATGCCCCCCAAAGTATGAAGTTAGAATATGCGAACTGATAACTGAAATGATTTGTAGACGTTCAAGCAAGGGTATAAACTTGGAGAACCTGACCGAAGCTGCACACAAACATCCAACAAATATCATGACATATTTCAAAACCCAAGGCAGGCATACCTATGCTTGGGTGATCAAGACTTGTAAGATATGGCCGCCATAAAATACACTGCGGATCCATAATTGTATTGATAAAAAGATATAGCCACCGAAGATATAATGTGGATCTATACTTTGATGACTCGGACTGATCGTAGCCACGAAGAATACACAGTGGGTCTACGAGATGACAAGAGATAGCCACAACCAATACAAAGTGGATCTATGTAACAGTGTATGTGTTCTTTGTCCAATAGAAACTCCTTTGCAACCTAGGCAAAGCATATATCAAAGTGATTACTCAACCCAGGGTCTTCTTACCAATCCCAATGTGGTACGATTCTAACCATGTGAATAGATGTCCTGATGTCGAACATGGCAGAAACCACTTGATTACCGGTCAATGATGTAAATCGTTAACAAGCGCGAGGGAGATTACCATTAATGTCAATGATTCCCAAGGTACCTTAGTACATTCCATCGAACGTGAATAGATGAGTTGAGGTTGAACATCCGTGGAATCATTCGATTAGAGGTCAATGATGTAAACCTACTGTCAAATGTGAGGAGGCCTGCCATTGAGGCATTCAGGTCCCAAAGTACTAACTAGTTTCTAATTATTATTCCCGGATAATGTGTTGAAGTCGACAGGAATGGACTCGTCGAGGGAGGGCCTTGATGTATCCCCCATCAACGATGCGAAACGAACATAAAGATGTAATTTGGCAGATCAAATGGACATAGACTGACATGGGTTTTGAGGCAAGATATTTGGGATGGCTGACTCTCGAGGCGGATACTTCCCCTGAACACTGAGGTACAACAACAAAACATGATGTGAACCAACACTTATGCAGCGGATATGGTGACTTGCGTAAGGTGACCCGAAGGAGTTAAAGGGACTCAAAGGATTGGCTCAGTGCAGAGGTTCGACGAATTATGATATGTGAAAATGACAAAGTGTCGTGTTCAAGGGTGACTCTAAGAAGTACTGGATGATGTTCTCAAGAGACTGCTTGGCTTGCTCCTTTCAATTTTTCCCCCATCCAGATAGATGAGTACCTTTTTTTGATTTAATGAGCTCGAGGAGGATAACACATGCTCGATATAACTCGCCTTCGGTAAGTTCCTCTTCCTTTGTTTAATGAACCGGAATAAGTAAGGGATCGGTCCCATATGGGCCTGTCGATGTGTGCTTTAACGAGTCCAAAGACAGAAAACTCGAAGGTTTTTTGGGATTATAGAGTTTGGAAAAAACACTTAAAAGAGAACTCTTTCAGTTCCTTTTTCGTACAGTAGTCCAACGATACCAAAAAAGGGTTAAACTATCGCTCGAAAGACGCCCTTTCTGACCTTTTAACGAGTGTGAAAGGAAGCAAGTTCACTCAACAATCTTTTCATATTTAGAGAGTCTGAAAAGGGTTTAAAGTAGACTCCAGGGGGGTTCCTTTTTCGTGTGTTCGTGTATCCGTATGGATCCGAAAAAGAGATAAAAGTTTACCCAGTTGCATTCTCATGTATTTACGAGCACGAGAAAGAACAAAGACTAAGCTCGGTATACCCCCAGCTTGAAAGCTGGTGGCTTAGCTCCAGAATGATCATCAAAGGCTGGAGACATGCCCCCCAAGATTCAATTCATTCACCGACTTTGAGGTTGTCACCAATTTCTGTGCTAGATGGAGAAAAAGGATACAGGTGGATGAAATGAAGGTTCAAAAACGAGACCTAACGAAAGACTCGACTTGACATCTACGAGATCCGACGAAAGACTCAACTTGAAGGGAGAGGTGATTGTTTCATTTTATAACGAGATTGACACAGGAAAATAACTATGCTCAAGGTTCCAGGTTCGATCCCCAGATTGTTGTTTCATTTTTTAATGAGCTTGCTACAGAGAATAAAACTATGCTCATTACATGCCCCCAGCATGAAAGCTAGTGGCCTCTGTTTAATTTTTTAACGAGATTGTCACAGAGAAGAGAAACTATGCTTGTTACATGCCCCCAGCATGAAATCTAGTGGCCTCTGTTTCATTTTTTAATGAGCTTTCCACAGAGAAGAGAAACTATGCTCGTGACCTCTGTTTCATTTTTTAACGAGCTTGCCACAGAGAAGGGAAACTATGCTCATAGTTTCTTGATCATGGCTTCCAAGAGGATAATGCTCTGGAAGGATACCATGTCAAGGGACAAAGCTCAGTCATGGTTTCCAAGAGATCTTCGTCGGATGGAAGAAAATCGCTCTGGAAGGAACACATGTCGAGGGTCGTGATAGGGGTAAGGAGATCAGGCTCCAATAACCCTACCGAAGAGATCACCATGTCAACTACCGGATCCAAATCGTCGGAATTTGAGGTCATGGGAGACAACGCCACATAATTGACATGTGGCGGGGGTGATATTGTCTGCATATAAGAACCACTTAGGGAGGTAACCCAGTCAGGGCCGATGAATGAAAGTTGATCAATAGTCAAAATTCTTCCATCATGAGGGAAAGATATCACACGGAAAAGGGTGGATACAAGATATTTCATAGCATAGACATAATCCCGCCCAAGGAGTAAAGCGAAATCCAAGGGGTCTCGGACTACCACGACATCGATAAAGACATTTTTCCCTCCCAAAGTTACAGGAAACTGAGGAAGGATCCCTAAAGGTTGACTAGTTATTCTATTAAAAGATAATAGATTCTGTGTAACCGGCGCAAGCTGAGGACAACCCAAAGCAAGCCAAGCAATGGAGGAAAAAATACTAACGGATGCACCTTCATCTATCAGCGTTTGAGGAACGTCCCGACCATGAACCTGTACTGTAATCTGGAAAGGAACGTTAGAGGGAAGACGAGGTCCAGTTAGCGCACTCCAATCAAAAAGGATGGCCTCATTACTTGGAGGGGGTCTCGCAGGAGAAGGAGGAATGTCTCGCAGGAGAAGGAGGAATGTCCCCCGGCACGATAGAGTCTGTATTAACGAGAAAAACATGGGCAGTATCGGGTTTACTCTCTAGAAGGAGAGTAGGATCGACCGATGATTGGATCGGCTCAACCAATGGTGGACTTGGATAGACCACTTTGGCACTCTTCAGAGGAAGAGTGGGACTGACCGAGGAAGGGACTGGATCAGTCACTTTGACATTCCTCAATGGAGGAATGGGATTGACCAATGAAGAAACTGGATCGACCACTTGAATTTCATTCTCCAAGGGAAGAATGGGGTCGACAAGTGGAAATGGATCGACCGCTTTGGTGTCACTCTCTAACGGGAGAGTGGGCTCGACCGAGGATGAAAACAGATTAACCACTTTGGTGTCACTCTTTTGATGAAGAGTGGGGTTGATCGATGACGGAACTGGATCAGCTACTTGGGTTTGTGGTTCAATCGAGGAGGAAACTAGATTGACCACCTGATCAACCAGACTGACCGGGGATGGAACCGGATTGACCAGTCCATCAACCAACGATGGGTCAGAGGAAATCTTACGATAACCTTTTGGAAGTTGAATTTTTTCCAAAAGATAAGAAGCCTCGTCCATGCGAGGAAAAAGGTGAGAGTAATGATTACCTTTACATAACATGCAAGGTAACTTGATAGTTTTCTTCTTCTTACCAACCTTAACATCACTAGTTAACGGGTATCATCGACATGACCGACAGAGGCCGATGACGTGGAAGACCACATTTCTAAGACCTGGGTAAGACTGGGGAAATCCCTCAGAAAATGGTCACCCTTACAAAGGCTGCAAGGGAATTTGGGTTTCGGATTCTTCATTTTGATCTTGTTGACCTCGTCAACACTCCCAGTACTATTAACAGTAACTGGTTTCTTAGAGCCAACATCTGATGTTGTTGGGGCCTTGGTCCTTTTTGGGCTCTTCTTCTTCTTCTCTTTCTGTTTCTTCTTCTTTTGATCAACCTGACTACTTGCTTTGGAGCTTTCACTAGGTGAAGAAGGAGAAATGGAAGGAGACTTGATGGGGGAAGAAGGCGAAAAGTCAACATGAGGTTGATGTGTGGGTGGTGTATTGACATCCAAAGTATTAGGTGCAACTAAAACATTGGGAGGATTCTGGATCACCGGAGTGGGGAACAACCAAACTAGTAATCCAATAGTGAGTCCTGGAAGACTCAGTGTGGCAACATATGGAGGACCAAAGTTTCCAAATGAAGGAAAGGTATAAGTTTCCCCAGTAGAAGGGGTTCCTCCATTGGTACTCCCAGGATTCGACGCCATTAACACTAACTCGACCTAAGGTCCACTAAGTAAAAGAAACAGCATATGCTAATAGAATCTAAGAATCACAACCAAGAAAACAGAACCTTCTCTCGATGACCATACTATTTGGTAATGAAATCCAACGTCACGTGATCAAGTCCAGAAGGGGCGGGGATAGGGTGGAATAGTTATAATGGCGACCTGCTTAATAGACTTACGCCTTGGTGCAAGCTTCCACTTAGTAATTGTGGATTTATCCTCCAAGGAGCCCGAGTGAGTTTGACCAATGTCTCCTCCAGGTACAGTGAGACTTCCCGTCACCGTCACCTTGTGTAAGACCCTAAAGATTATGGCCACTAAGGTTACCAATTCGCAGTCATCCCCTGGGCAGGAACAGTCGACAGTCTGATCTGAACGTACAGGCAGGGTATCGAGCCCGAAATCAACTAAAAGGCTTCCAGGCAGTAATTGTGGATTTACCTTAAAGTGACCCCCATAATATGATCTGACCACCACAATCAGTTAAACCACGGAGGGTTAGTCCCCGTAGATTACCCGAATGTGACCTCGTGCGTAACCCCTGTGTGAGAGGGGGATCCCAGGCAGACTTACACGATAATCATATTTGACTCTCCCTAACTCAGGATGCTAATGTTTGTTTTGGAAACTTTGGAGAGTTATGCTCACAGCCTAATCCAAAGTACTAAGCCTAGTCTACTGTTGGTGGAGGATCCTAGAAAAGAAAAAGTTCCAAATAATTTTTTAATTAGCGTTGATTTTATGGTTGTTCTTTACGCAAAAGGGGTGCATGGAAGTGAAACGAAATGGAATTACGAATCAGTCCCAAAAAATGCATCAAGTATGATAAGCAGTCATTTCCTTTCGATGAACATCTATCTAAGGGAGAGAGAAAGTTCTTTTCACTAACAAGCACAAACAAGGAGTGTCCTCAAACAATTCTTTTTCTCAATCAAATCCTGATGCAATGCTAAAACTTTTGAGATGCCTTCTAACATGCACAATCAATCATGAAGATGCCTTTTATTGTTTGCATATGAATAATGATCAATTCAACACAATGCTCGTCTTGCTAATTATCTTCTTGTATGCATGAAAACCAAACTAGCACAAGCAAAAGTCATACAAACAATACACCCTTTCGTTGCAATCAAAACGAAAAGCGAAAGAAAAGAAACAATCAAAGAGAAAAACAAACTTCACACCCAAAAGAAAAAGTTGAAGAACAATGATCTTGACTAAAATTGAGATGAAGAGGTCTGTAGGCCTTTGATGACCTTCACCGGGGTTTTTACTCAGTTAAACGGAGAGAAAGACAATGCATGGGTCTTGGACTCCAATCAACAGAAAAACTCAATAACAATAGTGAAGAAGGCTACAAAATCCAACTAGTAAGATGTTCGTTCTCCAAAAAGACAGATGTCAAGGTTGAAAGGGAAGAAACATTGACTCACAAGGTTACCCAGCAGAAGAGACACAGAGGCAAAACCCAGAAAAAGCAATTCTGGAGTGTTTTTCGGCTAAAAGAGGGTTGGCGCTCTGTTTCCAAAGGCAAGGAGCATTATAGCGCTCTGTGTAAGGCTATGTGGGAGTGTTGGCGCTCTGTTTACGCTAGGACAAGGGCGCCAGGTCTAAAAATTCCCAAAAATGTCAAAAAATTAGAAAATTGCAATTCAATTTCGACAACTATGCTGAGTGTGATGGGGTAGGGAGCCAATCAGCTCATGAAACCAATCAAAAGAGGAGTGAACTAGGTCTGAAACAATCAAGGGGTAAAACTAGGTCAATGATGAGAAATCAGAACAAGAAGTTTCAATTTGAGGCTATCTCCCCAGTGGAGTCACCAGTTTCTGTTGTAGGAAAATCTCCCTACGGACAGGTAGATCGCCTATAAGAGCTTGACCTTAACTCTAGGACAGAAAATGATTAATGTGGACACTGACTTCCTTTCAAATCTATCCAAACCAACACATGAGAAGGAAGGAGAACATAAGTACCTCTTTATCGATGTTTGTCCGTGCGCGCTCCGAGTTGAGCTCCGATCCTTTGCTCCTCGCTGAGTTCTGTAGCCAAACAAGATACGACCACTTCCTACTCTATTGATATTAGCTTGAAAACAGATCTATCTATCAATGATAAGTTCATTTAACATCATACACAAACTAGAAAGAAACATGCCAAGCGTGTCATATTAATGAGAATAACGACAGCAGTACTTACAATCATAGATGCGAATGCGACAGCTTCGTCAAATACCCTTCGTCTAACCCTTGCTCGAAAGATCCACAACCTGGATAACAGCAACTTCACTGATCACTCTCCTTTGGATGATTGTGCGTTTCCTATGAGATCATAGGTTTCATGCTAGAAATTCTTCCTCAATCAGCTCTGTTCCAGCACCACTTATGAGATCATAAGTTTGGTGTGATTCTCCTTTTCCAATTCCTTTTCACCATTAGAAAGCTTGCTTATATAGCCTTGGAGAGGCTTTAACCACTTGAGATATCCTTGGGGAAGTTGAGGATTTGCCTCCCTCAGTTGAGGATCTACCCTAAGATCATGGTTGGACTAGGGATTCGAATCCAACTGCCTTACAAGAATGAAAAGATGCTTCCCCCATTCATCTCAACAGCTTAACAACTGCCCCAGATTAGGAAGCGCTCCTTCAAAAGGGGCATCAGATTGCTAGAACGCTCCCTGAGAAGCTTAAGGGGAGCGCCAGCGCTTCAAAGGTGAGTAGCGCTCCTTCAGAAGGGCAAGGAAGCGTTATAACGCCCCCTAAGGCCTTATAGGGGAGCGCCAACGCTCCTAAGGCTGATTTAGGGGAGCGTTCACCCTCAAAACCTTTGTTGCAGAGCTCTCCTCAGGTGTCAAGAGTTCTTTGACTTCAGTTAACCAGTTCCCCTCCTCCAAATCAAGGGCATAATATGTTTTTAAGTGTCTCCTTAGTGTCGTCGACATGGCAGTATGCTCGAACATCGTTTGCGACACTTATGACCAACTTGTGACACTTGTGAAAGTTGTAAGGAAGATGCGACACTTACGACAATTGAGAGGAACATGCGACACTTTATCCAGTTGAGTAATTTTGACGTGTAACAAAGAAATTGTTGCAGCAGCAACAAAGATGCCTAGGACTGGTGAAAGATGGTTCAAGTCAACCACTACCAAAGATATTGAGTTCAGGTCTTATCTCAAACTTGAGAAAAAATGTATTACTTTGAAAAAGGACATCCCTAGATCCTACTTGGAAGAAAAGTGGCAAAACTTGCTCAAAGCCATCCAAGTATACATAACATGTGAAGGCAAATATAGTAGAGTAATGTTCTACCATTTCAATCCCCTAAACCATTTCACAGGTAGATGTCCTTTGAATCTGCCCTTCTACCTTCACAAGAGCTTGACAAAGATGACACACCAGGTCCAGGCCATACCCAGCAAGGTGCAGGGTAGACTTTCCCATCACAGTCTTATCAAACTCATAGTGTTTCAAGAATTACAAAAGAGGGATAAGAGTTGGGGGTATCTTCTTTTCTGGGGTGAATTTGAACCAGAACCCCAGCCCAAGAATAAGAAGAAGACTTCATCCACTAAGTCATCATCACCACAAAGTAGTAAAAGGAAAAGGAGAGCCATTTCCCCAGTAATTAGAGAGGAGCCAGCTTCTTCTTCCAAGTCCAAGAAAGCCAAAAAGATGCTTGATTTTAGCCAAGATGCAAAAGGGAAAACAAGTGCCTCTGGTAAAAACGTTTTGAATCTGCCTTATACAGATTCAGAGGAGGATTTAGAGCCAGTGGAAAGAGAGATTCCTAAGCAAGATTCTCTTAAAGAAGCACCTTTTTCACCAGAGTTTCCAGACTTGGAGATTCCTGAAACATCAACAAGCAGACACAGCAAGGTCAGCAAACCATCAAAGATTGAAAAACTCCAAGAAGAGATAGCAGAGATGAAGTTGCTTGAGAGGGTCATCAAATCCAAAAACCAGACTATAAGCAACTCCTCATATGAGGTAAGAGATTGTTTTGAAAGGTTAGCTAAAATGCACGTAAAGGAACAGAAGAGGAATAAGAAATTGCTCAATGATAATCGTAAATTGCTTAAAATGATTAGAGGTTTAAGGATCAAACTAAGGCTAAAAAATCCTAAGCCAAGAGCACATCCTGATTTAAGAGCTCTATCTAAAGTTGTTGAGAACCTAAATGAAGACCCTAAGGAGTAGATAGATCGAAGAAAATCCATTTTTTCATTTTTGAATAGTTGTGGAAAATTCAGAATTTTCGACAGCTTATTTGCTTTCCTCAAGGTATTGTTAGTTGTATAAAGCTTTGCTTTCGGAAGATAACCCTATTATGTTTTACACCTGTAAGCCACCAAAAGTGCAAGGAATGACAAAATGCTCATATTTTTGCCTAGATCGAATTTTTTGGTGTCCAGATCATGTGAAAGGGGTTCCAAATGAAAGATAAAGATTAAAGAGATACAGATCATCACCCTTTTCAAGTGTTTGAGTTAGGTATTAAGGCAAAAAGGTTAATTGGATTTAAAATTCTTGGTAAAGATTGTCCATTTGTCAAAGCAGGATTTCAAAGTGCCTTGTCATCTTTTTGACAATTATTGAAGATATCATATATGGCTTAAGCTGTCGATATTGTGGAAGATTTAGTTGATAAGACTTTGACCCTTAAAGCAGGACTAGATTTTGAATTATACTAGTTTCAATTTTATTCTATTTTGAGTATTTCAGATCCATTTTCATAGGATCTTGAACCGTTATGTAAAGGCTATAAAGCATAGGATTTTGAAGAAAGTATGGGGGACTGACAGAAAAGGGTAGCTTTGGAATGTTCCCGTCCATTATAGAAACATTTCAAATCTATAAATGACTTTATGAATGAATACAAAGGCACTATATTTCCAGATTCCTATGTTGTGTTTAAGTGGTGAAGTTTTTTCCCTTATGTAACTCATCATTTTCCTATTACACATACTTTTCTTTTTGTATTGTCTATGAGAAGATAATGTGCAGGATTTGTTTTTAAACACCCTATGTTGGCTCGAAACAATATTTATGTTTTCTTCCGAGTTTGAAGTGTAGAATTCAGTTGTACTCTGCTCTACATTTGAAAGAATTTCAATCTTTTCTTCTTTTCCCATTCTATAAGCTCAAAGAATCCACTAGCATGATTATCTTGCTTGGTTACATCTTGTTTTAGTTATTCATTCATCTATCGTCTTAATCAGTGACCCCTATGAATATTGTTTTCTCCTGTTAAAGCCAATCATTTAAAAAATCCAAACTCTGAACCCATTATCTAGCCTAATATCTATTCAAACAAATCTATATCACACAGAGAGATCCCTCTCTGAGTCTTGGAGGGATAGATCCAAGACTCGAAGTGGTTTTGATGTTTCCTCTATGACTGCCTCCACAGCCCTGGAAAAATTACAGAGTGCTAACACATTATATTGAACGTTGATGCAAACATGGATGATCTAAAATATTGTGCAGAGACATCAAACATCCTTAAGTATCGAAACCCTCCCATACCTTCAAGGAAACTATCTAGTCTAACCATGTCAAATTTTGATGCATACGGGCATAGATTGAAAACATTTCAACGTTGGCCCCATTCACTGATCACTGTGAGGGTTCAGTGGAAGAAATTTGTGATGGGTGTATTTGAAGTTCCATGTCAAAATTAAGATAGTTCCAACAACGATTCTATAGAAGGGAATGACGAATTATGACAATGAGAGGTGGAGCATGATGAACATTGATGCAAATGTGGACAATCTCAAATATTATGTGAGGACATCATGCATCCTTGAGTCTTGAAACCATCCCATACCGTCAAGGCATGTTTCTAGTCTAACCATGTCAAATTTTGATGCATACAGACACATATTGAAGAAATTTCAATGTTGGCCCCATTCACTAGTGCTCATTATATGGGGTCGGTGGATGACATTTGTGGTGGGTGAATTGAAGCTTCTGCGACATCAACTAGACTTGATAATTCAATAATCAAACCCTTCTAATGGTTTCCATATGGCTATGGTTAAGGCATCAAGACTCATCACCTATGAATACAGTCTCCTAATGGTGTATGTATCCCAAATGGTGGCTTATAAATATCCCCTCTCAAGGGC
>ML785291.1:195415-205737 GCA_009831015.1 Picea engelmannii | reverse complement strand
TGGACGTCAAAGAAAGGATCAAGCTCCTTATGTCACAACTTAACACATATAAGGTAATAACCATAATTTAATTTATTTTTTTTGTTTAATGCACTCATATGTTCAATTATGATACTTTGTTCTTTAACTTTTACATTATCTCATGAAAAAAAAAAAAATTATAAAGGAATATTTGGAGCCTGTTCAGCCCGAGGTTGGTAGTAGTGGCGCTACAAAGACGCTATAGAGTCCTTATGTGGGTGGTCATACAGCTTCTAGAGCACTATTTACTTCTCCATCTTCCATGCCTCGTGCAAATAGGAGCCGTGACACGCACCGACAGGCATCCACACCTCGATCAGAGTCTAGAGAGGGTGGCAGAGATGAGGATCATAGTGATGTGGTTGAGATGGATGCATTTCCTGGAGCTAGACGTGTGACAAGCACAGGGACCCTTCCATGCACATTTTTGGTAGACAATAATGGACTTCCATTAAAACAAACAAGACTCCCAGGTAGTTTTAAATCATATTTTAATCGTTTAATGTTTTCCTCATACAGAAATCGTCTAGATTATTAATTTTAAATTAATGATCATATCTTTTTGTGTGTAGGAAACGACCTTTTTTATAGGCACGTAGAGAGCAAGGCCTTGTCTATTTTTGGGGAAACCTTACACATGAGGTGGAATTGCTAGAATTCCAACCTCAAAAAGGAACTTATGGATTATCTTGAAGGTCTCTTTGGTGTAGACACGTTCAATACAAAAGAGGTTACATCTACAGCGGGCGAATATTTAAAATATACCTGGGATGTTTATAGACGAAGCTTGGCAAAATATCCTAGGTATGAGTGTCCTCCCTCAATTCCAGAGAGAGAGTGGAAGGCAATCATTGATGATGCAAAAGAGAAGATTTTGAGAAAATCAGGAGAACAAATAACTGGTACACCAAGGTAAATTACAATTTTTTGAATTCAATACTAGCTTTATTTTTCTTTAGATCTAAATAAAAGTGTTGTTATATATAACATACTTGAAAATTTTGATGATAGGTTGCATGACACTTCAAAGGAAACCAAAGCAAGGATTGTCAAACATGGCCAACACAAGTTAGGCCCGGGCGGCTACTTGAGGTTACAGTCATGAATCGTAAGTACCCAAACATCTTAAGAATATTATTTGTATCACCTTAATACTTTAAGGTAATTGCAACCAAAAACATTAAAAAACCATACCCTTTTGCAATGCAGGGTGATGACTTAGGAACTGGAACCACAGAGGAAGACCTCCAAATTGGTTACAAGTACATTTATAAAGCCGTGGTTGATTGCAGGAAAAGCATGGGGCAGACCCCAAGATCCAATTTGCTGGATAAGGCAAATAAAAATCAGTCCACCTTAACCTTTCGTTACTTATAAAATATGTAAATGTTTGATATCTTCCATAATTTAATGTCCTACTGTGTTTTAATCAGGGGAGCAGCACTATCAACCCTACCATTAGTACTCAACAACAGAGTGTTGATAGTGAAACGCATCCAGAAGATCATGGTGCTCCCCAACAGCCCCATCCAAGTGAGGTGCAGCCCCAAGATGTTCCTGTGAATGTAGAGGCCCACGACGGTAAAATGTCTATATATTAATCATATACTTAATAATTGTGTACTTATAATTTTTTACGTTTTTGTTAGCTCCCAAAATGAAACAGTAACTTGGTTTCATTTTGTAGGTGATAGCATGGTCATCTATAAGATACTATATTCATTTTTTTTATTCTTATAGTGTCAGAACTTAGGTTTTTAAATTCATGTCCTAGAAATAAGTTTATCCTCAAAGGTTGTTTTTTTTAGTTTCGTGAAAAAGATTTTCACCAGCTGACCAGCAAAGCATTCAGAAATCTCGTTTAAATTAGGTAAAGGTCTCTGATAAAATCTCTTATTCTTTTTATTTTGAGGCTGAAATACAGAAAATTAAAATTCCCATCCCTTTGGTTGAGTTAATGAAAAATGAAACATTCAAGAAAGATATCCTCAAAACTCTGGATCCCAAATTCATATCCCCTTCTGCTGATATTCTCAATATATATGATGAAAATCCAACCATTACTTTGGGCCAAATGATAAAAGATAGAGATGAAAGTTGTCCACCTTTTTACATCTCTCTAAACATTCATGACAAAACACTACATAACTATTTGTTGGATTACGATGCTTCTCACAACTTAATGCCAAAGGCGATCATGGATGAGCTTGGGTTAGAGATTACTAAGTCTTACCATGATCTTTTCTCTTTTAACTCTCGGAAAGTCAAATTTCTCGGAATGATCAAGGACTTGGTTGTAACTTTGACCCAAGAATCTATGAAAACTATGGTTATGGATATAGTAGTGGCAGATATCCCACCTAAATTTGGATGTTTGTTATCAAGATCGTGGATGAAGAGGCTAGGTGGCACTCTTCAAATGGATCTCTCCTATGCTACTATCCCTATTTTTGGAGGAGTAAACAGAAGGTTATATAGGGAGTCACAGCTGGCATATGTAATCAGTGATGAACAAAATCCAGCCAACCATCCTATTTATTCAGTTGACACAGGTATGGGATCTTGCATTTTACAAATTGATGATTCATTACTAGATTCATTGTTGCTTAGGAAGCCCATAGTTCAGTCCACAGAAGTAGCAGATGATGATCTTTGGACCATGTTCTTTGATGGCGCTTGTACCAAAGAATCAGCAGGAGCAAGAGTGTTGTTAATTTCTTCTTCAAAGCAAACTTCTCATTTGTCTTTTAAGCTTGATTTTAAAGTGACTAACAACGTTGCAAAGTATGAGGCACTTCTCCTAGGATTAAATGCAGCCAAAGAGATGAATATTCAAAGATTACAGGTATTTGAAGATGCAGATTGAATTATTCAGCAGGTAAACAAGTCCTTTCAAGCAAAACATGTCAGGCTGAAAGCCTATAGGGATGAAGTTTTGAGAGCAATCCATACTTTTACAGATTTCAAGATTTCATTCATACCCAGAGAAATGAATGAATTGGTTGATTCATTAGCTGTGTCGGCATATGCTTTTATACCTCCTTTACCTCCTAAATTGAATTACGAAATCCAAGTAAAGTATAGCCCATCACTCCCTCATAATGTAAAATTCTGGAAGGTTTTCGAGGATGATGTTGAACTCACTAGATTTCTTGCAGTGATAGATGAGTTCACAGATTTGCAAATTGATCAGGAGAATGAACATGATGATGAAGCTAAGAAGCCAAAGTTTAGAAGTAAAATTGCAGCACATGAAATAGTACAATTGTCCACTAACAGAATCCCTAAAGGTTTGGTCCCTTTAGAAAAAAAATTTGATAACAATGATGTGGTTGTCAAATTGGAAAAGAGGGAAGAAGACTCATAAGTTTTTCAGTATAATGTAGCCAGTAAACAAGATCCTAAATATGTCAACTTAGCCTCATATCTGACTGAAAAACAAAAGGTTGATTACGGTGAGCTGTTAAAAGAATTTGTTGACATCTTTGCTTGGCAATATGATGACTTAAAGACATTCGACACTGAAGTAATTCAGCACAAGATTCCCTTGAACAAAGATACAAAACCATTTAGGCAGAAGCTCAGATCTTTCAGTCCTATGTTATTGCCTACCATGGAAAAGGAGATCAAGAAGCTATTGGATGCCTGCATTATTATACCTCTCAGGTACTCAAATTGGATTGCTAATCTTGTACCTGTCAGAAAGAAAAATGGAGAGATCAGACTCTGTGTGGATTTCAAAAATCTGAATAAGTGCTCTAGGAAAGACAACTACCCACTGCCCAAGATGGAACATATTTTATAGAAGGTGTCAGGATCAAAGGTGATGTCTTTTATTGATGGGTTTTCCGGATACAACCAGATTGTTGTCCATCCGGATGATAGAGAAAAGACTTCCTTTATCACTCCATGGGGTACATTTATGTATGAAAATATGCCTTTCAGATTGATGAATGTGGGAGCGACATTCTAGAGGGCAATGGACATTGCATTCGTTGGGGAGAAAGACAAATTCATCTTGATATATCTCGATGACATTACTGTTTTTTCAGCCAGCCATGAACATCATTTTCAGCACTTGAGAAAGACATTCCTAAAATTTCGAAGGTATGGCATTTATCTTAATCCTAAGAAATCTAATTTTGCACTCAAAGAAGGGAAATCACTTGGACATATTGTTTCAGCTAACGGGATGAGGATTGATCTGAAAAGAGTAGAAGCCATTAAAAATTTGTCTCTTCCTAGATCAAAAAAGGACATTCAGTCTTTCCTCAGAACTATAAACTTTATCAGGAGGTTTATAGCCAACTTTGCAGAACTTACAAAGCATATCACTTCGATGTTAAGAAAGAAATCAGACGTAAGATGGATTGAAGAAGCTAAACACTCATTCAATGCTATCAAAGAAGCCATTATGATAGCCCCTATTTTAATCAGCCCTGACTTCGACAAGGAGTTTTATATCTTTTCATTTGCTTCAAAAGACACAATTTCAGTAGTATTATTGCAGAGAAATGTTGATGATTAGGAGCAGCCAGTTGCCTTCTTCAGTAGAGTCTTGAGAGATGTTGAAGTGAAGTATGAACTATTGGAAAAACAAGTATATGCACTCATCAAGTCATTAAAATCCTTTAGAGTTTACATCCTTCAAGCCAAGGTAATAGCTTATGTACCTTCCAGTTCAGTTAAAGATGTGCTTATACAACCTGAAATAGATGGAAGAAAGAGTAAGTGGATAGCAAAGTTAATTGAATTTGATGTTGATATCAAGCCAGCAAAACTTGTGAAAGGTCAAGGCCTTGCCAAACTTCTTGCAGAAGAAAATTGTAAACTGCTTGAGATAAATTTGGTAAGTGTAAATGCAGAAAATATTCAGTCTTCAGAGGAAAAAGGAAGGGAGGAAATGCAAGCCCCAACTCACCTAGCTAGCTATAAATGGTATAGCCACATCTTGTATTTTCTACAGACTTTATCAGTTCCTTCAGATTTGACAAGAACACGAGGGAGGGCTTTAAATCTCAAAGCCATGAATTTCTGCATTAATGGCAACTTATTGTTTTGGAAAAATCCGATAGGATTACTATTGAGGTGCATGAACCAAGAAGAAGCAGCTAGAATCATGATTGAGTTTCATAATAGTGAGTGCGGAGGACATCACTATTGGAAAAATACAGCACATAAAATCTTAAGAGCGGGTTACTACTGGCCAACTTTATTTTCGGATGTGTGTGAATTTGTGAGAACATGTGACAAGTGCCAAAGGTTTGTAGGAAAACAGCAACTAAAACCCCTCCCCCTCAGACCTATTGTGGTCACAGGTCCTATCCAACAATGGGGTCTGGACTTCATAGGTGAGATTCACCCGCCTTCTAGCAGTCAGCATAGATGGATCCTTGTTGCCACCGATTATTTTACCAAATGGATTGAGGCCATTCCTACCATGAACGCTAATCACACTGTCATCATTAATTTTTTGCAAGAAAACATATTCACCAGATTTGGTTTCCCTAAGAGAATAGTCATTGATAATGTTGTTGCATTTAAAGATAAACACTTGGTAAAATTATGTGAAGAGCTGGGAGTTCAACTAGTACATTCTATTGCTTACTATCCACAAGGAAATGGCTTAGTTGAGTCATCGAATAAGAGTTTAGTTAGGATCATAAAGAATTTTCTTGAACAAAATACCAAAAGTTGGGATTCCAAGTTGAAATTTGCTTTGTGGGCTGACAGGTTTACAAATAAAAAGTCAATTGGTACATCCCCTTCAAGTTAGTATATGGTACTGAAGCCATCTTTCCTGTTCAACTTGCACTGCCAGTTGCAAAGTTTTTACAAGAAGCCGACTCTGAACCAAATGATTTGACTAGAAGGATCCACAATCTTATAGAGTTACAGCAACACAGAGAGAAACTTCTGGAAAAGAGAGAGTTACACCAAGAAAAGATGAAGTAGGTTTTTGACAGGAAACTTAAGGCCAATACTTTCAAAGCAGGGGAGTTGGTTCTAAAATGGGATGCAGCAAGGCAAGAAAAGGGGAAACATGGCAAATTTGATGCTCTCTGGGTAGGTCCTTTTGTCATAACAGAAGTTCAATAGAACAACACCTTTGTCCTCCAAAATATTGCAAGGGAAGAAGTAGCAGGTGGCCCTTTTAACGGGCGTTTTCTAAAACCCTATTTTTCATAAGGATTTTCTTAAAAGACCTGTTCTACTTGTACATATTCTTTTCAATTTTGTTTTTGTTTTTATTGCTTCAATAACTCCATGCCCAATGGTACTGAGTAAAACCATTTTTCAAATTTTCAAATTGTAATAAAGGCTACGGAGTCTAACTAGGTTCTTTGTGACCTCACAGGGAGGTATCCATCCCAGTTGGAGCCAAATGTTAGCTCCCAAAATGAATCAGTCACTTGGTTTCATTTTGTAGGTGATAGCATGGTCATCTATAAGATTCTATATTCATTTTTTTTTATTCTTATAGTGTCAGAACTTAGGTTTTTAAATTCATGTCCTAGAAATAAGTTGATCCTCAAAGGCTTTTTTTTTAAATTTCGTGAAAAAGATTTTCACCAGCTAACGCATGTTGCAAGGTTGATGTTATGTTGTGAAAGCAGTAGGTTTCAATGGTTAAGGTGTACTTTTCCGCAGACAAGCTAGCTGGTGAAAGCGCTAAATACGGGGTTTTCTTCCATGATTCCAGAAATCAAAAAGAGACATGCTTGACACACGTCACATAATCATTACGAGGCGCTAGTCGAAGCAAGTGATGATGATGATACTGTTATGCACGTTTTAAGCGAATATTATGGCAGATTGTGCTCGTGATTGCATGCTTCAGCAATGATACCATTGGAGATGACGAATTCACATTCATCATCAAAGATAAAGGAGCAGTACCACTCACCTGGCGACATCAAATCAGCACTTCATATTTTGAACACGTACTGTTCACAGATAATATGGTATGGTTCCATGTTTTGAATTGGAGACACCGAGAGATTTCACCAGCACCAAACCTTGGCTCAATCAGGAAATTACTGTGACAGTTGTCTACCAATAGTCCGAGGTTCGAGTCACAGATGGCAAGGAAACGAAGTGGTTTGTTGCTTCTGCCATTCTTACAGTCACATCCAGATGTGAAAATGTGTTTCTCAGACACATGATGCATGAGTTACGTGGAAAGGTTACAAAGTGGTTTCCACCAAACAATAGCTGAAGTGTTTGCTAAATTGTATGATGGAAAGAGAGCTAGCGTTGTGTCTTTAGAGATGATATTCGATGAAGCTGCCATTTCCACTGCAATCGGTTTACCCAGAATGGGCCAAAGATGGTTTAGGACAACAACAACCAAGAATTTGAATTTCAGGGTATACCTCAAGGCAGAATTCAGAGACATCACCTGGAATAAAAGCATGTCAGTTTCTCACCTAGAAGAGGAATGGAAGGACTTGTTTAAAGGAATTCAGCTCTATTTCACCTCAGAATGAAGGTATGACAAACTAATGTTATATCATTTCATATGGCTAGATCATTCACAGGGAAAACCCTCCTGAATTTGCCTTTCTTCTTTCACAAAATCCTAACCAAAGTGTGTAAGAAGATCAGAGCCGAACCTCTAAGCATAAAAAATGCCCTTTGTCATTTTGGCTTGATCAAACTGATAATTCTAGAGGAACTGAGACAAAGAGGAAGGACTTGGCAACATTTTCTTTTCTGGGAAGGTTTTGAGACCCAAACCCAACCTATGAATGAGCAGAAGAAAACTGGAAAAAATCAATTGACTCCTCGGAGCAGCTCAAGGAGGAGGAGAGCTCTTCCAGGACCACCAGAGGATAGAATTTCTAGCATAAAGTCTAAAAGAGCAAAGAAAAAATTAGATTTTGAAACCAACGCAGAGTAGTCTACAGTGAAAAAGACAAATATTCTCAATTTTCCATACACAGACTCGGAAACAGAGCCAGAACAGGAAGATGAAAGTCCAGTCATTAAAAATCCAGAACACTCCATGGAAATTGTACAGGACTGTGAAACTTTTACTCCCATAGATGAAGGTGAAACCTCAAAGAGTAAGAAGTCAAAGAAATCACAAAAAATTAAAGAACTGAAAGAGGTGATAAAACAATGGGAGGTTTTGGAAAGAGTGATAAAGGCAAGATACAAAGCCTTATCAGAAAATTTTGCAAAGACAAATGCAGTTTTGAGAAGTTGGCTCGTGAGAGTGTCAAAGACAAAAAGAGAAAGAAGAAAATCACCAAGAATTAGAACAGTTTGTGGTGGTTAGTAAAACGCCTCAAAAGGAAAATCAAAAAACTGAAGAAGGTTAATACACATCCAGATCTACAGTTACTGGCCTAGGTTGTTGTGAATTTGCAAGGAGATAAATCAAAGGAAAACTGATTTTTTGAGTAAAACAACAATTTTGGATATGGAAAGTTTCTTTTTGGCCAAAAACAGAGCTTTCACCAGCGTAAAGGGAAAAGTTATAACCAGTTAGCTGGTGAAAAGCAGAACTTTCACCAGTAAACTAACAGATCGTAAGGTGAATTAGCTGGTGAAACTACACAAATAAAATTTTGGAAAGTTAAGCTGGAGCAAAGCGATTTTGGAATATTTGAAAAGGTATGGGAGCATCGAATGATTAACCACCAAATCAAGAAACACTCAGCATCAAAGATTCGTGGAGATTTTGGGACCAAATGTTAAATTGGTCAACTAAATTTTTGGTTATGGTTATTGAAAGAATCCAGCTACAAAAGACAGGTGTCTTTACCCTCCACGACATATCAGAGTCATAAAAGAGATGAAGACCAGATGTCAAATATCAACAAAGAAGACAGTTCGAGTCCTAGGAACTAGTCTTTTGATTATTAATCTGTATTTAGTTAGTTTTATTTGCTATATTTAGATATACAGATCCAAGTTTTCAAGATATAAAAACTGATTGTAAAGGCTATAAATGCCTATCTTTTTAAAAGATCAGGGTTCAATCTAGGAATACACTTTTGGCTACTGTTATAGACTCTTATTGGATAATAGAGTTGCAGTCTCCTTTTGCCTTCAATATCAAAATTGCTCATGTATCTTGTTTTTCTATACTTTATTTCAGTTTGTTTTAGCTTTTAAAGATTGTCATATCTTTATTAAGCTCATAAACTTGAATTGAAGTATTTCTTACTACCTTGTATTAGCCCTACACATGGTTGTATTTGGCAACCAAGATTAGTATTCTTCATTCCCTCTTTAAAATATCTTGTTTGATTATTGTTTTCTAAAAGAACTATTTCATTTGAATGTATGATGAGTTGTCCATTTCATTAATCATTGAGTTATCCCATTGTTCCAAGCACACCTACATATCATATTCTTAAGTTACCAAGCATCTTTAGCCTACAACCCTGAAGAGTTTCTTGGAGAGATAACATTTTCAATGGCAGAGAATGTCATAGATGATCATTTTCAATGGCAGAGAATGTCATAGATGATCATCCTCAACCTGAAGATCATGTGAATAGGTCAGCAACCATTCCAATGATGCCGACTAGAGGACCAGGTAAATAATTACATTGCAGAGTTTTTTTTCAATAATAATGAACTACTTCAACCCTATTTAAAAATTGGCCATATAAATTCAATATTTTTTTATTTTTTTAGGTGATGGCCCCTCACAGCAGCATCCACGCCGTGGGTACGAGACCAGACGTACTCGACATGAAAGGACTGAAACAACATCATCTACTGAAGAGAACCCAATAAATGAAGACATGGACATTGATGATTTGCTTAAGCACTGGAAAGAAAAAAAGAAGACTAAAAGAAATTCATGATGTCATGTAATAATTTAATAACACAGTTAGGTGTACATTATATAGCTAATAATATACACAAGGCTATTTCTATGGCTTGTATATATCTGTGAATGTAATTTTGTTATACACTTAATGATAATTTTAGCTTCTCTTAATGATGCAACTTCCAAAATATTGTGACCTGATATATGCAACTTTGAAAGTATTGTGACATGTTTCATTGTGTCTCACGTGACAAAGAGCATTACCATTATTTTCATTGTGTCATGGACATGGTGTTTTATGTTTAAGAAGAGATCTTAGTGACTGCCATTCCACTTTAGAGTCCCAAAATAAATTTTAGACCCTATCTTTGATCTAGAGGTGAAGATGGCAATAACATACAAGACATTTTCATTCTATGCATCCAGTTAGCATAGTTTGTGGATATGTCAACCTTTGATAACAAAGTTCTTAAACTTTATGTAATGAAGCAGGCATCCCTTTTTTACA
>ML785291.1:171114-185524 GCA_009831015.1 Picea engelmannii | reverse complement strand
ATCCAACTTAGCTTCTATTGAATCCATCAACTTAGCTTCCATTGAATCCATCTTCTTTTGTAGTTCATTTATGTCCCTACGCATTTCTTCACCTTCATCAAGAGTCCAATTAGGATTTTCTAGAGGCTTATTTGGTGTAGAAGTTCCCTTTTTTGATGGCATGTTGGCCAAGTATCACTTTTGAATCTTGATTTTGAGGCGGTTCTGCTAGACAATATTTATTATGTTCTATCTCCCAAGTTTCAGCCCTTCTAGGTATGAAACTTTCTTTTAGGTAGTTCTCTGATATTTCTTCTCTGCAATGCCATAGGTCTGATCAAAATTGGTTGTGCCAAGTGGAATTTACGGTAACTTCCTCACAACTTGCAGATTTTTGGCCTTTCCAGGCGATCTCACTTTCCCCGCAAAAAATAATTGATATGAAATTCTAAAACTCACACCCAAAATACTACAGACTGTCCACTATCCAATGAAACCAGTCCCACTCAATTTGGATACTCTAGAAACAAGTTATGATTGTTTTACCTGGAACACCTTCTTGAGACTAGTCAATAGAACTAGTCAGATACCCTATCTTACACAAGGCGTATATACAAATTTAAGATGAACCAGAAGCTGAACTTTTTACCACGGATACCTTACTAATTTTTGTAAATGGCCTCCATAGTTTAGGGTCTGAAATGTTACAGAAAAGTTTTTATAGTGAAAATTCTTCAATGACTCATTTCAAGATGATTCCAGAACCCTATCTTGTACAGGATGTATCTCCGAAATTATAAGGCCTCAGGAGCTAAATCTTGAACCCAACATACCTTGATCTGTCTACTAAATATCTTCCAAGCCGTTCCTTTTGAAACATTGTATAAAAAAGTTTATAGTGAAAATTCCACGGTGTCTCAGATGTAGCAGTGAAACCCCAAGACCTTGAGCTCTGATACCATATGTTAAGAACCAAACATCAATATAGCATAGAAAAACCTCAGGAAAAGTACTCAACACCTTAAAAAAGAGATCATTTCAGATAATGAGCCTCTTCGAGGGGGAAACCTCCTTTTACCCCACTTAAATGTTCAAGTACAAGATGATTCAAAATGAAAATGTCTCCTTGGTATATATAAAAGACTAGGAGGTATAATTACAACTAATGGCCTAAAGCCGACATAAATAAAATAACATTACTAATATAATATGCCCCAATTAAGGGGTAATGACCCAATATTAGGGCTTAACATGTTGAGAAAATAAGGGGCACACTTCTTGGGGTGGGACATGCATGTGGGGAATGAGGAAATGTAGGTTGTTAGTTTGAGTTGTCACATGTGTCTAAATTTATATGTTGTTAGAGATACCTTAGCCTGGTTAGAAATCCTTTGCCCAGGTGGAGTTTTAGCCCCAGCTCGGGGGTGAACCACTGCTGAAAGTTTATGAGCAACATGTTCTAAGGTTGGGAGAAGCGTGGAAGGTTTACACGCAGTTGGTGTTATTTTTACTAAAGATAAGTGCTTATTGTGTGTTAATTTATGTGTTATGTTAATATTTATTCAATTATTCTTATGTATTTTCTATATATGTTGTATTTGTATATAGTTGTTATTATTCTGCATTAATTTGTGCACTTACAAATAAATTTATCTAATTAAAAGGTATCATATGTTCAAAAAAAATGTGTGTAGCATTGCCCAGCAGGAGTCCAGGGATGCTAAACATTATCTAACTTCAACCAATGATACTCATCCACATGCCCAACAAATTAAGCATGACACTTTTCATGAAATAAGGACTAACATATCTCATTGTGACGTTGGCTTACCATCTCCCATACACTGAATTGTCTGGATGTGATGAGATTGGTTGATCTGTAGATATAAGAGGCAATCTGAGGGGGGTTGTTGGGCTTCCATCTGTGGGCATGTTGATCACCAACATGGTCGGGATCATTGTCTCCATTGTATTCCATGAGACATGATCTCCTCTATTTACCCCTAAGCATGGGGGGGGTAACATATGGCTCCAACATGGGGACATGTTCTCACCGTAGAGCGCATGAGAACCTAAGCATCTCCGGTTTTCCATCACCTGCAATTCTATGTCCACTTCAAACAACACAACCCTTTAGAATTATCAGCTAGTGGATGTGATCCACTGGGGTCAGTAGTAAATCAAAATCATGTTGAAAATAAAAAAAAAATCATCACAATTACACATGATAAATTAATAATATACGATGGTGAAATGCAAGTTCCTAACATGTATGCATTATACACAAATTAAATGCAATATATATATATATATATATATATATATATATATATAGAGAGAGAGAGAGAGAGAGAGAGAGAGAGAGAAGAATAATATGCAATACTATACAAGCATGAATGCATGATGTAAAGTTATATACAAATGCAATGCAGGATGAAAATTCCCTACCTAACCTACCTAATCTATGCTACACTCAAGAAGTCAAGTCTCTTCCCCATGATGGGGTATGAGAAGGTAACTACTAAAATGTAGTTGATGTCTCATTCCCTCTAGCATAGATATGTAGTAGGAATCATTGACAGACTTCTCTTCAATATTGTAGGGGCCTGACCAAAAATCATCAAACTATTTGCATGTATTAGGTTGGCCTTCCCTTTTGTCCCACATTAAAAAAAAATCTCCTTGTTTATAATCCTCCTCCTTGAGATCAATCATTTCTTGACTTACCTTAGTGTATTGTTTCAAGGGAGGGAGGTGGGAATTCATTGTAAGAGTATGTTCTTAGCTCAATTTACTCAACATCTTTTTATCACATTTCTTTAATATCATGATGGAGCCAACCACTTTGTCCTTGTATTTGCTTAGTTGCTTCGAGTAGTCTTCCCTTTTGGGACACACTATATCATTAATATCATCTTCTTGGGTGAAAGGAAGATCATCTGGGAAAAAATCAGAAGGGGAATCCATGAATTCATCAGGGAAATCTTCTAAGGGGCTATCATTTTCAAGGTCAATATAAATTTCTTCAACATGGTCCCTTGTCATTGGTTGGTTGTATAGATAGACGTGGGATTCATTGCCTATGGTTATGGAAGCATAAGATAATTCCATCTGTAAGGTTCCACCAAATAGTGCATCAAACTTCCTAGACAAGAGCATTCCCCAAATGTTTGAGATATCTACAACCATAATGTCCATCAAAAATACTATCTCGGGATATCTCTCAAGGAAAAATTCTAGATTTTCTATCAAAACATATGTACTAACATGATTATCCAATATATTTGCAACCAAAAAGAGTCAATCGACCAAGGTAGTTATGATAATTGCAACTACCTTCAAGTAATACAAATGTATAAATAGGTATCAATCCATGATGTAAAAAGTTTCTCTTAATCAAATATAATAATAGACTACTTGTTGTTGGTTCCATTATTACTTCTCTCCTCTTACTCCTTTTATGTATGCATACTTGTATATTACTTGTGTATGTTATGGTTGTGATTTCTCTATTGGTAACCTATCTTATGTAATACCTTCAACATTGGTTCCATTTCCAGTAGTACATGATATGAGACTGTATAATACTTGCATGCATGAATAGATGCTAAGTGTTGAGGAGATCCATGAGTGGTGGTAGAGGAAGTTGGATAATTACTTGAAAAATTATGCTAGAAGAAATTGAATAACACTTGCATAGGAAAGGGTTCAATTTTCACAAAAACCCATGAAAAAATCCTAGAAGAAATACTTGAGGAGATAAAGAAATTCATTGATAAGGTTGCACATGGGTAACTAGACAAAGGATGAAGAAATTATATCAAAGTTAATTAATGGTGGCAAAATGAATCTCTATAAAAGGGTTGAGTAAATCATAGAAGATGTCTATGAAGTGAAATCAATTGAATAACATTCATGGTTGGATGACATAAAGAGAAGATTTTACAATTACTTGTATGATAATTCCTCTGTATAGTGCCAACATTATTGCATAAGTTTCTGATTGACAAGGAAATTGGCCATATTGTTGAACCATGGCCTCCTCTAATAACACCAATAAACTCTAACTAGAGAAAGAAGCAAGAATAATGGGAGTATTTTTTTATAAAATGAAGATGGTTTCAAGGATTTCCCTCATCACCGAAGAGTAAATTTGGGGTAAGTGATGAGGGGTAGTTGTTCATGAGATGCCTCAAAAGAAGTAAAACCCTAGTCTACTTGCATTCAAAAAGTTGATTAGTAGGCACCACCAACATACCAAGGAAATGGAGGAAGAAAGCATCGACCAAAAAAACGAGAGTGTATGTTAGAGAAAGAAACAAAGAAGATAACTACAAGAAGAATGCAACATTAGAAACCCATGGTCAACCTACAAAAAAATGAAATTGACAAAATACATAAAAACAAGGTCTAAAGTACACAATACCATGAACCCTCATCAAACCACAAGAGAAGGATATCCTTGGGAACAACAAGTCACTTGAGTGTTGGCCCTATCTGAGTTAGATGATGATCAAATAGATGTAGAAGTGGAAGCAGCCTCGATGATTCTCGAGTTTGATGCAGATCTATAATTGGTGGAGGCAATATTTGGATCCCCATGACTATTAGATAACATTGAACGCATGAAATTTGACAAGTTGGGTCCAATGATACTTAGAATACCAAAACTAGATCAATCAATTCCCAATATTAAAGAAATCCTTTAGCATTGCTTGCATGTACAAATTGTCCTAGATTCAGTGTGGAGTGGACTAGATGGGCAAGGGAGAGTCATTGATAGATTATGGATCCAGATTTGTTTTTTTAACAGAAACAGAGTAAAATTTATATTAAAAGAGGTGCGAGTAATCGCAGGAGCAGTACAAAATATGTGCTACAGGATCTATAGAAAACAAAATTCACTCCCCTGTAAGATCCTAGAAGGAAGTGGTGAGCAGGGGCAGTGCTTACTATTATGCTAAAGTCGATTTGATCTTCTACAGTGAAAATCATGCAAAAAGAGCCTAATATAAAAGCAATGAAACAAAGCATACACTTAAAGTTTGTTTTGGTGTGGTGCAGGGGAGTCTTCTTTTGTTGAAGGCCACAAACTTAGATCCAGTCATGGACGAGGTCCTGGTGAGGAATATGCATCGGATATGGTTGTAATTAGAGAGGTCGAAGGCGACGCAGGCCCAGCCACAAATTGAAGAGCTTCTATCTGTTGCCTTAATGCTTCACATTCATCTTTGTTCCTCTGTTGCTCTCCCCGATGTTGAATTGTAATCTCTGTTATGGATAAGACTTGTGCTGAAAGGGCTCTGATTTGAATTTGCAAGTTTTGCACCATGCTAACCAACTGATCATGCTCTTCCATTGAGACCACGCACTGATTTCCAGGGCTCCTTCTCATTTTGCTAAATTTCCTTGCGTTGTTTATCTGAATTATGCGAAAGACTGTATCTGTGTATGAGGGAGGAGTTAAATCCGCTCTGTTCTATTGAGTATGGAGTATGCCTACAAAATGAGCCACACCTCCTCTGATATGCTCCATCACCCTTGCTAGATTCACCGAACACATCTGATTTCTCACTTTTGGACATGAGTTGCAGCCATACCCATTGTTGATATTGGTATTGTTCACATTACCTAAATTCAATGCATAGTACGCCTAAGGCGTCATGCTGAGTGAGTTCCTCCCACTCTAGGTCTTGATGCCACGCTCAGGAGTAGCCGAAGGGATGTCAAAATGACCTCCCAAGATGGGGGAGATGGATAAAAGGTGCAAAGTGACATGCGTTGAGGTGAGGGGGAAAGCATCAAGGTGGAGAGAGGTGAGTTGAGGCAGCTTTATACAAATGCAAAGTGTGTCAAGAAGTGAAGGTAGTGGGGAGGTGTTATGACAGGACAAGATCATGACCTAGGCCAAGATCAAAGTCCTAGTGTCGCGTTGAGCAAGAAGGTGAGTTGGTTGCTAAGTGTCAAGTATTTGACGGGTACGTGACTGGATCATGGGATGGGTTTGTATTGTGTGAGGCCATTGACTACTAACGAACCTAGCTCTAGGGAGATGGCCAGGTTTTCTTGGGTATCGTCCATTTGATTGTTTCGTCTAAGAACATGGAAGAGGGAAATATTGGAGAAGTGTTTGGTAGTTGTTGAAATTCGTTGGAGAATGGCCTTTAAGTGAATATTCAAGGGGTGGGATCCTTTACGTACATGGTTTATAATTATTTTAGAGTCACCAATCACCGAGAGGGAGTGTATGCTTAGTCTTTTAGCGAGAAGAAGGCCTTGGTAAAGAGCATAAGCTTTGGCTTGATTATTGGTTGTGATTCCAAGGATCCAGTGGAAGGAGAGTGCTTGATTTCCTCGTGGGAAAATGATGACCCCTCCTACTCCTGCCACCCCATATTGATTATGGATCCAGATGTTATAGAGGTAAGATAATTGGATAAATGTTGTACCTAAAGAGGGTGACAGTGAATTACTTATTAGAATTGAGAATCTCATGGGAGCACCCCCCTACTAGAATTAATCACTAAGGAAGATCAAATTTTATTGACTGAAGGTTGCAAGGAAGTGACACAACCTGAGAGAACCAATTTGGTAGGGTAAAAAGACTAAGATTTCAAGATAGAGGTATCCATACAAGAATTCAAAAAGACACTAGTCGAAGTGAATAATAACATGAAATTGAGGAATCCAATTAAAAATTTAAAGCAGTCAAAACCACTAATGTCTCCACTTTTTTAGTCGAAACCCTCGACAAACATCAAAATGGCACACCATCATCTTCTTCTCTATGAAGGAGACGAATATCTAAGAATACATTGGTTCATCTATGAAAAACTTTGGGACATCATGGACGTCATTGTTGAGACAAAACAAATGGCACAATTTGTCGAGGCACTAATAAAAATATCCCTAACCTAGTTTATGAATTTCACCGACAGCCAAATAAGAACCAAAGTATAAATTAAAAGAAATTTTATATTGTTCTTGAAAACACAATATAGTTATCACTTGGCAGCACAAAAACCAAAAGAAGTCAAACAGACACGGAGTGAGTTAGTATGAGAATATAATAAATGGTTCAAGGATCTCCTTAGCTAGATCCCATATACCATTAAGAAATAATTACTCGTATAGTGGTTTGTTGTGGGACTACATAAAAAGATCAAGGCACCATTGAGAATGCATGAAATACAATCTTGTGAAGATGCCCTTAAAAATCACAACAGATCAAATCTCACAATGACTAGATTGCACCCTCATTAGAAAAGAAATTCAAAGAGAAACTAGAGATGATGTAGAATTCATAACATGACCATTCCTGAAGAAGAAGTGAGTTGTGGTGCAAGTTAGCAAACTAGGGATTTCTTGAACCAAGTAGCATCTTAAAAGGTGTGGAAACATTAATCGCGTGGATACCAACTATGGTCAATTTTGAAGTTATTAATTTAGTCGAAGGTATTATCGCATATTTAGTATTGGTTTGTTAACTTTAGGGTCAAAAAATGAAATAAACAATATCCCTTGAAAAATATAGAACAAAACTTAAAGGGAATGACACGGAGATTATTATACCCTTGAACTCTAGGTAAGGAAAACAATGGTCAAAACCATAGGAGGAAGAAATCGATGCGAGAAAAATTTATCAATTCATCTAAGGACACAAAGATAATGTGGAACCAAATACCAAAGAAGATTTGTTGCAAGGTTCACCCTTGTCTGCAGGTCAAAACTTTGATACAAATATGTACAAGTGGTAAATGGAAAACAACGAGTCAAAATCAAGAGAATGTTGGATGGTTGAAGCCATACCAAAAGAAATCGTCATTGATTTTCAATAAAATAAGTACCCACCATATATGAGAAAAGAATTAGAAAATATCCAAGTCTAATACCTACAGACATGAAGCTAACCACAATCCCCCATTGAGATTTAAAGAATGGGAATATCCTAGAGTTCATCACGACAAAGTGTTAAATCAATTGGAGAGAAAGGACGACAACAAAACTTGGTGCAATCATTCATAGGAGAAGTCACATGTTAGGGGGATACACCTACAGTTCCACTACAGACATGGACCAACACAACAATGTACTTCATTGAATGATTTGGAGTGAAAAAACTTACTATCATGACCAATATAGTCAAATTTGAACCAATGTTTGACCCTAAATCCTATATTTAGGACTGTGAAAAATATTGGAGATAAATTGGTAAAAAAGATGAATGAGTCTAGCCACACATGTTCCCAAATAAATTGGATGACTTACCATTACATGGTACAAAAATTTAAAAAGCAAGAGGAGATACATGCACTTGGCAGGAGCTAAAGGAAAACTTTATAAAGGACTTCACCTTTATCCCGGTAGAATTTTACCGATAGGAAGTTGTCCATGAGATTATAAATTATATAGAGAAGCCAAACAATTAAATCACACAAGAAAATATAAATTAATCGGTTGACATAGGGTTGACCTTGAATTGCAACAAAGTATCATACCATGAACAAAATAATTACATCAATAGATGAATTAACATGGAAATTGACTTTTTTTCCAAGGAATAGATTTAGATGGAGAAAATATCATTTGGAAGTTATAAGATAAGTGAAAAGTATATTGAAAGTGTCCAAGCAAGTTGACCCGGAAGAACAAGAGAAAATCAACTTCCCTCTGATGTATAATGAACTCCATGAAGGAGAGAGAAAATTGAATGAATCAAAGGTACCGGAGTGGATTTATGCTGAAATAAAATACACAGAAGTTGGTATTTCAAACGATGGTCGACCTAAAATGGATAATCTATGTGACTACTGATCGGAAAAGAAAACAAGAGAAATAATTGACCTTCTCAAAGAATACCAAGATGTGTTCCCCAGGGATTATAAGGGTTGAAAGGTTTTTTAAAATAAATGGGATAAATGAATATTAACCTAATTCTAGGGACCAAACTTGTAAAGAAGAGACTATACAATCTAACACACAAATATAAAGAAAGTGTGAAATGGGAAATCTAAGAAATGTTGGCAACATGAATCATCTACCCCATCGAAAAGTCAGAACAATCCAACCCTATGGTAGTACATCTGAAAAACATTATCCCAAAAAACTTAGAATCTATGACAACTTTAGCAGGTTGAATAAAGTTACACTTACTTATCCTTTTCCAACCCCTTTTGCAGAAAAAATTATAAATCAAGTAGAAGGAAAAGAATGTTATTCTTTCATAGATGGAGTTTTCATGCTTCAACCAAGTGCCAATTTATATGGAATACCAAGAGAAGACAACATTTTTCTCTGAATTTGGATCCTTTTCATATAGAATAATTCCCTTTGGACTAAAAATGCCTCTACTATGTTTTTCGGGATAGTAGTTAAGGCATTTCAATATTATATCTATTAAATCGTGTAGTCTACTTTGACGAAGGGACCTTATATAGTTTACTAAAAAAACCATATATATTGGCTAAGAATGATGCTAGAAAGATGTCGACATATATATATATATATATATATATATATATATATATATATATATATATATATATATATATATATGTCGACATCTTTCTAGCATCATTCTTTGAAACACCCATCGATATACTTTTAGGTCATGTTGTCTGTAAAGATAGAATCAAAGTCAACATGGAAAAGATTAAAGTAATCCTTAACTTAAAACCCCATGTCAATGCCAAGAAAATAAAATTATTTTTGGGACATACGGGCTACTACTGCAAATTCATAAGACACTATTTAGATATCACATTCCCTATGGATGATTTTTTTTTTCCTTGGAAAAAAAACGTAATTTTATTTTAGCAAAGGTGAACAAAATTACATTTTGTAGATGCACTTATGGTGCATTATCTGTAGGGAATGAGCCAATAATGTTGACTTTTACGTAAAAGTTGCCAATAAGCTACATATTGTTTCAGATAATTTTTACAAAAAACTGATCATGACATGATGGTATCAAAAAACTAAAAACAATTCCCTATGGATGTGTTACTCGAGAAAGATGTAAAATTTGTATGGAGTGCATATTGCAATGAGTCATTTGATCTTTAAATAATAAAATTGGTCAAAGCTCCAATATTTATATTTCCCTACCGGTCAAAAACATTTCACATGCATGTTTATGTAACCAATGTTATAATCATAGCTTTCTTTGCTCAACCTAGAGATAAGTCAATCAATCACCCCAATGTGTATGCTAGTTTAAAATTGAATAAGGTAGAAAGAAATTATTCAAATACGAAAAGATAAGGGATTTCTATTATTTTTCCTCTATAGAAGTTCAGACATTACTTGTTGGCCAACCCTTTTATATTTCACATTGACAACCAAGCACTTAAATATCTGGTCAACAAGCTAGTCCACCAAGGGAGAGTTTATGGTTGGCTTCTACTGCTCCAAGAGTTTGAGTTTAAAGTGATCATTCAACCTAGAAATATTAATGTAGGGATATATAATCTATCAAGAATAGAAACATAGGAGGAAGCAACATGACTAAAGATGATGTTCCAAATGCTCACTTGTTTAGAGTTGAGGCTACACGAAAAGAACTGAAAAAAATTGGCCAATTTATGCAAGAAGGAAAGGCACGAGAAAGTATACCAGAGAAGAAGAAGAAGGTACTTTCAATGAAAGGTACACACTCATAAATGGATATATATACAATTTAGGAATAGATGATGTATTAAGGATATGTGTCTTAGAACATGAAAGGGACAACACAATTGAATAGGAACATGCTAGTCTTGCAAGGTGCCATTTCTAGGCAGATACAATAGCTAAAAAAATATTCCAATATAGATTATGATGGCATAAATTGCATAGGGGTAGTAGAGAAAAGAGAAATAAGTATGACAAGTGCCAAATGATGGGTCGACCATTGAGGAAGGATGAGATGACTTTACATTTGGTCCATCCAAGCCTCCCATTCAAAATCTATGTCATTGACTTTATAGGACCTTTTCCAAAAGGGGGGAAAAGTATAGGAGTTGGGTATATTATAATAATAGTCAAATACCTCAGTAAGTGGATAGAGGTAGAACTGGTTGACACTTGTACAAAAGAAGATGAAACCAAGTTTATCTATGAGAACATCATCACAATATTTGGATGCCCACTGACACTAATAAATGACCAAGGAACCCATTTTCTAAATGGTACCATAAATATATTAAAAGAAGAATTCTTGATTGACCATAGTAAAAATTCACCCTACCATCCCCAAGAAAATGGAGCAATCGAGTTGACATAGACGATTCATAACACAAAGTGCCTATTATCTTATGGGTGTACAGAACTGCATACAAAATATCAACTAGCCAAACAATCTTCAAATTGGTATACGAAAAAGAAGTTATATCACCTCTGCATTTTAGAGCTATGTAGAAAGAGTAGCTTCAATACTACAATTTGACTCAACCAAAGCCAAGGAAAAATGGCTACATCAATTAAATAAGCTCGAGGAAGAACACGTAACTGCACTTGACCATCAAAAAGTTCAGAAATAACAACATAAAGCATGGCATGATAAGAATATAAAGAAGAAATAAATAGACATTGGAGACTTGGTCTTTTTATATGATAACAAAATCAAAGGAAAAACAATAAAATTGGAAACTACCTAACCAGGCCCTTATGTAATCGAACATGTAAATTTAATTGGATTAGTACAACTTAGAACTCTCATAGCGAAGCTCCTCAACAATGTAGTCAATGGTTCTTGCTTGAAGCGGTACCATCCATAGAAAAATAGAAAAAGGAGAGAGAAAGAAACCCAATGGTGAAAACCCTTTGGGGCACCATTGGACGAGAATTTCTGTGAAAATCGTTTAGTTTCTGGGAAGGTTATTGGACTACATGCATACATACATACATATAATAAAGAAGTCTAGTGATGAAAACCCTTAATTGTGCCACTAGGTGGGAAAACCAACTTCTCTAGTGAGTAGATTCTTGAAAATAAAAATAAAACCCAATAAAATAGTAAATTAGGGAAAAGTTGGGTTAAAAAATGTTGAAATAAGGGGATTAATATGATGATCCTTAATTGACATGAAATATTAAGAAGCATAATCATTCACAGAACATGACATTCGACTGGTACGGAATGAGAAAATAGGATGGAAGAAACAAGGAAGGAAGTCCATGAGAGGAACATAGACTTGGTAGACATAAGGAAGAGAAAATAGAGAAAGAAAGAACCCATCGAAGACATTTTCAAGTCCTAGTCAACTGGTGGCATCACAAGGAAGAGTAGAAAAATATGAGTGTACCAATCTTCAAGAAGCAAACAAAAGAATGGTTGACAAAGATAAAAGTGGATCAAAAGGAGGAACCATCCGACCATAAGATAGTTGACTGGGAGATAAGAAATGACCACAAGGTTATAATCTAGTTATAATCACTATATTATGGATCCAGATACTATTATTATAACCTTGTTATTTCGATCTAGTGAAACTTTGGGATAACCTTGTGTAAAAAGAGATAAGGTTGGGATCTACTTCACAACAAAAAAAGGAAGTACAAGAAGTATCCCTCATTAGGAGACTGAGGAAGGGAAGCAAGAAAGGGAACAAGAATAGTAAGAAGATTCAAATCCAAAAAATAAATATTTGAGTAAGGTGAAATGTTTTAGGTGTCACCAGTTGGGATGTTATACAAGTAGTGTCTAGAGAAGAAGAATGGGAAGGCCAAACAATTTGTATTTGGTATTGTAGCAAGAGTGGATGAGGGATCATCACAATTAGAGACCACCTTATCCATGGTCTCATGTTTATCTTCCAACACTATATCAAATTTTGGATGGTATGTGGATAATGGGGCATCATGACATATGATTTATAACAAGACACTCTTCAACAGATTTTGAGGAACAAGACAGTGGTATGAGAGTGGATTTGGGTGATGATGCCTTATATCACATGAAAGGATTGAACTCCATTTCCTTCTAAATTTCATTAGGTTATGTTCTTGAGTTGAATGATGTTTTTCTTGTTTTGAATTTGAAGAAAATAATTCTTTCAATTTCTTGTATGGAAAAGTTTCAACTTAGAGTTGTGTTTGAAGAACCACATTACAATGTAAGTGATTGTAGCTTAGCAAGTATAAAGAATTTGTTTTGATTTTACTCTTGCATCAGTGTTCTCAAAGAAATAAGAAGGTGAACTTGTTGAGGTTAATGTTTTAGCTGCTAGAGGTTTTGAGGAGCATGGGTAACATACCCATGATTATAGGTTGTTGACATTTTTGTCTCATGATGCTAACTTGAGGGATGATTGAGTTAGGAAACTGGATTATAATATAGGGTTACAGTCCTTCAAATTCACAAGTGGTATGTGTTGTTTCGAGGTTCAATATGTTATGATGGTATCTTACTTGGTTTGAGATAGCAAGCTCCTCTGGATTGTTGTCCTAGCTGCCAATAAATGTATTTAGTGCTGAAATATGAATCCTAAATGAAACTCTAAATCTAAAACAAAATGCAAAACTAAATCTAGATACCTATATAGTATTTAATAACAAAAGTGAACTAAAATAAATTGGTATTTTATCCATTAAAACATAAAGTAATTTGTTGAATATTAATCACAGAGATATCTGAAATAAATAGTAATAACAATTCAAGTGAGGCTACACTAAAATTTCTACTTATAATCTCACATTCACAAGTTAATAGCTATGGAAAAATAGCAACAAGATCAAATTAAAGTTGCATGATATATTCTTACATGCATTCTAGAATTAGGAAGCAAAGGAATAGTCACATACAAAGGCAAACACTAGAATAAGTCTCCAAAAGTGGCCAACTTTGGCTTCTCAATTAATGTTCAAAATAGTTTAAAATATCAAGAAAAAACCATTTCTCTATAGAATCTATCTTATTTATACAAAAGAAAGGGAGAGAAGAAACACTTAAGTTCCCCTAAGTATTGGTATCCTCCACTTGGCTAGAGGATGCTTATTCTTTTTATTTTCTATATTTTTCAACATATATCTTTCGATCTTTAAAAGTTTATCAACAATATCACTAAAAGGTGTTATTCTTGCTTAAAGGTGATATATAAGAAGCAATGTTTTGTCTCGTCCTCTTATCAAACTTCTAGAGCTCAAGAAATAAAGTCTTAACTAAAGTGAAGTCCCTGGTAGGGTCTCCCACATAGCTCTTCATAGTTGCTTCATTTATACTTATAAGAGAATGAATGTTTTATGTTGTTATTCAAATTTTATCCTTGAGTTCTTTAGATACTTCATCCTATGGGAAGAAATCATATTTCGGTCCAAAGGAGGGAGATGTCAATTATTAGCTAGATTGTTCGTCACTTGTCACATTGTGTCATAATCAGTTGTTTCATGTTGATATCTTTTGAGATCATTCTATGCTAAATATCTCCAGTATTTAAGACCATATTCTATTTCC
>ML785291.1:149541-160696 GCA_009831015.1 Picea engelmannii | reverse complement strand
TATATATATATATATATATATATAATTGAATGATATTGCATACCTCTTGATCTTCCTTCCATTCTATCCTTGCTTCTTCCACCCAATCAGATTGTGGAATAGAAATAGCACATAGTGAACCCTCTGTTTCTTCTTCTTTCCTTGAAAGTGCATCTGCCACAATATTATGTTTTCCTTTTTTGTAGATAATTTCAAATTCATAGCCTAGTATATTTGTAACCCATTTTTTTTGCTCTTCTTAAGATAATCATTGCTCCATGAAGTACTTCAAACTATCATGATCTGGTTTTACTTTGAAGTGTCTTCCTTTTGGGTAAGGGAACCATTTCTTAACTGCATGTAGTATGGCCAACATTTATTTTTCATAAATGGGTTTGAGTAAGTTTTTCCCTTTAAGATGGATGTTTTCAAAGGGAAGGGGTCTTCCTTCTTGCAATAAAAATGCACCAATTCCATGGCCTAAGGCATCACACTCCACAATAAAAAAAAATTGTGAAGTCAGGTGTGGCCAGGACAGGAGTTTACACATATCCTCCTTAAGTTTTTCAATAAGGTTGCTTCTCGAGTCCAAGAAATTGATTCCTTCTTTAATAATGCTATTAGAGGTGTTGCTATTAACCATATTTCTTGACAAACTTTTGGTAATAACCTATCAATCCTAAGAATCCTCTAATTTTCTTCAAGGTTTTGGGAATTGGTCATTCCCTTATAGCTTTAATTTTGTTAGGGTCCACTTTTGCACACTCATGAGATACAATATGACCCAATATTCCACTTCTTGAACCCCAAAGGAAAACTTGGAAGGCTTTGCATAAAGTTTTTTCTTTTTCCAGTAGTTGTAATACTCTGTCAACATATTATACATGTTATGCCCAAGATTTGTTGTAGATTAGTATGTCATCAAAAAATACTAACAGAAATTTTCTAAGGAAGGGTTTGAAAATATAATTCATCAAGCTTTGAAATGTTGAAGGTACATTAGTAAGTCCAAATAGCATAGCCAAAAACTCATAATGATCTTCATGTGTTCTAAAGTCTATTTTGGGAATGTCTTCATGTCTCATTCTGATTTGATGATATACCGAACAAAGATCCAACTTAGTAAAGAAAAATGCTCCATGCAATTCATCAATGATGGGAATAGGAAACTTATCTTTGATAGACATTTTATTGAGTTGTCTATAATATGGACACATACACCACAAACCATCATTTTTCATAACCATCACTATTGGTGAAGAAAAAGAACTTTGTCTTGGTTGAATGATGTTGATTTTTAACATTTCTTAGATCGTACGCTCAATCTCACTCTTTTGTGCATATGGATACCCATAAGGCATAATGTTATAGGTGGTACACTTCCTGGTTGTGAATGAATAGCTTGGTCATGATCTCGAGTAAGTGGAAGACCCTTAGGATTATCTCCAAATACTTTGGAATGATTGTTGATAATTATTTGGAGATCCATTGGAGCAGAGGATACAGATGTTTGAACATTTAGTGAGCACAATTGTGCAATTAAACCATAGTGTCCCTTTTTGAGTTATTTTATCATGCTATTAGAGCTCATCACATTAGAAGGTTTCCCTTGGATACCTCTAAACTCAATTTCCTTTCCTTATAAGGAAAATAACATGAAAAGATCTTGAAAATTAAAGGCCATTGTTCCCATTGATTGTAACCATCGAACCTCTAATACAACATCGGCACCACCCATTTGGATGACAATCATGGAACTATCGAATAAATAATTCAAAATATTGAGCTTAATACTATGGCACTTCCCTAAACAATTTGACACCTACAACAATCATTACTTGAAACTCTAGTGTTGGAAATATAAAGGAATTGAAACTTTTTGCTAATTTGTGATTGATGAAGTTATGGATATTACCAGAACCAATCAACATTGTTATCGTGTGTGTGTGTGTGTGTGTGTGTGTGTGTGTGTGTGTGTGTGTGTGTCTTGAGGGTTTGTGGAGTATGGATGCTAATCGATACATGACAAGATATTGTTGGAGTAGTCTCTAGATCTAGATCTTGCAATGGTTTTAATTCTTGATATTCTTCCTCTTGATAGTATATGTAGAATAATTTATTCTCACTGCATTTATGCCCCTTATTGTGCTTTCTATCACAATTGAAACATGGTCCATTTTCTCTTCTTTCATCCATTTTCTAAGGTGTCAACCTTATCGGTTGAGTGAGGTTAGTGTCGATGATTACAAATGTGTGAGACATTTTCCAAGACACAAACCTGAGAGAGAGCCCATGAGATGGGTGTGTGGTTCCTATCTGAGACAGAGTTGGAACGTAGTGATGGCCTCCTCCTTATAGAGAGTTGAGAAGAACTCTGGATGATTCTCATGTGTAATGTAGTGAGAAAGGAGATATGTTGAGTTGGATGTGCCTGTGGCTGAGCACAAGGTGAACGTGTGAAATCCCAAAGTATTGGGTGCATCATCATGAGACAGAGATGAAAATGATGTATTAGCCTCCTCTGAGCAGAGAGTTGATGATGAACTCTAGATGACTCTCCTGTGTAATGCAGTGGGAAAGAAGATTTGTTGAGTGGACGAGCACAGGTGAACGTGATCCTAGTGGTTGAGCACTAGTGAGAGTGGTTCTTCTGTGTAATGTAGTGAGCCAGAGATATGGACATCCCTATGGATGTGCCCCTAGTGGATGAGCACTAGTGGGTGTAAGATATCCCTTGTTATATTGTTCAAGAGTCAGATCTTCCTGTAACCCTAATTGTAATGTAAAGGGTACAGGTCGGCCCCACCTTAATGTAAAAGATAATTAATATGGTAATTATTAATTATATTTTGAGTTATCAAGGTCGACCCTATTGTGCCAAAAGACACATCATTTGATGTGAAAAGTTTTATATAAATAAAGGTGAATCCACATTGAGGAAACACACTTATCATTAGATTTACTTGATGGAACTCGAGGGCACCGAATTTTTCGGAGCAACCGCAAGCTAGGGTTTTTGACAGTCATGGCCATAGCAGAGGGAAGAATGAGCACTAGAGGGGGGGTAAGGGTACTCCCTCATACAAAAAGGTAGTGGTAGACAGAGGGAACCGGCCAAGGGGTGTATTTTTTAAGGCACCAATGACAGGCATTTCGGGATATAACCTTGGAAAAGGTCAAGAAAGGAACCAAGGCAAAAGTGAATGCATGGAAGAGGAGTTCAGAGAAACCCAGAACAAGACGCAAGACACAGTGAAGACCAACCAGGAAGAAGGGAGCAACCCGTACAAAACCAAATCAGCATTGATACCCAAGGTGATACCGGAGGATCCGCAGACGCAACTCTATAGGGATCAGATGAAAGGGCATGCACTAATATGAAAATTTATGGGCTTATGGACCACTGAAAGAACGTTGCGCAACTGGATCAAATATCACTGGAATCTAAATCAGGAAGTGGAACTCCATCTTGGCTCTAAAGGTTTCTTCACAGCAGTCTTCATAAACTTGGAAGACAGAGAGTATTTGAAGGAGGGCCATACTTCCATGCATCAACAGGACTGTACATACAGCCATGGAAGGAGAATTTCACCCTAGAAAAAGAGACCTTCAAAAAGGTACCGGTCAGGCTGAGACTCAACTCCCTACCTTTAGAATATTGGTTACCCTCTACTTTTGAAGCAATAGGGAATAAACTAGGGAAATATATAAATACCGCAGAAGCCACCCTGAAAGGGAGATACACATCTTACGCAAGAATATGTATAGAGATGGATGTGTCAGGAGCACTCCCAGAAGCCATAAGCCTAAAATTCATGGATGAGAAATGGATCCAAAACATCGATTATGAACAGATCCCCTTCTGATGTAGAAGGTACCATGAACATGGTCACTTAATCAGGGAATTCCCTCTTAATAAAAAATAGGAAACGGAAAACCCCAAACCATAGCAGGATGAGGATGGGTTTGTTAAACCAAACCCTAGAAGCAGAGCCAACAAAAATTAGAGCAAAGCCCAGGCATGAAATAACCCGGAAGGACAGGATAAAACCAATCAAGGGGCAGAAGCCAATAAGGATACAGCAAAAGAATAGGAAGTCAGAGAACAAACACCAAACGAGCCCACCGATCGACCAAACAACCAGAAGGAACAAGGAAACTACGCAACTCTGATGGAAGGAGAAATTAGAGACGACAACACCCCCATGCAAGAAGCAAAGGGAGAGGCAGAAATGACACTAAGAGAAGTAGGCATAGAAGATTCAGAACTCAGAGACCTTGTGGAAAGGGAAGGGATAGATCTCACAAACATACTGGAGCAATGGAAAAGACAGGGAGTAGACAATGTACCAACACAACAACTTGACCTCATCTAGTACTTGTTCCTCCTAAGGGAGGAAGCCAAAGCTAGAGGCCTAAAGTGTACACACGGGGAGATTGGACACCTAGGAGTAAAAGCCGGTGAGGGACAACCACAGCTCTCACCCAAGCCGACTCGGAGGAAAAAAGGCATAAAATCAAATAGTGTAGCCCTGCGGGAGCTTGGAGCGCTACTGATAAACTCGGGTAAGATCAAAAAAGTCTTCCCCAACTCCCCCCCGCATGTTTAAATGAAGGTTATAACTTGGAATATAAGAGTCCTAAACAGCCCAAGAAAGCAACATATCCTTAGAAATAGACTAAAATAGGAACAATCGGATCTCTGTTTTATTTAAGAGACCAAGTGTAATACAGACAGAATGGAAACAATCAGTCAAAAACAATGGTGCAAGTACAAGATGGTGGCTATTGGAGGCAACCAAATTGCAGGAGGTATCCTCACCCTGTGTAACCCACAAGTACGAAGCCTAATAGTAGCCGAAACGACAAGGCATACCCTTACGGTACGCATGAAACTCATTGGGAACACAGAGGTGATTTTATGCACTAATGTGTATGGACCCCAGGTGTTAGAGGATAGGAGAGGAATGCTAAGAGACCTAGATGACCTTAAAAATTGAGCCAACAACCTCCATTGGATCGTAGTCTTGGATTTCAACATCATCATGTCACTTGCAGAGAAAAAAGGAGGTACAAGAAGATTAGATAGAGATGCAGATGAGTTCTCAAAATTCATAGACATGACAGAGATGGTACATCTGAAAACCAATAATGGCCAGTTCACCTGGAACAATAAGTGAATGAGCCAGCATCAGGTAGCAACAAGAATCGACAGATTCATAGTGTTGAAGTCAATCATTATGCAAGGGCTAACCTTAGACTCCAACATCCTCCCATGGGGGGGATCTAATCACTGGCCAGTACAACTGGAAGCAGGCTTCCAGACCACACCAAATAAAATACCCTTCAGATTTGATAAATTATGGATTGAACACCCGACTTTCAAGGAAAGAATCAAATAGTGGTGGCGTGAGGAGAAACCAGAGCAAGGGACAAGGATGTTCAAACTCTATAAGAAACTAAAACATATAAAATATAGGCTCAAGGAGTGGAACAAGGACACTTTTTGGAATATAAACCAAGAGAAGAACAACATTGAAGAAAAAATGAAAAATCTCTAGGAAACCTGCATTTTGGAGCGCTACAATGAAGAGCGGAAAAAGGAGGAGATCCAGATGACCCGGGAATGGGATGAGTGATGCCAGGAAGAAGAGACTCTCTGGCGACAAAATTCTCGAATCAGATGGATAAAGGAAGGAGAACGGAACACCAAGTTTTTCCATAGAACAACCATGGCCAGAAGAGCCCATAACAAAATCTTGAAGACTAGGGTCCAGGATGGCATAGAAAGAGAGTCACATAAGGACATCGAAACAACTCTGGTGAACTACTTCCATGGGATAGCCCAAGAACCTAACCAAGATAGAATGGAGGCCATACAAAAGGTAATCCAGCATATCCCTTGCCTGGTAACAGAAGAACAAAATAACAACCTGAACAAGCCCATTGTGGAGGAGGAAATAGACCAAGCACTCCAGAAAATGCCCAATGCAAAAGGCCCAGGCCCAGATGGTTTCACAGTGGATTTCTTCAAATCCTGTTGGGAATTCATCAAACATGATGTTTATAGGGTAGTGGAAGACTCTAGAAGGTCAGCCTCCATTTTGAAAGCACTAAATGCTACAATGATTACACTTATCCCCAAACAAAATGAAGCCAAAACCCCCGATCGTTACAGACCTATAGCGTTGTGCAATGTGGTGTATAAGATTATTTCCAAGGTTATGAAAAATAGATTGAAACCACTCCTACCCACACTAGTCTCAAAAGAACAGGCATGTTTCGTGGAAGGAAGGAAAATAATGGACAATAGTATCCATGCCCACGAACTTATCCACACTCTGAAGCTTCAGAAAAGAGGAGGAATGATAATACAACTGGACCTAGCAAAATCTTATGACAAAATCAGCTGGCACTATATGGTCAGGACTCTGGAAGCCTTCGGCTTCACCCAGCACTGGATCAGGTGGATAGTCAATATCATATCCACAACAAGCTTCTCACTACTAGTAAATGGAGCCCCTACCAAACCATACTGGCCCACAAGAGGCATCAGATAGGGAGACCCATTGTCCCCCTTCCTATTCATCCTAATGATGGAAGGTCTCAGTCGAAGCATAAAAAGCACAACCGCAACAGGGGAAATAAAAGGTATCAAACCCTATGATAATTTCCTGACTTCTACACACCAACAGTTTGTGGATGATACCTTACTTCATGGCATGCCCACAGTCAAGGAAGCAAAAGCCTACAAACTAATGTTAGATGATTTTGGAGAAACCTCGGGGGCAGAGATAAACCAGTCCAAATCTATTGTCTTCTTCTTTAATACCAACCCTGCTATCCAAAGGAATTTGGCCAACATCTTGGGATTTGAACACAAAACCCTCCCAACCAAGTACCTGGGCATACCCCTGATAGACAAAGCTTACAAGTTGTCAACTTGGGAAGGAATAGTCAACAATCTACAAGACCAAGTAAAAAATTGGATGTACAAATCCCTCAACCTAGCCGGAAGACTTATCCTAACCAAGTCGACTTGCAAGATATCCCAACGTTTATGATGTCAGTTTTCCCAACCCCCAAGGGGATTCTACAAAAAATAAGAACCATACAAAGGGACTTCATGTGGCGAGGAGCGGAAACAAGGAAAAAATGGGCACTGATGGCTTGGGAGAACGTTTGTAAACCAAAAAGAAAATGAGGCCTAGGGTTACATGACCCGCAAGTGACCAATGACACCTATGGGGCAAAACTCTGGTGGCGTTGGGTCAAAGAAATGACCACGTCATGGGTCAACCTGTGGAAGGCAAACTATGCCATTGACATTTGCGACCAGGAAAAAATCCTTTTCAGAGGCACCAGGGAAGGTTCTGCCATCTGGGACCTAGCTTGGCGCAACAAGACCTGGATCTAGACAAACATATTTTGGGAAATAAGAAATGGCAGAACCACCCGATTCTGGGAGGATGCCTGGCAACAATATCCTAGAATGGAAAAACCGGGTCGGGAGGAACTCCAACAAGAGACAATGGCGCAAGGCAAAACCCGAGTCTACCATTACTGGAAACAAGAAACAGATCGCAACAAATGGAGAATATGGAACACTCTCACCCCACAGACTAGAGACCAGATCGCAACAACAATAAAAGAGGTGGAGGAGGAATTGGGGAGTCAAAAAATTGTAGTCACAGACGGAAATGACCAACTGAGATGGGGGCACAAAGCCAGTGGGGAATTCAATCTTAAAGAAGTACGCCACTATATAACGGACTAGGACCAAGAAGACTCGACACATCAATGGGACAAGCTATGGAACAGCCCCCATTGGCCAAAAATAAAAATCTTCCAGTGGTTGATTCTACACAAACGAATACTAACTTGGGAAAACCTAAAGAAGAGAGGTTTCATAGGCCCTTCAATATGTCACCTATGAGAAGAAAAGGAGGAAACAACGAACCATCTCTTGGATGAATGTCCCTACACAACAGAAGTCTAGGACTAGGCGGCAGGCATCTTCCGACAGTCTA
Organism: Picea engelmannii; assembly: GCA_009831015.1. Classification (NCBI taxonomy): domain Eukaryota; kingdom Viridiplantae; phylum Streptophyta; class Pinopsida; order Pinales; family Pinaceae; genus Picea; species Picea engelmannii. Next base: position 152,687 of record ML785291.1, on the reverse strand, counting down.
ATAGGATCAAAGGTAATATTTCCGCAACTATAAACACATGGAAGGAAAATTACAGCGAAAATGAAGAGGTGAATCTCTGTTGGAAACTCATTCCCGGCATGACCATTTGGGAAATATGGAAGGAACGAAATAGGTGCATCTTCAGGAAGCAAATATGGATGGAAGGAAAGATCAAGAAAACAATAATTTCCATGACAAGAGAAATGATACAGAGCCGCAACTTCCAAACAGGAGGAGCGAAACTCACATACCGGTATCTCAAAATTCCAGAGGCTTTCCAACTGAAAGAAGGACGCAACCCCAATCAGGTAAGAAGGTTGTCGCAACTACAAGTAGGTGAGCACAACTGGAAACCTCCACTAGAGGGCTCCCTCAAGCTAAATTTCGACGGGGCGTCGAAAGGTAACCCAGGACGGACAGGTACGAGAGGAGTAATCAAGGACAATCAAGGAAAAATTATCCGACTGTACACTGGGAGTCTGGGGAACTCAACCAACAACGTTGTGGAATTTGGAGCCCTGGATACCGTCCTTGAGATACTACACCGGAAAGGGATGACCAACATCATAGTGGAAGTATATTCCATGCTAGTCATCAACACAGTAAGGAAACTCCAAAAGGGCAGCAGAGTGGGAAAAATTCAGAGGCACTGGCGTTTGGCTTACTCCCTGCAAAACATTTAGGAGCATTTGCAGATGGGGATCACAGTGGAGTTGCGCTGGGTCCGAAGGTCAACAAATGGACTAGCGGATAGAATCGCTAATGAAGGGGTCGACAAGGAAGGATCAGAACTAGATTCCACATGGAGTAACATCTCAAATGGCCAATTTCGTACAGAATGTACCCAACTAGCGGCAAAGGACTATGATGGCAGTCGAAGTACAGACAACCACATCGAGGCTGAAGGCACAGAATTAATTGAAGGGAAAGTAGGATCCAGGCAAAATCCAATAGGCCACCATTTAAACACAAGTTACAATGCAGATCATGGTCACACCACAAGAGGAGGTACGACACCCCGGTCATGTCAATAGAATGAAGTTTAGGGGTTGTCTGTGGGAGAGAAGAAAGGTTAATCCACATATGACAAAGGACGAAGATCAAAAGGATATCCCGTGGGCAGGAATGGGTACACCTCATCCACGCACAGATACGGTGGGAGGAAATTATTGGCATACAATGTGCAAGGCAAAGGATTGGTGCAGGGACGATAGCAGGGTTCCCAAGCGCACACACTTTGAAACAGTGAAAAAGGAACAAAAGGTACCCCTTTACAGGAGACCCATGATTACCAGGATAAGATCGCATCCGGGGAAACCCCTTAAAAGAAGAAGCATCAGGGATAGCTATAGACCAGCGAGCAGTAATTGTAGAGACCAAGAAGGGGTGAATATAAGCGGAGGATGAAGTCAAGACAGAAGCCATTGTATTCAGATAGAGATGGTAAGAATGAAGAATACCCAGAGTAAGAGGGGACCCTAGGGGGAGGAACTTCCAACAAGCACCGGGAAGATCACTAGGATGGAGCAGGCAGCCAGAGAGGCCAAAGGCACCTTTCTTGAGCAGGTCGATCCTAAGGGAAAAGAGGTCACTGATAGATGGGATTGAGAAGTCAACACCAAGCTCCACGGCAAATCTTGGGTGGAACTCATCAAAGAAGTGAACGAGATAAGGGACCCAGGGGCCACACAGCCCAGGACAACCCTCTACCACAAAACAATGGAGGAATCTTGGCGCAAAAAAATGTTGATAAGTAGGCTGAGAGATGACAAGAATGAGACCAGCATGGTGGAAAACCGTGGCCACAAGAAGGAGCTCACAGAAATTCTGAGCCGCCTCAGCAATCTGGAGGCCAGCACAAGAAGAATAGCAGAGGACCATAGGAACCAAAACGAAAAAATGGAATGAATGGCTGGACAATTCCACCTCTACCTCCACTATGTCCGCCACATGGACATCACTCCAGCAGACCGCCGCAGAACACTAGCCTGCATCAGAAAGACGCCCACGATGGAGCAGAAAAAGGAGAAGGAGACAAGAAAGGAAGGAGATGAAATCTATCCTATCCTCTTGGACTAGCACAGCCTCAACCCATGGTCATTTTTTTTATCAGTGTATGAGCAACCCCTGTTATACATTCTTGGTTTTATGTATATCTTATGGTATAGGTTTTTCAAACAAATTTTCGAAGACTGGGTCAATTTCCCCGGGTGGCGGCCTAGCCCTCCCCTCGCTTATGTAGACAACGCAACTTTGGGATCCCTGATCTGGTTTCCTTTTTGACAGATCAGGGGATACTCCTCTTTTCCTTTTTGCACCATAATTTTCTCAGTAATATAGAATCTCAACTCACTTACAAAACAAAAAAACACACTTATCATTGTGTCATCTCATGATTTCAGAAGTTGTGGTCTAAAATTATGAGAATTACAGCACCCTTTTATGTGCTAGGTTTGGTGATGGTGTGGGAGATCTTTATCTTGAGGAATATAGCAAAGGATTGGTTGGGTTTTCTTCCCTTGTTGAGAAGGGTTTTCCAGGATACTTCTTGTGTTCTTGTGTATGGTTATTCTTCTTGTGATCTTGGTTTGTTGCAGTAGTTGTGGTTCAAGTAATAGTTAAATAGAAAATTTAAAGAAGATACATGAGCCATAGGTCATTGAAAATTCTAACAGTTAGGAGAGGGAACATGGTGCTCTCTATAGTTGTCAGTGGTCACCCTTCTACTAGCCATATTTTTGTTTTCCACTTTCCTTGCCATACTAAAAGCTTTCTTTAGGGAATTAGGTTCGAAGACATGCACCTCATGTTGAATGTTCTCCTTTAAAGTGGCCATAAAGAGATCTAACAAATTATCCTCTGGAATATTCTTTACCCTAAGACTAAGCTTTTGGAATTGTTGAATGTGCTTTGTAATTGGACCATTTTTCCAAAGATTTATCAATTGACTATTATAATGTATTGCTCTTAATATCCCCATAATGTGCGATCAATTCATCCGTAAAAATGGACCAAGAGATAATAAACAAAGTTACTGACTTAACGAGAACTCTAGCCCTTAAAACCCATATTTTTGCATAAAAAAACATGAAAATCGACCCCCAAATCAAAAAGTGGTGCTACAGGTAGCGCGCACCCCCCCCCCC
>ML785291.1:132421-149491 GCA_009831015.1 Picea engelmannii | reverse complement strand
ATATATAGAGAGAGAGAGAGAGAGAGAGAGAGAGAGAGAGAGAGAGAGAGACTCTTTTTTTACTTGAAATAGAGCCTGGGGAAGCCCATCAGGCACTTCCCCTCATTTTGAGGATGGTACCCTTGGTAAACCAGATTTTGTAGAAAGTCGGAACTTTTTTCGATAACTTACTCATTTAAGAGTTCAACATGTTAATTGCGAAAATTGAACCTTGGTGATGGGGAAAACACCCTTTAGCACAAACCACTCAGACTAAACCAAATTGACAAAATATATATATATATATATATATATATATATATATAACATATATTTATAGATATAAGTTATATATATAACATATATTTATATATATAAGTTGTGTATATAGTTTTTATTTTTATTTTTCATTTCTAATGAAATTTTATAATTTAAATAATTTTTTTTAAGTTTTTTAATAAAAAAAAAAGTAATTTTAAGTAGTTTTTTTTTTTACTACTTGGTATTAAACTTTTTATTTTTAGGTTTTCTAGTTTAGTTTTTTATATAGATTTTTTTTTGTGTTTGTGTGTTTAGTATTTTTAAAGTTTTTGTTTCCCATAAATTTGTTTTTATTTTTTTCTCATTTCCCTTTGTTTATATATATATTTTTAATTTTTTAGTTTTTTAGTTTTTCTTTAATATTTTTTATATATAATTTTATTTTATTTTATTTTTTTAATTTTAATTTTTTTTTTTTCTTTTAATTTTTCAAAACAAAAAAAAAAATCCGCCTTAAAGTTTTTGTTTTTAAAATGGGTGTTTTTTTTTAAAACTAATTTGTAGAATTTTTTTTTTTTCCAAATTATTGATTTTTTTAATGTAAATTTTAAAAAATAAAAATCTAAGCATTGATTTAGGAGTTGATTTTGAGTTGTTTATCAACAATGGTACCATATGTCGAGGGCATGGTTTCAATTAAGTTATGATTTCAACTCCAAAAAAAAATAGTGATATTGGTAGCACCTTTTTTTTATTCAAGGGTAAATTTAAAGTATTTTCCCACAACGACATTAGTTGCTAATGTGACGGGTCTAAATTTTAACCATCGTAAAAAAAAATTGTGGATACATTATGGATAAGAAGATTTAAAATATAAAAAAACAACATAAAAAGGGAGGGGGTGCTATCAGTAGCACAAATTTTCAAAACGAGGTAAAAAATGTGACCCCCCAAAAAATGAGAACTTTGTAGAGTTCTCGTTCACTTGGTAACTATGTTAATAGAATCTTTTTTTCTTTCACGAAGTCATTGATACCAAAAAAAAATGAGCATTTCTTAAATAGAAGGATGCAATAGTTACATTTTGTAAGATGGGCATTTGGTGTAGATCAAAGAATTGCTCCATCTGGAATATCCATGTTATAGGATCTTTACCATAAAACTTCCTCATATTGATCTTCAGAATGAAGTAGTTCCTTGGTGTTGCATTGAAACCTTGTTGATGTGGATCGTGGAGTGATGAATGAATATGTTATTCATTAATTTTTCCCTCTTATTGTGATAAAATAATCCCCATGTGTTCTCCTTATTTTCATGAATTCCTTGGATCTCCATATCCCTTTTAGGGATCGTCTGCAAGATAATAGTTTCTATGGACTTCATGGATTTTTGCATTTCATTCATGTATTTTTGTATTTCTTCCTTATATTCATCCATATTCTTTTCCATATCTTGAATTTTTGTTTGTGTGTTTACCACTTGAATTTTTGTTTGTGTGTTTACCACTTCATTACTTTTTATTGACCTAACACTCAAATAATTAAGTTGGTCTGTCAATTTGGATAGCTTGTTATGTATCTCTTCATTTTATTCATGAGTTGTAGATGATATTTATGGAGGTTTAATTGGTTTTGAAAATTATTTTGGAGCCATGTGGGATAAGAAAATAATAACACTCCTCTATTTTCTCTTTATCACAAATTTTGAATCACCAAAAACAGATCTTCCAATAAAAAGTTATGCCAATTGTAAGTTATGTACATTTCAAACCCTAATTTTAGATATTGTATGGATGGTTGACCTTTGTCCTAATATATCTTTGAAATTTGAATCCTTCTGAGTCTAATTTTTTTTTCTTGTAGTATTGTGATATGAATTCTTAAACTCTTGAAAATTTCATAGTCTCAACCCTGACTAATAAAACGTTATAGCAAAAATACCAAAATGACTTGCTTAAGACTAATTTCAAGATTAGTAAACAAGATCAACGTCCACAAGATATATCTCATAAATTATAATGATTCAAAATATGAAAAAAAAAACACAGGGAATTTGTTATGTCTTCTCAGGATTAGGAAAATTTTAGAGTCTAAAACTTCACCAAAAGTTTTTTATAGCAAAAATAAAAAGATGACTTGTTTGAGACTAATTTTAGGACTAGTCACAAACCCTAACTTCCATAGAAGATATCGTCGAAACTCAATGACCCAAAAGATCAAATTTGGACCAAACATAATTAGTTGTCTCCTCAAACTCCTCAAAGTTTATTGTTTGAATATTTCTCGAAAAAAAGTTATAGTGAAAATTCTAAGATGTCTCGGTTGAAGGAGCGAAACCCTATGATTGTATGCTCTGATACCAAATGTTATGAACCAATGCCTTGATAATGATAAAAACTCGATGAATAATAGTCAAATTTGAGGGGAAAACCTCATTTTACAATATATCCAATGTACAAGATGAGATAATATGATCTCAAGACTAGGTTTCCTTGGTATATATATATAGGAGACAAAGGGTACAATTATGTTGAAAGAGTACAATGAAGGGTTTTATCCGAACTACTAATATAACACTATAAATGTAATAATTAAATATCTAGGGCTTAATAAGGAGTTGTATACTTAACATGGGGCTTTTTCTAGGGATTAATAGTGCGCAGCATGATTTTTGTACCACATACAGTCAATGATCGGCACCTACGCTAACCAATTTTTCACTATGTGCAAGGACTTGTAAAGATTGCATGCATATCAAATCCTTGAAGATCAACATAATGATTGTAACCAACTGATCGGTCATGGTCAAGGTTGTTAGTGAGATGGCACCCTACCTCGAGTGGCCCCCCCAAGGCTCACCCTGTGCACTAGCTACAAGACCACTAGATCAAACTTAATTCACAATCATGCAAAAAATATCTTTGCATTTATATATATGAAATAAAAAGTGAATATAGAGTGATAATGTTTGTGCACGCGTGCACACACACACACACACAATGTCTCTCCTTCCCCGATAGCGAGGGTAACTTAGTATTTATAAATGAACAGAGAATATGTCTCCTCCAAGAATGGATCGACAAGAACCCTCGAGTTCGGGGTTTATAATTTTCTAGTACAAAAAACAACAAAGCAACGTGATCCATGATTGGCTCATGTACGCGTAATAAGCATATGCCAAAAAAACTTGTTGTTGGCTTGATCCATTGAAGCAGTTGAGTGTTTTGATCTAGCATTATGAGAGAGGGTAGATTCAATGTGGGAAGTTGCTACTTGCTTGATCACTTGTATAGAGGTCGTTATTATGGAATATTGTAATAATTGCAGGTGCCAATCAATTGAAATGATGCCTTATTTATTGATTGAAAGTATCATGTCACGGCCATGTGAAGAATGTTAAACTATCTCACGCCACAACCCTTGCAATGACCTAGAACATAATGATGCACTTTTAGGTGAGGTCAACAAATTTATTAAAACCAAACTTATGGATGCATCTAGATTCACTTTAACAACACAAGTAATCTCAACTCATCCTAAATTAACCATGCAAGAAAACAAAAAGAGATTAAATGTCAAACCATAATTATCTTTGTGTTGATATGAAATGATGATAATGTAAAGACATTATTTGTAATAAGGAAGGAAAAAGTGATATTAAGTTAAAGGTAAAAAAGGGACATTCAGATATTAAAAAAATGCCAAAGATTCATCTCATCAAGGGGCATGGGGCACCTCCGTCGTGCTGACATGGATGGGCAGTTCAGACGGACAAGTTGACTTGGCCTAGAAGTAAGGCACACATTTTGGGGTTTCCTTGGAAAGACAATGTGGACAGACTGCCTTGGGCGTCCTTGCAAATAGACTAGGTTCTATGTAGAAGGACTATGAATACTTGAGCACTCACGTAGATGGACAGGACACGTTGTGAATGAGTCAAGTTGGACACACCAAGGAGTACGGTGGACTTGGATCTTGGTTTGAGGAGTCAGAGTGATGATACTTATATGGAACGGTTGAGTGGGCACCCCACACTTGGGGGTCGTGACGAAAATCGAAGTGCCTTTAGGCACAAGTTGTCATAGATCGGGATCATAGACCACACTTGTTGGGCATACTCTTTTGGTCACACATTCCTTTGGCATGACTTATGGAGGAAAATATTGTGGACAAGTGGGACTTCAAAAAACTTGGGCATGGATGGTTAGATGACTTGGGCGTGGATGAGATGACTCGTGGATGGGGCACCCTGGGCACGGATGACTAGGCCAGCCATATGATGAGGTACACTTCGGACAAATCATGTGGACCAAAAGCGTGCACAATGGACAAGACAACTTCTGTCACTCTAAGCGATGCAACTTGCCAAGTGTTGGCAAGGTGCATATAAGTATGGAGAGGCCACACCAAGCCAAGGCAATTAAGGAAGCAAGAAGACATCAAGAGAAAGATTTAGCGAAGGGATCTGTGATGGTATTTTCTGGGGCTTAACATCTGATCTCGATTATTCTCAGAACGAAATGATATCAAAGGAAAATATAGCAGAGACACAAAAATACAGTGAAACCCAACTTCTATTAAAAAATAATTGAACACTATAGAACACAAATTTGCTAGAATGGGGTAGCTTATCTCTGGAAAGAAAGAGATGTTGGCTACACTTCATTCACAACAAGATTTACATCACACTCCATTGCATGCTTAAAGGACCTCCTTCACCTCAATTATATATGAGAGAGTGGTAGGAGAATAATTCCCATGATGCATGTGGGATAAATTGGTCTAAGTTCACAAAATTCCATAAGCATGTAAAACACTAAGACTTCCTAGGAGGTGACCTATACTAGTACTATTATATCCTAAGCGTGCTTAAATGAGGATTTCTAATGGGATCTAATGCATTAATGTTGTAAGAATTACATTACATTACACATGGAGATGGAATTACAGTACATTCCCCATTAAAAGGGTGAATATCATGGTTTATCAAAACCACAGGCTTGGAAACGTTGATTCAGTGGAGAAGGTGGATGGCCACCGAGATCCACATGGATCAATCCTCCCCAATTAGGAAGTAATGTTCCCCATTGCATCAAGTTCCCTTGGGAGATGGGAAAAATTTTGTTGAATATGAACTTCGGTGAGTTGCTTGCCTTGCTAAAGTAGTTGTCTTGCTTGTACTTGGCCTATGGAACGATGTCATGAACCTGTTGGTGGAGGTGTTGGATTTGTTCAACAAATCTTTTTGCATGATCTACCTTGGTCCTAGTGTGGGAGGACTTTGTCAGTGAATATGCAACAAGAAGAGATAATCAATGGGGGATAATGGTTGGTGTTACACATTATTTTCATCATCCCTATGACCGTTAATGATGTAAACCTATCTATTGCCTTTAGAGGGGTTAGTGGCTTGAATTCCTAAAGAAAGAAGGGAGAATAACTTTGCCTGAGAGAAGAAGTTGTACTTTCCTTTGTAAAAACCCTATTAAAGAGGATTTCTGCAAGTTGTTGCTCTATACATAGGGTGCAGAAATGCCTAATTTCCATAGGCTGTACTAAAGCTAGGTTGCGGAGTTTTTGCAAGATGCACTATAGCTAGGGTGCAGAAATGCCTAATTTCCGCAGGCTGCAGTATAGCTAGGGTGCAGAAATTTCTGTATGTGGGAAAAATGAGTGTCTTCTCGATGCTTCTAGAAGGAGGAGCTTCTATGGTGAGGTGTCTTCAGAACGGTTTGGATCTTAATAACTTTCATGATTTAGTGGGATCATCCTAACCTCCTCACCTTATCCTCTTTAGCTTATAAAAGAAGCGGAGCTCTCATGGAGAAGGTTAGCTTGATTGGGTTGAAAAGTTCTTGAGTCTTTAAGATTGGCTTGAGCTTGAGTTTTGTAGATTGGAAATTTGGCTTGATTAGAGTGGCTTTGAGATTTTCTTTGTCAAGATAGATTGTGAGTAGCTAACATATCCATGGTCTCAGAATCCTTGGAGCAAGAAGTGTGTGGGAAGAAAGGAATTATTGGAAGGAACCTGACAACATTAAGGCAGCTGGTTGTATCTTTGTTCCACATTCTTTAATACAGATATACTTTTCTTTCCTATATGAATGTTATTTGTTCATATTGTATGATTCCTTAATCACGTACATAGTTTCATATCAAATAGACTATGTTATTCTTGTCTTCGTTGGCTTGTGTTTATTTGCAGATATTTCTCCATAAGCCTCATGAAGGAGCTTGGATTGCATTGGCGAAGTTGGATCTTCAATATTTAAAAGGTATGTTCTAGATCCATTTCTCATTTGATAATCAAATCTAAGGAAAGAGTAGTATATTGTCTTGTTTTGTTCTAGTTTCATAGTGAAGCTAAGGGGATTGATCTATGTCCACACTTAACAATTATCCCGATAACAAAATTGGCAACCATACTGGGGAATGAATTGTTTTCCTAGTTTTCTTTGCTTTCTTTCTTTGATTTCCTGGGTTCTTTTCTTTGAGTCTGTGGGGGGTCCATCCAGACTCTCTAGCCTTGAAAGTTTCCTTATATTCTTTACCCTCTCTCCATTTTTTTCTTATTTACAGACATTTCTGCACTGCACTCTATATGCAGCCTGCGAAAACCTTAGATTGCCGCACCCTGGCTATTCAAACCAGTGCGAACTTTCCGCACCCTACCCATTACTAGCCTACAGAAACTGGTGATTTCCGCACTGTAACCTACTGCTAGGTTGTGGCAGCGTCTATGAAATTTTTTGGATTGGTTCTTGTTATCTTTTGATACCCAGTTTTGCTTTGATCATCTGGGAGGGATTTTTGAAGCCTGTATTTGATTGTTTACAGTCTACTTGATAGTTTTTGAGCTGCTTTTAGCCATCTTTTCTTTGCTTTAGCTTGTTTGCTATTGAAATATTTTATCTCTTGTTTTGAGTGTCTTTCAATTACAAAGTATTGTTTTTCTTTCGAATTGTTTAGTGAGAAGAACACTTCTTTTTTCTGAATAACTCGTGTTAAAGGAGAAACTTTGTTTGGGTTGCTTTTGTTTTGAAGAAGTTCTCTATTGCTTTTAGTGTCTCTTTGAAACAAAAGACTTTTTAATTTCTTGCTTTACATTAGGTTAGGGGCACCCTTGCATTTGAAGTAGTGAAATTGCATGATTTTTGGCATTTTTTGGTCTTGAATCGTGTATTGGTGTACAGTCTCTTTAGCTCATTTCTTGAAGTTCTTGGTATTGATGAGTTTCATTAAATTTTGAGACATTGTACATTTTGGAATGATAAATGTTTTCTCCTTCTCGTAACATATCTTTCATCAAAATGAAAATATTGCATCTTCATCTCTTTGCATAACTTTCGAGTCGGTCAAAACACCATATTGTCCATGCCATATTCCTTTTGAGTAACAACAGCCTTAAAAATAAAGCGCTTATAAAAATTGATTAGACGTTTTTATATTTTCTGGTAGCAAACCTACATTAGATTAGTTGTAGGGATTTGGAATAGGTGTGAAAGATAACTCTCCAAAGCTGTAAACAAACATATAATCTTGAGTTAGGGAGCGGTGAAATCCACTTGCTACATTTTTTCCTGGGAAGCCCTTGCACAAGGTCAAACTTGAGGTCGCATTAAGACTGGCAGAGTTACTCACCCTACTTTGTTGGTCTTGGTGTAGAGATTGCGTGTATTATGGGGGTCGCTTGAAGGTATACCCACAATTATGAGTGGAAGCCTTTCGAGTTGATTTTGGGCTAGATACCCTGCCCTTGCGCGTGGATCAGATTGTCGACTATTTCCCCAGGCATTATTGTAGTAATTGGTAACCTTAGTGGCCTATCTCTTTAGGGTCTTTACACGAGGTTACTATGGAGGGGCAAGTCTTCATGGTACCTAGAATCGAAGTTGGTCAATCTCACTCGAGCTCCTTGGAGGGTATACCCACGATTATGTGTGGGAGCTTTCACCAGGGTGTAACTCCGTTAAGCAGGTCGTCAACGTAAATTTTCCACCCGCTCTATCTCATCCCCTTCTTGTATTGTTCTCGCAACATTGGATTTCATCACCAACTAGTGCGTTCATTGTGAGAAGGTTTTGTTTGTTCGCTTGCTTCCTACATTTTTAGCGTGTGTTGTTTGTTTTCCTTAGCGGACTCTAGGTTGGATCTTTGTTTTAATGGCGTTAGTTCCCAGAACGACCAATGAAGGAACCCCTGCTCCAGGAGAACCTTTTGTTTTTCTTTCTTATGGAAACATTGGTCCTCCTCACATTGCTACTTTGAGCCTTCCAAGCCTCACAATTGGATTGCCAGTGTGGTTGTTTTCCACTCAGGTAATCTCGAATGCAGCTAGTGCTTCATTTGTAAGAACTTTCCCCCAAGAACATCAACCTCATGTTGATCCTTCGCCTTCTTCACCAATAAGGTCTTCTTCACCTTCTTCACTTGTAAGGTCTTCTTTCGTTTCATCTTCTTCGCCGAGTGAAATCTCTGCAGCTAGTAACCCGGTGGATAAGAAGAAGAAAAAAAGGAAGATTAAGAAGAAGAAAAATAAGCAAGGGTCCAAAATTCCAACCGTTGTCGGACATGTTGGAGAGCAACCAGTTACTGTTGATCGTGTTGGGAGTGTTGATGATGCCAAGATCACCCAAACAACCTGTAAGCCCAAGTACCCTTGCAAGCTTTGTAAGGGTATCCATCTTCTTAAGGATTTCCCTAGTCTATCCAAGGTTATAGAAGCATGGTCTACACAACCTCGCCAACCCATGTTGTCAGCCTCTGAACAACATGTTGATGACCTCCCGTCAACTAGTCATGATACAGTTGGGAAGAAGAAAAGTATAGTCAATTTCATGTGCATGTTATGCAAAGGGAGTCATCTAACTCACCTTTTCCCTCGTATGGATGAAGCCTCGAAATTCCTGGAAAACATGACTGTTTCACAGCCTCAACTTCCAGTTGCTTATCGCAAGCTTACTCTCGACCCACCTGTAGTTGATGGAATGATTAATCTGGTCCCTTCGTCGGTCAATCTGGTTGCTCATGTCGTCAATCTGGTCATGTCCTTAGTTGAACCAGTTGACAAAGTGGTTGATCTAATCCCATCCTCGGTCAATCCAACTCTCCCGTCAAAGAGTGAAACCCAAGTGGTTGACTCGATCCCATTCTCGGTCAATCCCACTCTCTCGCTAGAGAGTGAAACCCAAGCGGTCGATCTGTTTCCACCCGTTGACCCCATTCTCCCCTTGGAGAATGAAACCTAAGTGGTCTATCTGATCTCATCATCGGTCGATCCTACTCTCTCGCTAGAGAGTAAACCCGATACTGCCCACGTTTTTCTTGTTGATACAGACTCTACTGCGTTGTGGGGTATTCCTCCTTCTCTTGTGGAACCCCCTCCAAGTAATGAGGCCATCCTTTTTAATTAGGTTGTGCTAACAGGACCTCATCTTCCCTCTCATATTCCTTTCCAGATCACGGTACAGGTTTGTGGTCGAGACGTTCCTCGGACGCTGATAGATGAAGGTGTGTTCGTTAGTATTTTATCCTCTATTACTTGGCAGGCTTTGGGTTGTCCTCATCTTGCACTGGTTACGTAGAATATGTTAGCTTTTAGCAGAAAAACCAGTCAACCTTTAGGGACCCTTCCTCGATTTCCTGTAACTTTGGGAGGGAAAATTGTCTTTATTGATGTCATGGTAGTCCAAAACCCCTTGGATTTCGATTTACTCCTTGGGCTGGATTATGTCTATGCCATGAAAGCTATTGTGTCCACTCTTTTTCGTCTAATATATTTCCCTCACTACGGAAGAATTGTGACTATTGATCAACTTTCACTCATCGGTCCTGACTAGATCACCTCCCTCAATGGTTCTTATATGCAAACGGTATCACCCCCGTCACATGTTAATTATGTGGCGTTGTCTCCCATGTCTTCCGTTGTCAATGAAGATGTCTTGGATTTAGCAGTTGACATGGTGATCTCTTTAGTAGGGATATTGGAGCTTGATCTCCTTACCCCTGTCGTGACCCTCGACATGTGTTATTTCCATAGTGCATTTCTTCCTTCCAGTGAAGATCTATTGGAATCCATGACCTAGTTTTGTCCCTTGACATGGTGTCATTCCAGAGCATTGTCCTCTTGGAATCCATGATCAAGAAGAGAGCTTTGAGCATGGTTTTCTGATTTCAAGCTCATTAAAAAATGAAACCAGTTACAAGGATATTTTTTTCGTCTAAGTGGAAACCTCATTAAAAAATGAAACAGAGGTTACAAGCATGGTTCTTGTTTATGTGTCAAGCTCGTTAAAAAATGAAACAGAGGTCTAGGGATTGAACCTGGATTCACGAGCATAGTTCTTCTCCTGTGTCAAGCTCGTTAAAAAATGAAATAGATTGTTCCCCCTCTTTGTTCTAGTCAAGTCCTTCATCTAGTATTTGAAGCTTCATTTCATTCACCTTTGCAGTTGGATGAAACAAAACTTGGGGGCATTTCTTCCAGCCTCTAGCCTTCATGCTGAAGTTAAATCGCTAGCTTCTTAAGTTGGGGTCTAAGTACCAACCATTCCTGTATTATGCGTTGGGAAGTCACAAGCATAGTTTTTACTTTGGTTCAAGCTTGTGTAAAAATGAAACCACCTATCTCAAGCATAGTTTCCTTTGGTTCAAGCTTGTGTAAAAATGAAACCAGGTCCAAGCATAGTTTTGGCTAGTTTTAAGCTTCTGTAAAAATAAAATATATCCCAAGCATAGTTTTGTTTTGTTTTAAAGTTTGCGTAAAAATGAAAACAATCCCGAGCTTACTCTTTGTTCTTTCTCGTGCTCGTAAATACATGAGAATAAGTTACCGATCTTAGTCTTTGTCCTTTCTCATGCTCCTAAATACATGAGAATGTAACCGAGTATACTTTTATCACTTTTTTGGACTCGTAAAGGTTGTATGAAAAAGGAACCCACTGGAGTTCCCTTTAATCTCTTTTTAGACTCTCTAAACATGAAAAGATTGTCGAGCGACCTTGTTCTTTTCACGCTCATTAAAGTATTTGAAGAAAACTTCTGCTGAGTGGTAGTTTATCTCTTTTTCAATCTCATCAAACTACTTTACGAAAAACAAACTGAGAGAGTTCTCTTTAAGTGTTTTTCAGACTATATAAACATGAAAAACCCATGAGTTTTATTTCTTTGGACTCGTTAAACAAACATCGAAAGGCCCATATGGGACCGGAGTTTTCTTTAAGTGTTTTTTAGACTCTCTAAACATGAAAAACCCATGAGTTTTATTTCTTTGGACTCGTAAAACAAACATCGAAAGTCCCATATGGGACCGAACCACTCCTTCTTAGGGTTCATTAAACATACTCCGAGGGACTTGTTTGAAGGATGAGCTTACATATACAAGCATATGTTATCCTCCTCAAGCTTGCGTAAAAATAAAGAGGTACTCGCCAGAAATGGTGGGGGGGAATTTGGGAAAGAAATGTGTCTAAAACCTGTATTCTATGGAAGAGTCACCTTTGAACATGACACCCTTTCACACGTTTTGTGTCTAGGTTGGAAAATCCGCTTGTCTCTTGATCATACTCCTTTATAAGATTACAAATTGGTCTGTGATCAATATGTTCAAAGAGATGTTCAACCCGAAAAGCCTTCTATTGTGTCAGCGATCCCTGAGTTAGTCGTGAATCACTTGTTACTCTGATCTACTTAAAATTTTGTTACCCGTTTCGTATCACTGATGGGGGATACATTAAGGCCCTCTTCTGACGAGTCTTTTCCTGTCGACTTCAACTCATTATCTAGGAATTATACTTAGAAACTAATTGGTACCTTGGAACTTACATGCCTCAATGGTAGGTTTCCTCGCTTTCGACAGTGGGTTTTCATTATCGACCCCTGATTGAGAGATTCCGTCGAGTGTTCGACTTCAGCTCATTAATTCACATTCATTGGATTGTACTAGACTACCTTGGGGTTCATTGACATTAATGGTGATTTCCCTCGCGCTTGTTAATGATATTCACTAATGACAGGTAATCAAGTGGTTTCTACCATGTTCGACTTCAGCACATGTATTCACATGGTTAGATTCGTACTATAGAGTGGTGGAGATGAAGACCCTAGATCTTTTCTGACGGATTCGGGTTGCGTTGGAGTATATTCAGTTTGTATTGTTGCATAGATCCACATTGTATGTCTCATGGCTATGTTCAAATTTGAGTCTTTAACACATATATCCACAGTGTATGTTTGGTGGCTATGTTCAGATTTGAGTCATAATGGCATGGATCCACAGTGTATGTTTGGTGGCCATGACCTATATTACTTGACATGGATCTTTGCATGTCAGCATTTATGCTTTGAGTCACTTATATTCTGAGTATGGGAATGCCTACCTTAGTGATGATATATTATTGTATTGTATCTCCTTGTTTGTTGGCAAGTTTCCAACCGATGTGTTCATTGTTCCCTACACACACTCGACAAAGTATTACAGCCATCACTCTGTTCTAAATTCATACTTTGGGGGGCTCTTTGTTACACATTATTTTCGTCATCCCTATAATCGTTAATGATGTAAACCTATCTATTGCCTTCACAGGGGTCAGTGGCCTGAATTCCTGAAGAAAGAAGGGAGAAGAACTTTGCCTGAGAGAAGAAGTTGTACTTTCCTTTGTAAAAACCCTATTAAAGAGGATTTTCGCAGGTTGCTCTATACATAGGGTGCGGAAATGCTTGATTTCTGTAGGCTATACTAAAGCTAGGTTGCGGAGTTTCCATAAGCAACACTATAGCTAGGGTGCGAAAATTCATGTCCGTGGGAAAAACGAGCGTCTTCTGAATGCTTCTAGAAGGAGGAGATTCTATGGTGAGGTGGCCTCCGAACGCTTTGGATCTTACTCACTTTCATGATTTAGTGGGATCATCCTAACCTCCTCACCATATCCTCTTCAGCTTACAAAAGGAGAGGATCTCTCATGGAGAAGGTTAGCTTGATTGGGTTGGAAAGTTCTTGAGTCTCTAAGATTGGCTTGAGCTTGTGTTTTGTAGATTGGAAATTCGACTTGACTAGAGTGGCTTTGAGCTTTGCTTTGTCAAGATAGATTGTGAGTAGCTATCAGATCCCTGGTCTTAGAATCCTTGGAGCAAGAAGTGTGTGGGAAGCAAGGAATTGTTGGAAGGAACCTGACAACATCAAGGCATTTGGTTGTATCTTTCTTCCACATTCTTTAATACAGATATACTTTTCTTTCCTATATGAATGTTATTTTTTCATATTGTATGATTCCTTGATCATGTACATAGTTTCATATCAAATAGACTATGTTATTCTTGTCTTTGTTGGCTTGTGTTTATTTGCATATATTTCTCCATGAGCCTCGTGACGGAGCTTGGATTGCATTTGCAAAGTTGGATCTTCAATATTTAAAAGGTATGTTCTAGATCCATTTCTCATTTGATAATCGAATCTAAGGAAAGAGTAGTGTATTGTCTTGTTTTTTTCTAGTTTTGTAGTGAAGCTAAGGGGATTGATTTGTGTCCGCACTTAACAATTAGCCTGATAACAGTTGGAACCCCAAGCACTCCTGAAAACGGTCGTGGCCAATAGATCTATATTGAACATATGGAAAAATCTCATTCTTTGGAAGGGAGTGTATATAGATTGGACCATTGGGTGAGGGAGAATTGGGAACCAATTCAATGAAATGTGGGATGTGGTAGTGCAGAGGCACCCCCGTAGGTGAAGTAGAAATATCTTTGTTCTCCTCTACAATCTTCTCAACTTGTTTCTGTTGGATAGAAAGGTCTTGGGTCGAGGCTGTAGTGGTCGCAATGGCCTTCTATTCACCTTTTGGTTGGATCGTGAAGAGGAAAAAAAATTTGGTTTGAGAGATTACTTTGTGGCATTGTTTTTCCGAGATCAATGAAGTGGAAGTAGTCGTAGCTACCTCTGGTACCCTGTAGAACTAACCTCCCAGAGTAACAATGACTTTGTGGGACCAAGACTCATAGATAGCACGATGTTTCCACATATATGGTTGTCCTAAAAGAACATCACAGACTTCAAGTAGGGCAACATCACACAATACCTCATCCTTGAAGGGCTTGATGTCGTAGGACATGCGATTGTGTTGGATGATGCGGATGTCTCATCTTTGGTTCAACCATTCGATGGTGTGTGGTTGGGGATGTGTCATCATTGGCAGCTTCAATCTCTTGACAACCTCGACTGAAATTAGGTTCCTCTAACTCTTGTTGTCAATAATGAAACATAGCGGAGTCCCCTTTACTCACATTTGCAAGTGGAAGAGGTGATCCACTTCCTCATGCTCCACTGGTTCTTTTGGTTGTATTATGGTAGCCGCGATGGTAGCAATGGGTTCTGCATCGATGATATGTTTCCCTTTATTGTGCTCTGAATTAGAGTTTGAGTCAGGTTCTGATTCTTTTTCTTTGGGATCGACCACCAATGACTTTTTCAAGCGACATTCATCAGTGTTGTGCCATGGTCTTTTGTGGAACTCACACCACTTTCCATTGTCTTTCTTAGACTTTCTATCACCCTTCTTAGCTAGTTGCTTGGACTGATTTTCTTAATATTGACTCTCCTTGCTTTGTCCTTCATTTTGTGAGTTACGATTTCCTTTGCCGTGTTTTTGTTGTGGCGTATTTGCAAACTTGAACTCTCGCTTAGTCCACTACTTGAATTTCTGCTCAATTTTGATTGCATATCAATAAGCATCTCCCAGAGATATTCCCATGAAATCCATCTATGTTTGAAAGTACTTATGCATACCACTATGGTACTTCAAAACTAGGTGCTACATGAAGTCTTTGATACCCAAATTTGAGCGCAAGGTATAAAATATGTTAGTGTACTCCGGCATCATCCGGTCTCTTTTCTAACGCAGAGTCGTCCATCTCATGTACTGGTCATCATAGTTTATGGTAGGGTTGAACTCCTCCTTAAGAGCATCTAGAAAGACTACCCAAATGGGTTCTCTCTAAAATGGCGTAGATTCATTTTTGGTGTACCTCTCCTACTAACCTTCCCACCAAGATCTAACATGGGGAAGGGCTTTAAGGAGCACAAAGGTGATATTTTCACTCTCAAATGTTTTTTGGACAGAATAATAACCTTCTAGTAGATTCAACCATTTTTCTAGAGCATTTTCATCTATCTATCCTTCAAATAAGGGGATATCAAAATTGACTTGCACCTTGAAGGATGTTGCACCTCCGAAATGGTTGCTTGTAGAATATCCCTTGGTTGCCATCAATATTCATCGAAGGATCTGAGTGAATTTGTCCATCATCTTGTTCCTCTATTAGTTTAAGGCTTGCTTGAGTAATGTCTTGAAAGGATCTCTTGCTCTGTCATCTCTCATTTCTTCCACCATGGGAGGTCACTTGGGATGATGAGAGTGGTTGTCCTCAAGAAAAACTAGCTTGAGACCCAACTCTCTATACCCTGACCTCGTCGGGGACATGCTCTAAGAAACGACAAGGAGAAGACTGCTCTAATACCAAAGATCTAGATTATGTTGAGAACAAAGTGAGATATAAAGGAAAATGTAGCAAAAACACATAAATACAATGAAACTCAACTTCTATTAAAAAATAGCAGAACAATATAGAACAAAAACTAACTAAAATGGGATAGCTTATCTCTAAAGAGAAAGAGGTGTTGGCTACACTTCATTCACAACAAGATTTACATCACACTCCATTGCATGCTTAAAGGACCTCCTTCACCTTGATTATATATGAGAGAGTGAGAGGAGAATAATTCCCATGATGAATGTGGGATAAATTGGTCTAAGTTTACAAAATGCCATAGGCATGTAAAACACTAGGACTTCCTGGGAGGTCACCCATCCCGGTACTACTCTAACCCAAGTGCACTTAATTGCATAGTTCTGATAGGATATAATGAATTAACATTGTAGGAATTACATGACATTACAAATGGAGATGACATTACATTACATTCCCAATCAAAAGGGTGAATATCGTGGTTTATCAAAACCATAGGCTCATAAACGTTGATTCAGTGGAGAAGGTGGATGGCCACCGAGATCCACCTAGATCAACATCGCAGGTCGCCCAAGTTGACTTGGTGATCGAAATTGTGAATAGGACCTGCAAGAGGCAAGCCTGCAGATGCAATAGGGGTTGATTGGTGCGAGTTTTGTGGGGCTATCTAGGTGGACGTAGTTCGCTTTGGCATTTCTTGTACTATTGTAATTGAGTTGTGGTAGTGATTGA
This sequence comes from Picea engelmannii, assembly GCA_009831015.1. Taxonomy (NCBI): domain Eukaryota; kingdom Viridiplantae; phylum Streptophyta; class Pinopsida; order Pinales; family Pinaceae; genus Picea; species Picea engelmannii. The sequence goes on along the minus strand of ML785291.1, from coordinate 133,001 downwards.
GCTCCCCTCATTGTATCTTATATCATATGTAACATTCTCATACATGTATGAATAAGGGTCTTAGGCACTTGTTTTGAGTGACTCCCATCCCCATGTCTTGTGTACTTGTGTGGATGTTCTATGTATTTGGATGTTCATGTTCTTTGCATAACTTGTGATTTGGCTAAGTGTAACATTAGCTAAGTATAGTATTTATATGGAACTTTTGAGGCCATGGTTAGATGTGTGCTTAGTATGTTTGTTGGGTAACTTAAATTGAAAAGAAATTGGTGTAGCTTAATGCAAAGTTATGGGCGGATATTGAGTGAAGAGGCATAAGTTGGTTGTAATAGGCGTGGTGTGGGAAAATTGTCGCGGTCAAGGAAAGCCAGTGTTGCACGACCGTAGGTGTCGGAGCGGCTTGTGCACATCAAGTCGTCGCGAAAAATTCCGGTGAATTGCAAGTCTATGACATTAGGTCTCCCTTGGATAGGCATCACTAGGGTTTGGAAGGACGAATAAAGAAATTAAAGCTAGAATGCTCAAAACACCTACCAATAACCACCACCAATTTGAAGGATTTGTGAGAAGGGTTGGAACC
>ML785291.1:81801-110828 GCA_009831015.1 Picea engelmannii | reverse complement strand
ATGATCCCATGTGATCGTGGGTCATGATCACAGGTCAAATAATCATGGCACCTCTTTGTATTTCACGCCTTGGCGCTACAGGAATGTCGAATCGTTCGATTCTGCAACCGTCGAACCCCGACAGGGCTAGTGACTGGCCAATAGGGACGAATCCCTACAGGGTTAACAAATGGCCATTAGGAACGGCCTTGTCGCACAATTGAGTGGAGTACAGGTGGCAAGAGGGGAAACATGACCCTGAGGGCATCGTGACAAGAGGTAGGTCTCGCTTCACATGCCACACCATTCCGGACCCCCCCCCATTAAAGGCAGAATGGCAAGGGGGGTCTGGAATTCACCTGAATGTCATTGATCAAGGTGAATAAATCCTGACCGTTCAAGAGTTTCGCGTTCGATTCCGGACCCCCCCCTCCCTCACCGCTAAAGGCAGAACAACAAGGGGGCTCTGGAATGAAGCCTCAGTCGTAGATCTGGCAGGTGGTCTCTGGCCGTCCAGATCTGCTCGCCACTTACCCTAAGGTGCATTCATGCCCCAGCTTAAAGTTGACATCTCTTCCTCACATCTGACGGTCGTTATAGACCCTGAGATCCTCTGAAAGAATCTTCTCCGTTCATCGGGACTTATCATCACGAGAGTCTGAACTCTCGACCACGGGACTCCCGAATCCTCGATCCCCAGTTTCCCAATGTGGTTAATCTCTCGACACGTAGACTCCTTAAATCGGACGGTCCATATCTATCTCGGGGTTTCTTCCATGGAAAGTCCCGATCTCTCGTCACCAGAACTCCCGAGTTTGCGATTCCCGATTTCCCGAAATGGGAAATCTCGCGACACGTGGCCTCCTTAATCGGATGGTCCAGATCTGTCTCGGGGTTTCCACCATGGAAAGTTCTGATTTCTCATCACCAGAACTCCCAAGTTCGTGATTCCCAATTTCCCGAAATGGGAAATCTCACGACACGTGGTCTCCTTAATCGGACGGTCCAGATCTATTTTGGGGCTTTCGCCCCTATTCACTGGGGGTTTAACCCTTGGGTATCTCCTGACAGGTGCAACGGCTGTCGGGTTTTCCAGCCAAGATCTGGCGGCTCAGACAGGTTCCTAACTTGTACATTCTCCCACGACTTCCTGGACGTGGAAAAATCAACGGTCCAGATGTTCTCATGGACCTTCGAGATCTACGATCTCGATCTCTTCGCTACCCACGAAGACACAGAGAGACCAAGTGGTAAGGCGTTTAACACCCTACTTTCTCCTACCAATCTAACGGTTAGTTGTGACCATAGATTTCCCAATGGGATCTCGTCCGTCAATCAACACCTATTCAGGGTTAAGGCGCTTAACACTCCAGTTTCTTCTTCCGATCCGACAGTCGTGAGTGACCATCAATATCCCGATGGGATCTTGTCCGTTGATTCAATACTTATCATGGATTTTTTAAGGCCTTGCGCCTTCACGTCCTTTTTCCATGTTATTGATGGGATTTTCGAGAAGGGTATCTCTATGGGGAGGTTCACCCAGGGTACTATCTGAGGCAGATAAGGGTATCGCTCTCCCGAGAACCAGACGTGAAGTCTGAATTAGATCAGTATGCATCTAAACAACGATTTAAGAGAACATAAGACATACGTAGTCTTTCCATCTAAACATACAACTACCAGTACTGATCAAGACACCATACAGACATTCTTATAATGAAATCATTCATAATTTCATAGCTTATGATCATAAATGTTAGAATACATATATTTCAAGATGCCAAAGGCAAAACACTTATCAGAAATTAACACCAGGGGTTATGCAACTGCTGAGAGGGGTGCTCGTTTCCACCCAACCGTAGGCTCAACGACTCCCGGTGGATTTACCACTAGCCACCCCCGAGCTGAGACCACAATGTTGTGAGACTGCGTCTCTGTTTTCTAGTGACCAGGAGTGAAGGTTACTCTCCTTCCTCTCTGCTATCACTCACTCTGCATATCGCCAGAGTTCTCTTTCTCCCCTCGCATCTGCCTCCAATCGCTTCTCCCCCATTCCTTATCCTCTTGCGAGGTTGCGTGTGGAGCAATTTCCCTCGCGCTGGTCAGGCCTGATGGCTCTATGGATGGGTGGTTCACCTCCCATCCCTCATTAATTCTTGAGGATCCATCTACCTACTAGCCTACGAGACATTTAATTCGGGGCCAGCGAGCCGCTTTTGGTTCTCCGGGCCAGTGAAGTCCAAATACGGTATTGTTTTTCAGTGGAAGTTAATGCCACCTTTCCAGGTGCCTTCCATCGCCTTTCTGCAGCCATCGTGGTCTCTTTTCAGCATATCCCCTCTCAGCAGTCCTGCAATATAAATTCATAATATTATTCACATTCATTGACCTTTTCCACAAGGTCCATTCACATCACATAGTCACATTTCTGAGTTTGCCACAGTTCTTGTCCAGTCTAGTTATTTTTACAAACTGGGGGAAACAGAGTGTTACATTAGTGAGCTTGTATAGATAGATAGGTTGTGCCTTTCTTAGTTTACTTTAGTGTTTTCACCGGTGAATGAAGTCACAAACCCTGTTGGGGTAGGTTACTTTAAACATCTTGGGTTAATTAGACAACCTCGGACCGGATCTTCCCTTCTCGTTGATGGTGTGTCATAAACGCCCGTCAACAAATGGCGCTAGAAGGAGGGCTTGAAATTCATTAATGGCACGAGGAGGTCGTAAGACTCCCCCAAATAATTGTTCTCATGTCGTGATGTGTAGTCTCTCAGACCCTACCGTCATACCTGATCCAAACACTACGTCAGAAGCCACACCTGACATTCTCGATGAACCTGCGACACCAATTCCTCAAGGGATTGATGTACAAGAAATTATCTGTAATTCTCGCCAATCAATAATAAGAACCCAGGGCGCATTGTCCAGACTTAGAAAATTTGGTGAACAATTAAATCAACCCCTTGATTTTTCCAATCAGCAAGAAGATCCTCTTGGCACTGGTCTGCCCAATCATGCATCACTTGATACTATTACCAATCCTTTTGAAGCACTAATCGAAGGTGCTAGAGGATCTGGACTTCCTCCTTCCCCACATGGGTCTTCTTCGCCCTCTTCAACAGGAGAATCCTCTGACGAAGACAGTTCTTCTACTGGGCGATCTCAAAATTTGCCCACACCAACTCCCATGAATAAACAGAACAATATTTCCAGACATTGGCTTGATCAATACGTCATGGCAGTAGCTGGACCTCAACATCCTTTACCCAAACATCCTGAAAAATGGTTACCCAAGTTTGGTCGCGATTCGAAGCAATCATTCGAGGATCATATTAAAAAATTCATGTTAGTTGTTCGGCTTTGAAACGTCAAACACGAGGATGTTGTGTGTAGACTATTCCTTACACCTTTGAAGGAAATGCCTCCACATGGTATTTTTCACAACAGCCTCAAACTATTGTTTCCTGGGACATGTTTGAGACCTTTTTCTTAGAAAAGTTTGCAGATGAAAAATCTCCAAAAGTTCTAGTCATGGAATTTTCCAACATGAAAATGAATCCCAAAGAGAAAGTCAAGGATTTCAATCAGTGATTCCTTACGCTTAAAAATACAATCCCTACAGAATCGATGCGTGCTGGAAACTTTATTATTGCATACTATGTTAAAGCTCTACACCATAACATAGCTATATGGGTTAAGAGGCCTAAGAAAATCACTTTACTAGAATCTTTTGAGGAGGCAATCCTCATTGAAAAGGATATTCTTAGTTTAAAGGATAATGTAAATGCAGAAGCTGAATCAACTTCCTCTTCTAAAAAGAAAATAGAAATCCTTACCAGACCTTCCCCAAATAAAAAAGAACAAGAAACCTTAGACTTGGAAGGTTTACATAAAGCCTTTCATAAGTTATCTAATCAAGTCATAGACTTGAAGAGATCTGCAGAAGAAGGATATTCATGTAAAGGAAATTTTAGACCACCTTTTAGGAGACCTCTTCCTCCAAACAGACCAAATCTGACTACAAAAGGTCTAAATTTTGAAGGGTTACAATATTCTTTATAAGTAATATTAAATGGAAATGATAGTCCTGCTTCTGTCCCACCTAAAAACCAAAACGATGCAAGTGAGGAAGAAACACCTAATTAGGAGGACTCATCTCCCCCAATTTTTGGACATCTTTTCGACGGTATTTTCCAAGCTAATTTTGAAACTTTCCATAAAAACCAACACCTGTATAATACTCATAGTAAAGTGAAAAAAACATATTCACCTGAGGCAAGTAAAAATACAATATCAAGATAGCCAAAACAGATTGAAACATCAAAAATCATGTTTCCCTAGATTTAGAACATGATCTTGTTGAAGATCTTAAATGACTAGAGGAAAATATATCGATTTTCTAACTGCTCAAATTCCCTCTCATCCTTCTAAAAATGTTGCGAAGTATAGTTGATAATAGTAAAAAGAAAGATCCTCTGGATAAAAAATCAATAGAAAATGGCATAAAAAAAAAGAAGGATGTCGTGAACAAAAGACCACCTAAAGACCATAATAAAAAATACACCCAGATAAAAGTGTAGGGAATTTAGATAAAATAACTTCATATACAACAGGAAAAAATCAGTAGACTTCTTCTCCCACACCGCGAAAAAATGTGCCACCATTTCTGTTAACTTTTGAAATTTTCAACAGAAATGTACATAATTGTATGGTAGATTCTGAGGCCTCATCGAATGTAATTCCTTTCGCTATTTTTCATAAGATAAATGTTGAAGTCAAACCTTCTAATTTGAAAATTATTTAACTAGATAGAACTAATGTCACAGTTGTTGGTGAGATTAAAGATGTATTGATTAGATTATCATCTAACCCAAAAGTGCACCAGGTAATTGACATAGTAGTTGTTGATATTCTGGAGGTTTATGGCATGTTCTTGAGCAGAGATTGGTTTGAACAATTGCATGGTTATTTCACCATAGATTGGTCTCATTGGTGGTTACCAGAAAATGGCCAGCCAAACAAGCTCAGAATTAATAGGGAACGTTATCTCAAGTACATTGTTACAGATCTAAATAACTCGAATGATCCTTTTACTGCTGGTGTAAATACATTTGAAGCTCAAGGTATGAACACTTTCTTTGGGAATTTCGTGACTGAAATATCCATTATTACAAACCCGGATCAACAATCTGAAATATCAGCCCATACTCAGGCGACAGCTTTTAAAGATGATGCAAACATTGTTGATGGTTGTGAAAATGATGAAATTTGGTTTCTATACTTTGATGGGTCTAAATATCAAGAAGGAGCCAGTGTTGGTTGTGTTTTGATTGACCCCAAAGGTAATAAGACATTCATTGCATGTAGATTAGAATTTGAGTGTACAAACAACACGGCAGAATATGAAGCACTCCTGCAAGGACTCAAGAAGGTCGTAGATCTTGAGGTGCAAAGCTTGATGGTATTTGGTGATTCTAAAATTGTAGTTAAATAGGTTAAAAATGTTATTCATTGCTTATCACCTCATCTCAAAAACTATCAAATTGAGGTATGGAACTTAATCCATAAATTTCCTGCTTTTAACATAAGTTCTATTCCCAGATCTAGTAATTCTAAAGCAGATTTATTGGCTAATGTTGCATCAAAATTATTCTTGCTGAAGGCTTTTCTCCTAATGCATTTTCTGTTGAATTGATGTTCAGGCCATCGATCCTCGACAATATCACCAATTGGTGAGTGTTCGACGCTGACCAACAAATCATAAATTTTATGCATATGGAGGACACTTTCCAAGATGTTGTAATTGATGAAAATACTCACAATGAAAATCTCCATGATTTTTCAGTAATATTTGACCCTCGTTATGTTGAAACATCATCGGATCTGGTAAATTCTATCCCTAAGTCCGTCGTTAGGTTAGAAAAGTTTTACTATTTACATGACAATTTTAGGGGAGTGGTTAATTACAAAACAATCAGTTCCTCGTTACTTTATGAGACTGTAAACTTAAGAACGCAAGATAATCCTCATAATATTAATCTGGGCAAAGGGTGCTCTCAAGAAGAAATATTTGCATTCATAAAATTATTTAAAGGATACAAAGATGTGTTTTCTTGGACATACTATGATTTGAAAACCTCTGATCCAAACATAATAGAACATGTAATCCTTATGAAGCCCCAAACCCAACCATTTCAGCAAATACTTAGGAAAATGCATCCTAAATTAGAACCCACGGTAAAAAAGGAACTAAATAAATTATTAACCGCCAAGATCATTTTTCTGGTATAACAATGAAAGCAAAGATATAACAATGAAATATAAAGAGATATTGCAATAAACACAAAGATACAATAATGCACAATTTTTATTAATGAGAGTTACAGAAAATGTAAAATTACAAAGTGAATGACTCGCTAAAATGGCGGTAGCTTATCTCCGAGAAGAGATGTGATGGCTATACTCATTCGCAAGAAGATGATGATTATTACAATAAGGCTCTATAGGCCTTTTTAACATAAAAAAAAAAATCCAAAACCCTAACCTCGGAAGACGAAACGCCAAAAGGTTTGTGGGCCGCGATGGGGGTAGTTGAAACGTCAACTTTCCAAGAGCATAAATTTTGCATACGATCTTCATTTGGGGAGCACGATAGCTCGTTGGAAAGGTCTATATGAGGAATACACATTTTTTCATCACACTTTGGATAAAGCCTATAGTGTGATTGTGGCAGGCCCAAAAAACTTTGTTTAGGGCCTCCAAACGGCCTCAGAAGTTTAGGACTTGAAAAGATGTAGAAAAACTGCCAAGGTGGAAACCCCTGTTTTGAGCTAGTGGAATAGGTGGGTGGCCACCGATTTCCACCTGAATCATTCTTCCCCCCTTAGGAAGCAATGGTCTCCATTGCGTCAAGTCCTTGAGGAAGATTATGTTGAATATGAACCTTGGTGAGTTGTTTTTATTGCTAAAGAAGGTGTCCTACTTAGCTTATTGAAGGTTGTTATGAACCTATTGTTGGAGGGGTTGGATCCGTTTAACCAATCTAGCTACATGACCTACCCGAGTGTGGGAGGAATTTGTTGGTGAAGATGCAACATGAAGAACATGAAGGGATTTATTATGACTTGGTTTCACTGGGCAATGTGGATGCACCCATGTAGGTGCAGGAGGAATATCTTGGTGTTATTCTACAATCTTGTTGATCTGCTTATATTGGATAGAAGGGTCTTGGGCTGAGGATGCAATGGTTGCAGTGTCCTTCTCTTCTGACCATATTGTGAAGAGGATAAACTTTTTAGTATGAGAGATTACTTTGTGACTCTGTTTTTTCAGGATAGTAGTCGAAACTACCTCTAGTATCTTGTTGTTAAGTACCTAGATAGATCTGAAAATATAGGATAGAATAATAACCCAAATTATTCACCATAACACTAAACGCAAGAAATAGAGAAATCCCTTGAGGTAGGGTAAAACCATATATTAATCCTTAAGGAAGGATAACACTCCTCAAGAAATGCTTGATACATTCACAATATTCTTCACCATGCTTCAATATATTGCTTACTTTTCTTTATATAGCTCTCTCTATTTCCTAGGAACCTTCTAAGGAGCCTTCTCACATTTATTATATCTAACTACCATAATGGGTCTTATTTAATAATGTAGTGGACCTACTCCACCTTACATTGAATATACATAACCACATTCCCGTTGGGTACCTCCCTAGGTACCCCATATTACCTCCCTAGGTATATTAAATTCCCTCCCCCTTCCCATGTTTCGTCCTCGAAACACATGAGTAAACCATACAATATGATCGGCTAAGAAATGTAGCCAATTGGTACCAAGTACGACCATCCATCCATCCTAATGGGAGCTAAACATGTTTTCCAACTGCTTCCTTGCCACCTTGATCTTACTCTGCATCATGTCGGGGTTTCCATGTAATTGCTTCTCTACCCTAATGTCTTCTTGCAATGCTAGTAGTCCTCCATTCACCTCTTGATCGGTTTCCTTTCTAGTTTCCTATTGGTGCCTAAATGTGTTGATTCTCACTCCCTTGCCTTGATGACTATTGTTTCTCTATGTGGTTTGGATTGTGATATACAACAATTGTAGGAATCTGTGCTTTTTTCTTAAAGTTTGCAACACATTGTGTCTTTGAGTCAATGACCTCCTTATCTTCCTTATTGTGTTCTTCCTATGGTTTTGCTTCATCTCCTTCTGTATACTCTTCCTATAATTCAACTTCGAACACGACAATAACTTCTTTGTTGGCCTTCGTGGGCCCGTATTTCTTACTAAGAGACACATCCTACAATGTGATTTTCTTTTTCTTGTACCAAAACTTTAAAAACTTATTTTGCACATTAATATTAGTTGTACCAACTGAGTCCATCCAAGGATATCCCAAAACAATATCCACATCATCCATATCTATAGCATAAAAATATGAATGCAACACGTATTTATCCATACTGAGCTTCAAATCTTTAAAAATTTGAACATTTTCACTCGAAACCTCCTGAAGACTTTTTAAAGCCTGCTATGGTTGTTAGATATAATAAATAGGCTTTCTAGAAGACTCCTTCACTAGAATATTCCTAGAAGATAAAGAATGTTATATAAAGAAGTGTAAGCATTGTATTGGAGCATAGTGAAGTATATTGTTATTGTACAAGTAAGTATTGCTTAAGGAGTGCATTCCTTCCATAAGGAATAATTTATGGTGTTACCCTAGCTCAAGGGGTTTCTCTATTTGTTGTGTTCAGTATTTTGGTGAATGATTTGAGTCATTATTATATCTTATATCTTCATATATGTTTAGGAACTTAACATACCACTCGTTAAGAACCAAATACTTGCATACAAAAACACCCCAAATTATCCACCATAACACTGAACACAAGAAATAGTCAAAACCCTTGAGGTAGGGTAACACCATATATTAATCCTTAAGGAAGAATAACACTCCTCAAGCAATGCTTGATACATTCACAATACTCTTCACCATGCTTCAATACATTTCTTATACTTATTTATATAGCTCTCTCTATTTCCTAGGAACCTTCTCACATTTATTATATCTAACTATCATAATGGGTTTTATTTAATAATATAGTGGACCTAGTCCACCTTACATTGAATATACATAACCACATTCCCATTGGATATCTCCCCAAGTACCCCATATTACCTCCCTGGGTATACTACACATGTAGAGTTGACCCCCTAGAGTAACAATGATGAGAGCTACCCCATATTACCTCCCTAGGTATACTACATTCATGTATACTACACATGTAGAGTTGACCCCCTAGAGTAACAATGAATGCTACAGAGACGAGACTCATAAATAGCATGACGCTTCCACATATACAATTGGCCTAACAGAACATGATAGATTTCCAATGGGGCAACATCACATAGTAACTCATCCTTGAAGGGCTTGATGTTGTATGACAGGAGGCATTGTTGGCTAACATGAATATCTCATCCCTGGAGAAGCCATCCGATGCTTTATGGTTGGGGGTGTGGTGTTGTCGACAAATCCAACTACATGATGACCTCTGCTGAGACGAGTATCTTCTGGCTTCCGCCATCAACAATAAAATGTAGCGGAGTCCCCTTCACCCACATCTGTGAATGGAAAAGGCACTCCCCCTCCTCAGGATCCTTTGGTTCTTCTAGTTGGATTGTTGTGGTCGTGACAGTAGTAGTGAGTTTTGCATCAATTATCTATCTTCTTTTATTATTGTCTGAATCAAAGTCTGATTCGGTGCTTGATTTTGTTTCTTTGAGCTCAGCTACCAATGATTGTTTTGAGAGACATTCATCGGTGTTGTGCTAAGGGATTTTGTGGAAGTCGCACCACTTCCTAGTGTCTTTCTTCGTCTTCCCATTGCTCTTCTTTTATTGCGGCTTGGAATGGTTGTCTTGGGGTTGGCTATTATCTGGATTAGGGTTTCCTTTACCATACTTTCATTGTTGCATATTTGCAAACCCAAATTCCCGCTTGTTCTGGTGCTTAAATTTCTGCTCGATTTTGACAGAATATCTATAAGTTTCTCCCAGTGATGAGATGTCCAAAAACTCCATTTCGGTTTGGATGTACATGTGTAGAGCCCCGTGGTATTTTAGAAACAGATTTCACTCAGAGTCTTTGATACCCATCTTGGTGTGCAAGGTATGGAAGGTATTTGTGAACTACGACATTTTTTGGCCCCTCTCTTGATGCAGCATGGTCCATCTGAAGTACTAGTCATCATAGTTTCCCATGGGGTAATATTGCTCCTTGACAACATCCATAAAAAAATCCCAAGTGGGCTCGGCCCCAAATATTCCAGACTCATGTATGGAATTTGTATGGAATGTTTCTCCCAGTATGTTTCCCAGCAATGTTTGACATGGGGGGGGAGCCTTAAGGTGCGTAAATGTGATCTTTTCTCTGTCGAAAAAATTGTGGACAGAGAAATAACCTTCTAGCAGATTTAACCACTTTTCCAAATCATCTACATCGATCTGACCTTCAAATACGGGAATATCAAAATTAATGTGTACCTTAAATGGGGCAGTGTCTCCAAAGAGACTACTTGATGAAGACGTGTTTGTTATTGTCGGCAATCGTTAAAGGATTTTGGAAAAATTCTCCAACATCTCATTCCTCTGTTGTGAGAGGGCTTATGTGAGAAAAAACTTGATGGGATATTCTTCTCCCTTTTCTCTCTTCTCTTCCACCATGAGAGGTCACTTGGGCTGGTTAGAGCATTTTTCCTCAAGGGAAACTAGCTCGAGACCCAACTCTCTACACCCTGACCTCGTCGGGGACATGCACAAGAAACGAAAAGGAGTAGCTTGCTTTGATACCACTAATCCAAATTATTTTGAGAACAAAAAGAAGGTAGAGATGTAACAATGAAATATACAAAGATATTGCAATAAACACAGAGATACAGTGATACACAATTTTTATTAATGAGAGAATGTACATAAACTGTAAAATTACAGAGTGAATGACTCACTAGAATGGTGGCAGCTTATCTCTAAGAAGAGATGTTATACAAGAAGATGATGATTATTACGATGAGTCTCTAGAGGCTTTTTAACATAAAGAAAATCCAAAACCCTAACCCCAGAAGATGAAACACCAAAAGGTTTGCGGGCCCCGATGGGGGTAGTCGATACGTTAACTTCCCAAGGGCGTAACTTTTGCATACGATCTTTGTTTACGGCGCACGATAACTCGTTAGAAAGGTCTATCCGAGGACTACACATTTTATTATCACACTTTGGATAAAGCCTATGGTGTGACTTTGGTGAGCCCAAAAAACGTTGTTTAGGGCCTCAAAACGGCCTGAGAAATTTAGGACCCGAAAAGCTATAGAAAAACTGCCAATGTGGAAACCCTTGTTTTGAGCTAGTGGAATAGGTAGGTGGCCACCAATTTTCACTTGGATCATCAACCAAGTGGTTAAAAATTGTTAAAACAAAAGAGGATGGTGGATGAGGCCTAAAAAACATACATGTCTTCAGCCAAGCATTAGCTACAAAAATCCTTTGGAGGTTGTTATTCAATGATGGTCTTTGGGGAAAAGTGATGAAGTCCAAATACCTTGGAGGAAGATTTGTGGAGGATTGGCTTAGGCAATAGAGAATAAAGAGAAAGGGATCCTCTAATGTTAGGCAAGCTATGTTAAAATTTTCCTCTCTTATTGATCAATGGAATACTTTGGATATTGATAAAGGTAATAAATTAAGAGTGGTTGAGGACCCTTAGATTGGCTACAGTGAAACCTTTAGGATCTAAGATCCTTTACTAGATAATATTAATAGTATAGGTATCTACAAGCTTTAGGATGTGGCAATCCCAAATTTTGGTTGGGTTCATGATTATAAATCTACACGCATCTTACGTCAAGTGGGGGACATGGCTATTGAATGGGATCAATATGTGGTCATGCATAAAAACAATGTTATAAGGATTTATGATCAAGAAGATGAACTGAAGTGGTAAAAACAAAAATCATCTAGGACTGCGATAGAAAAAATAGGATACAAGGCAAGCATGGAAGAAATAATGAATGAAGAATACTATGGGGGTGGGAGGTTGTCTTTTGATTCGATCACCCTTTAAAGAGTAGAATTTTTATTTGGCTTGCCTTGGAAAATAAGATCCTAACTTGCGAAAACAGACAAAAATGTATTGGTTGGTGTATCTTTTGCAAGGTAAATGATGAACCAATTGACCATATTTTTATCCATTTTTCTTCAAAATTATGTGGAAGGATGTTCTTCAAGCTATGAAAGGGATGAATAGTGAGGACAAATGGAATAAACGAACCTTGTTGGAATGTTTCGAGAGTTGGTACCATGATAGGTCTTTGCTCAGTATCAAAGAATTACTATGTTTTATTCTTTGGAGTCTATGGTTGTCTAGAAATAAAATTATCTTTGAAGAAACACCTTTTCCTACAAGTGCGGTGGCACATGAGAAGGGACTGCTTTTGAGGGTAGTTAGAAGCCTCTCCCTGTAAAATCTAAAAGGGTCCCAAAGGATATCTCCATTAACTACAAGATTTCTTGAGATTACTTTGATAGTGGAAAGCCAAGGAACCCCAAGTTAATGTGGGGTCGAAGCCCTTCTTTATATCAATTATAATCGTTTCATTTATTTCAAATACAGTGTCGGAAATGGGTCAAATAATAGAGCTAAATTGTATGCTCTTTGGATTCTTTCAAAAGGTGCAATCGAAAAAGGATTGGACAAGATCCATGTAATGGGTGATTTGATTATGATTATAGATTGGGAAGATCATAGATATTAAATACAAATTTGGCTTTAAATTCTATACTGCTCTGAGTTTCATAGGTTCAACTCTCTTTCTTACAACTTGTCAAAAGCATCCCTTACCTTGCAAGAGGGTATGTTCATTGTTATGGAGTTCAAGGACAATATTCAAATTTATAAAGCTATAAAATCCTTGTTTTAAAGAACTATGTGATGTTGTGATTATTGGATGTGAGGATGTTTTATGCAGTTGCAGGTTTGGCTACAAACCTAATTTCCTTCTTTGTAGTTTTTGGTATGTGAAGAGTCCTTGTTATGATACATGGAGAGATATGTGTATATATTTTGGAAGATGGTTAAAAAGGTTATCATTTTGTATTATTTTTTTTGGACTGTAAAGGGTTTTGTTTTTAACCCTCAGAGAGATCATTGTGTTAGGAGGGAAGACTATAATTATGTCGGTATTGGTTTGAGATGGGTAGTTACATAATACTTCCTCTTTTTTGGAGCATTATAGGCTAAGACAATGTATATTTTTATTTCAACCTTGAAATGTCAAATACATGATTTTTTCTTCGAAAACAAAGGTAATAATAATGATAATATCTAAACTACCACACCACAACCACCACCATCACTACTAATGAAATACATAAATTGTAATCATCGTTAATTAAATAATTGATAATAATTAAATTAATAAAAATCAATAAATCATTAATAATCCTTATGTCACAACTTTGACACTAAAATGATGCAATTGTGATGCTAATATGACTCAAATTTGATGCATTTTGATTGAACATGACACAATATATGCAATTTTGATTTGTATGTGACTCTAATATGACGTAAAATGACTCTAACATTGATACAACACAAGATGGATAATAATGGCATAGACTTTATGATAATACAATGCATGATTAATGTAATATGATGCTCACAATACACACATATGATACAAAAGGACTCAAAAAAATTATATTTCGATGTTACTATGATGTAATATGACACACACATGATGCATGTATGATTCCAATTATGGAAATTCGATGTCTAGATCGATGCATAGCGTTGCAAATATGATGCAATATACATGTCTTTGATGCAAACAGGATGTAAAAGTGACTCACCAAGGTGTTTTTACAATAACATGGGATGCAAATCATTGCGAAATGAACAGAAAACAATTCTTTGTGTTTTATTTTTCATTGCTAGGATGACAAGTTACGGCCCCAAAAAAAGAAAATTAAAAAAAAAAAAAAAAATGTACCTTTAGAGAAAAGATGAAGTGTTTCTATAGGTTGTTTATTTAGGGTTACTAGAGGTACCCTTTGTTAAGGGTTTAAGCTTTAGGTTTGGTGGTGAATCTCCCCAGTGATGGATCACGACTTAGGCCTAGTGGACTACAAAAATGGCATCCCATAAATGTGGTCTATTGGAGGTATGTCATAGTTCAAAGTCTTACAATGAGACAAGCATGGAGGCAAACTTGAAAGCAGGTCCTAGGTACATTGTGTTAGGTCGTGAAGGGATCCCACATATGGGAGATAAATCTAGAAAGGGTTGTTAGGAGATCCTAGAGGCTTCTGGTAGTAATATTTATCCTCATCATAACTGCATTAAAGGCTCGAAAAAAATCCTTCGCCCTTTGAACAGTAAGTGTTCAACTCATGTTTCAAAAAATTTAGTTGAAGTCCCTGAATCAGATGTTCATATGGTTCATTTTTTAAGGAAGGTAGAGTCCAATCTTCTTGCTAGTGCTTAGTTTGGATAAAAGGAAGGGGGATCGACTAGGTTTTTTGAGCTAGCCATAAAATTTAAGAGAAAAAATCACAAGTGTATTCCAACGAAGAGAAACTAGGTAAAAATAGTGTTTGGGAAGCATATAAATCTAAATGAGGTGGAAGCTTTAATGAAACACAGTCTGGTAAGACATTTCTCAAGAAAGGTTGTCAGAGGTGAATTAGTCACACTTTGGTTGGAGGTAGGTTGGAAGTCAATTGTGGGATATATTATGACCTTTCATCTTCTAGTCCATGGGTGGATCCATTTTGAATTTTATTTGGAGCAGGATGTGGAGGCAATTGTCAATCAATCCTAGTTTTGGGGCCCATCTGAACTAGTCCTAAAATGATGGTCCCTTAGCTTTGACCCTAGCAATGATCTTGTTGTAATCCAACAAATTTGAGTCTTGCTCCTTGGATTGCCACTTGTTTTTTGGAGAAAATATTGTCTAGAAGCAATTGGGAATTCAATTAGCTATTTTTCCCTTATAAGAGTACTTTTAGTCCAAGGAAGATAAGAGGATGGAAAATTTCATGGTTAAGTTGGATGTTATCAAAGGCCTCTAGGAAAAACTAGAGATCAATTGGGGTTCACCACTGCTTGTGTGAAAACTAGATTACTGGCAGCTGCCATTATGTTGCTTGTGTTGCCACAAAATACAACATTTGTGGTGAGATTGCATAGTCTTTGAAAAGGACTTGTATAGACCCTACAAGCTTCATATTTAAAATGATATACATGAAACCATGATGAATGATGTGATCTTGGTGAAGGATGGCTTGGGTTTCCATAATTATTTTTCTTCTCCGTCGCTACGCTCTTATTAGGTTGATGTCTAGGTTAAAGCATGCCAATTTCTATTGAAAAGGAACCAATGGAGAAGTTAAATGTTGTCCCTCTAGGTTTTTATCTAATGTAGATACTCCCTCTTTACTAAATGAAGGGGTGGAAGGATCACTTTTTTTTCTATTTCCTCCATATCTTTGTAAGTTAACACGACTTCTTGTGGTGAGCCATTTTGTCCTACACCTCTTGTTGTTCCCTTCAATTCTTCGACTCCTCCCTATAACTCCAAGGGAATATCTACAATAGGGAAACCTAAGGAGTCATTCTCACAATTTAAATCGAATTAAAAACTATCCTCATAAAGACATAACCCTAGATGATTTTGGAACTATTGTAGGAGGTTTGCTTTCAAACCTAGGCATCCCATAAGGGGTAGAAGAAAATTCCAATCTTCTTAGCTAATTCCAAAGCATCTAAAGAAGTCAAAGAGGGAAGTAGATGTTGATAGTAGTGGTCCTCAGAGCGCGGAAGACCCAAAATCTAGTACTCAAATGTTGATCTTTCATATAAATGTGAGGGGTGTGAAGGGAACCCACAAACAACTACCCCTAAAGCATTTATTTTAGTTCTATAAGCTTGATATCATTCTTCTGCAAGAGACGATGTGCATAGGAGAAAATGTTTTTTAAGTTATTATCCCATTTTTCAAAAGATTGGAGTTTATGTTCTTCTGATGCAGAGGGTTTATCTAGGGGTTTGATCACGACTTGGAATTCCAACATTAATACTTTTCCCACTCATTTGGTGATGCAGGTATTCTTCTGGTAGGTAGATCAAAGGAACTTGGATCCGAGTTCAAGATCATTAATCTTTATGGGCCTCACAATGATAGAAAGGACTACTTGGAGGGTTTGAAAATCCAAGGAGTCCTTAGTGGTGACAATGCTATCATAGGAGGTAATCTAAGTTTAACAATTGGTCCTAAAGAAATTTGGGGGGAGGCAACGAGAACTCACACTTTAACTGACTATTTCCTAAAAAAATTTGAGTAGGCAAATTTGGTTTATTTGGAACTTGTTAAGCTTGGTGTGACATGGAGAAACTATAGAAGGAGTAACGTTGTAATTCAAAGAGGTTTGATTGTTTCTTAGTAGAAAAAACAATTCCTCAATATAAATGCAAGGTTCAAGTCTTGGGTGGGGTAGGGTGTGGCCTCTAACCACCTCCAAATCTTGTTTTAAGCTGAATGAGAAGGGAGAAAAACCCCAACACCTTTTAAGTTCAACCACCATTGGCTTCATAATGAATAATTCAAATTCTTAGTTTTGAACACTTGGGTAAAATATGATGAGGTGTTGAGTGAGTCTATGACAAAACAGTTTGCAAACAACCTCAAAAAAGCAAAGAGAACAACTTCCATTTGGTCAAAAAAGAAGGAAAAAGAATATAGAATGGATCTATTAGAAATAGAGGAGGTAATTGATAGCCTCTTTGACAATAATTAGAATGGAATTTTCTCTAATGAAGAGTTTTAGTCTTTAACAATGTTGGAGGGTAGGAAACAAATTTTACTAGAAAAGGAAGATGTAGCACAAAGACTCAAAAGTAGAGTGATTTGGTGAGTAGAAGGTGACAATGATATTAAGTTCTTTCAAGAATTTTCCCACTACAGGAAGTGTGTAAACACCATCTGGGAAATGGATCTTCCAAATGCGGGAAAGGAAAGATATTTTCAATAGATTGGGGCTAGAAAATGATGCTTCCGAGGTCTCTTTAAAGACACAGGGGATACAAACATAGGTGACTTGATGAATGTAATCATCCATTTTCCCAATGTTAATCCATGGAGACATGAGTGTTGACCTGGAGATAGATGTAACACGAGTAATTAAAATCTATTTAAATTATCAAAGCGCAAGCCCTGGTGGTTGGTCTATTGAATTTTACCTTAGTTTTTATGATATTTTGGAGGATCTTCTTAGAGTAATTGAGGAATACAAAGCCTTTGGAAAAGTAATGTGAGCCCTAAATCCAACCTTCATTGCCTCAATTCTAAAAAAGAATGAATCATCCTCTTTAGAGGACTTTAGGCCAATCTCTTTATGCAATCTAACTTAGAAGATTATTTCATAGCATTTATGCTAAAGGGATTTGTCTCCGATATCATATCATAAGAAAATTTTGGTTTCTTGTTCAACAGGCAAATTCATGATGCAGTAGGCACTAGCAAAGAAGGGCTTCACTCAATAAAATCTATCAAAAATCCTTTGTACTCATGGAAATTAACCTGAGGTCGTTGCTCATTCAAATTAGTATGAATCTACAAAAATCAAATTAGATCATGTGTTGCATCTCTTCTATAAATTTTGTTGTTTTGTTTAATGGGTCTCCCTCGGAATTTTTTCCTTGCCTCCCAATGGTTGAGGCAAGGTTTCCCTTTGTCCCCTTTCCTTTTCTTATTAGTGATTGAAACCCTCAACATATTGATAACTATGGCTAAAAGAGAGAGAAGAATTAGGAGTTTAGAGTTGTATGACTCTTTGAAAATCTCCCATCCACTCTTTGTGGATGACATCCTATTATTCTATGATGGATCTATTAGAGAGTTGGCTCACTTGAAGAATATTCTTGAGATTTTTTGCAAGGCCATAGGAATGGAAATAAACATCCATAAGTCCTCCATGTTTTTCAATAGTCTTGATACAGATGTAGAAAGACATATTGTTTGGCTCTTCCCGGTAAAGTGGAGCTCGTTGGATGAGGGAGTCAAATAATTGATTTTTATGCGAAAACCCTATTACTATTCCTACAATGATTGGCTTTGGTTATACAAAAATTTGAAGCCATATTTCTATTCGCTGCCATAGGTGGATTTATAGGGGTGGCAGGTTAGTATTGGTCAAATATGTTATGAAAAGCATTTGTATTTTTTGGATGCCCATTTACCATATCCTAAAAGGAATTTCAAATAAAATCGGGAAAACATGTTGCAATTTTCTATGGACAAGGAAGAAATCTGCTTAAGGAATCCCTTAGTGAAGTGGTAAAAATTTGATAAAGCAAAAGACGATGATGGATGTGGCCTAAACAACATGCATGTATCTAGACGAGTGTTAGCTACAAAAAGCCATTGGAGGTTGTTATTCAATGATGTACTTTGGGGGGAAATCATGAAGTTCAAATACCTTAGAGGAAGCTTATTTAGGCAAGAGAGAACAAAGACAAAAGGATCATCTAATGTTAGGCAAGCTATGTTAAAAGTTTCCCCTCTTATTGGTCAATGGACTACTTGGGCTATTTGATCTGGATTATTTTTTAAAACAAAATGAAGACAGAGATATAACAATGAAATATACAGAGATATGTGAGATACATAAAAATATTGCAATAAACACATAGATACAGTGTTGGGCGCAGGCCTATTTTGAGAAGGAAGGCTATTTTGAGCGTAAGCCTAATTTTGGAGAAGAACAACTGGCAAGAAAAGCAGCATGCATGAGGAAAAGCAGCACGCATGAGGAAAATCAGCATGCAAGAGGAGCAGCATGCAAGGCGAGAAGGTGGGAAAACCTAACCATGATAGGGTTAGGTTTTTGACAAAGATTGTAACGGCTATAAGCCTGTAAAATATTATAAATAAGAACCAAGGAGGTCTAGGTTAGTGATTTAGATAAGCTCGAAAGGGATCAGCAATTGTAAGTTCGTTGTTGAGGTTTAGTGGTTATTATTATTGTAATAAGGTGATAGAAGAGTCAAGTAATCCATATTTTGAGGGTTAGGTCATAGGTTGAGGAGCCTGGTGTGATCTAGTTCGTCTCACAGAGGTTCTTAAACCTCTTCATGATTGTATGATGGAAGATGTAATGCGCACAACACCATATTTTGCAGCAGACTAAATAAAAGAGTAGAGAAGCCAAATCTTTGTGGACATAACCTAGGAGGGGGTGAACCACGGTAAACTTGTGTTCTATGTGATATTTCTTGCATGTTTATTTTCTATCAATGATTAGTTTATGAATGAATGGTTAAGCTAGATGTATTAGAATGCATGCATGGGCCTAAAGATGAATGAATCCTAGAAATACTTGAATGAATAACAAGATTAATGCATAAATAATATAGAATACACCCCTAGATCCACACTCATTCCTAGACTACAAGCACTTGAGCATTGCAGCCACCCATAAAGCTATCTCAGGTGAGATTGTGTAGTGCACTTTGTGTGTTGTGTTTCCTTCTGGTTTACTAAGAGGGCCGATAGTTTTAGAGGGTTTTATTAGAAACCTGTTGAGATCTGAACCCACGTCATCCCTAGAGGTAGAAGAGAGAAACATTAAACCAACATATAGTAATACACAATTTCTATTAATGAACAAAATGTACAAAACTATAGAAATACAGAGTCAAAGACTTGCTAGAATGGTGGCAGCTTATCTTTGAGAAGAGATGTGATGGCTACGCTCATTCGCAAGAAGATGATTGTTACAATGAGGCTCCAAAGGCATTTTAAACATAAATAAAATCCAAAACCCTAACACCAGAAGATGAAAAGCCAACATTTTTTTGGACCTCGTTTTAGGTAGTTTGGTGTATCAACTTCTCGGGAGCGTAACTTTGGCATACGATCTCCATTTGGGGTGCATGATAGCTCGTTGGAAAGGTATCAACAAGGAGCTTCATTTTGGTGGCTCAATCAGAGCCATAATGTAATGCACCCACTACGCAAATCAAAAAATTTCATTGATTTCTGCAGAATTAGAGCCCCCAAAATATCTACGGAGGCCTAGCATAAGCTAGCTCTTTCTCTGTCTGCTCCCATGTAATCGTGGGTCATGATCACAGGTCAAATAATCATGGCGCCTCTTTGTATTTCGCGACTTGGTGCCACAGGAATGTCGAATCATTCGACTCTGCAACTGTCGAACCCTGGCAGGGCTAGCGAATGGCGAATGGGGACAGATCCCAACAGGGCTAGAGAAAAGCCAATGAGAACAGGCCCCGTCGCGTGGTTAAGTGGAGTACAAGTGGCAAAGGGGGAAATGCGACACAGTAGTCAACATGACAGGAGGGGGGGCTACTTTACACACCACACCATTCCGGACCCCCCCCCCAATTAACGGCAGAACAGCAAGGGGGGTCTGGAATTCACCTGAGCACCGTTGATCAAGGTGAATTAATCTCAACCATTCGAGAGTTGCACGTCCGATTATGGACCTCCCCCTCACTGCTAAAGGCATAATGGAAAGGGGGCTCTGGAATGAAGCCTCGGCCATAAATCTAGGCGAGTGGACTCTGGCCATCCAAATCTGCTCGCTACTTACCTTAATGTGCATTCACACCCCAGCTTAAAGCCGACATCTCTTCCTCAAATCTCACGGTCATCCCAGACCCTCGATCCTCCGAAAGGATCCTGTCTGTTCATCGCTTATAAAGGTTGAGAGGGGTCGAGGAACTATCCTCTGCATTCCTTCCCCCCCCCCACATCTACGGGTGCACAGACTCTGGATCCTCTGAAAGGATCTCAACCATTGATCGATACTTAACCCTCATACTAACAGGTGGGAGTTTGCAAATCTTAATTTCGGGATTTGTTGGCACAGGGAAGCATGCCCTTCGGTGTCCCAAGTACCGAAATGCCGAAGTGTCGAACATGCCTCGTTTTGCAATTAGCCCCTTGGGCTACGCCTTGGTCGATATGACCTCTTCTCATATGACCACAGTTTTATTTCCATCAGGATTTATCAAGGCGAGAGCCCGACCTCTTGTCAGCGGGACTCCCGAATCCCCGAACCGCGATTTCCCGAAACGGATAATCTCTTGACACGTAGCCTCCCAAGATCGGATGGTCCAAAACCGCTTTGGGGTTTCCACCATGGAACATCCCGATCTCTCGTCACCAGAACTCTCGAGTTCTCGATTCCTGATTTCCCGAAATGGGAAATCTCTCGACATGTAGCCTCCCGAGATCAAACGGTCCAAAACCGCTTCGGGGTTTCCACCATGGAACATCCCGATCTCTCGTCACCAGAACTCTCAAGTTCTCAATTCATGATTTCTCGAAATGGGAAATCTCTCGACACGTAGCCTCCTTATATCGGACGGTCCAAAACCGCTTCGGGGTTTCCACCATGGAACATCCCGATCTCTCGTCACTAGAACTCCCGAGTTCTCGATTCCCGATTTCTCAAAATGGGAAATATCACGACACATGGCCTCCATCGTTCGGATGGTCTAGATCTATTTCAGGGCTTTCGCCCCTATTCACTGGGGGTTTAACCCTCGGGTAACTCCTGACATATCCAACGACTATAGGGTTTTCCAGCCGAGATATGACGGCTCAGATTGGTTCCTACCTGTGCATTCTTCCATGACTTCCTGGACGTGGAAAACTCAATGGTCCAGATACTCCCATGGACCTTGGGGATCTACGGTCCCGATTTCTTCACTACCCACGAAAACGCAAAAAAACAAAGGGGTAAGGCATTTAACACCCTACTTACTCCTACCAATCTAACGGTCATGCGTGACCATAGGTTTCCCGATGGAATCTCGTTCGTCGATCAATACCTATCAGGGTTAAGGCACTTAACACTCCATCTTCTTCTTCCGATCTGATAGTCGTGAGTGACCACAGATCTCCCGACGGGATCTCATCCGTCGATTCGATACTTCATCCTTATGCTGGCATCTCGGGTTTTCAAGAGGATCGTTCCTCCTCGTGCAGGGTTACTAAGGCCTTGCGCCTTCACATTCTCTTTCCCAGTTCTTGATGGGCTTTTCAAGGAGGGTATCTCTATGGGGAGGCTTTTACCCAGGGTACTATCTGAGGTAGATAAGGGTACCTTTCTCCCACGAATCAGACATGCAGTCTGAATTAGATCAGTATGCATATAAATAGCGATTTATGAAGACATAAGCCATACATAGTCTTTCCATTATAAACATGCATCTACCAGTACTGATCAAAACACCATACAAACATTCTTACTCTGAAATCATTCACCATTTCACAGCTTATAAACATAAATGTCAGAATAAATATATATTTCAAGATGCAAGAGGCAAAACACTTATCAGAAATAACACCAGGGGTTATGCAACTGCTAAGAGGGGTGCTTGTTTCCACCCAACCGTAGGCTCAGTGACTCCCAGCGGATTTATCGCTAGCCACCCTCGAGCTGAGACCACGATGCTGTGAGATTGCATCTCTGTCTGCCAGTGACCAGGAGCGAAGGTTACTCTCCTTCCTCTCTACTATCACTTACTCTGCATATCGACAGAGTTCCTCTTCTCCTCCCCTCGCGTATGCCCAATGCTGAATGCCCATCTGCTTCTCCCTCACGCCTTTTTCCTCTTGCAAGGTTGCGTGTGGCGTGGCTTTTCGCGCACTGGTCAGGTCTGCAACTCCTACGGATGGGCGATTCAATTCCCCCATCCCTCATTAATTCCTGAGGAGCCATTTACCTACCAGCCGGTGGGATATTAAATGTGAGGCATTTAATACGGGCCAGTGAGCCGCTCTTGGTTCTTCGGGCCAGTGAAGTCCAAATACGGTATTGATTTTCGGTGGAAGTTAACACCACCTTTCTAGGTGCCTTCCACCACCTTTCTTCAGCCATCGTGGTCTCTTTTTCATCATTTCCCCTCTCAGCAGTCCTGCAATATATACATTCATAATATTATTTACATTCATCGACCCCTTCATAAGGTCCATTCTCATCGTACCTTCACATTTTTATCATGCCTTAGCATGGTAATTCCTATACTAGGATTAATTACAAATTTGGGGGAAACAGGGTGTTACACATAAACTATTATCAAGGTTCTTTATTGTGAAAAATCCTTGTTTAGGCCCTCAAAATGGCCCCGAAAGTTTAGGACCCGAAAAACTGCTAAAAATAGTAAATTGTCAGATGATTGTTTTGAGCTAGTTGGAATAGGTGGGTGGCCACTAGTATCCACCTAGATCAATCCTCCCTCCTTAGGAATCAATGGTCTCCATTGTGTTGATTTCCAACGGGAGAGGGGGAAACATTTGTTGAATCTGAACCTTGGTGAGTTGCTTTCCTTGCTAGAGAAGTTGCGCTACTTGGTTTGTGGAAGGTTGTCACGAGCCTGTTGTTGGCAGGTTTGAATTTGTTCAACCAACCTGTTGTATCTTGGCTTGACTAAGCAATGTGTAGGCACCCTTGTAGGTGAAGAAACAATATCTTCTTTTTCTTCTACAATCTGCTTCTGTTGGATAGAAAGGTGTGGGGCCAAGGTTGCAGTGGTTGCAATGTCCTTTTGTTCACTTTTTGAACAGATTGTGAAGAGGATGAATTTTCTAGTATGAGAGATTACCTTGCGACATTGTTTTGGTGGAACAATAGTCGGAACTACCTCTGGTATCCTATAGAGTTGAACCCCTGGATTAACAATGACACTATGGGGTTGAGACTCATAAATAACATTGCGCTTCCACATATATTGTTGGCCCAAAAGAACATCACAAACATCAAGAGGGGCAACATCACACAATACCTCATCCTTGAAGGGTTGGATGCCATAGGATAGGTGGCATTGTTGGCTAACATGGAGATCTCCTCCCTGGCGAAGCCACCTGATGTTGTATGGTTGCGGGTGTGTTGTTGTCGACAATCCCAATTGTTTGATAACCTCTACTAAGATGAGGTTCTTGTGGCTTCCACTATCATCAATGAAATGCAATGGGGTCCCCTTCACCCACATTTGTGAATGGAAGAGGTGCTCCCCCTCTTTAGGATGTGTTGGTTCTTCCAGTTGAATTGTTGTGGTCGCGACACTAATAGTGGGGTCTGCGTCGATGATCTATCTTCTCCCATTATTTCCTTAATCAGATTTCGAATCTGGGTTTGACTCTTTTTCTTTGATCTCGGACACAAATAATTGTTTTGAGCGACATTCATCGGTGTTGTGCCAAGGGATTTTGTGGAAGTTGCACCCCTTTCCAATGTCATTCTTCATTTTTCCCTTACCTTTCTTTTCCTGTGGCTTGCATTGGTTTTCTGGAGGTTGTTTGTTAGGGCAATCTTTATCATACTTTGGTTGTTGCGTATTTGTAGACCCGAACTCCTATTTGTTCTGGTGCTTAATTTTTTGCTCGATTTTGACAGCTTATCAATAGGCAACTCCCAGTGATGAAATATCCAGGAAATCCATTTCGGTTTGAATGTACCTATGTAGAGCCCCACGGTATTTCAGAACCATATGTCGCTAGGAGTACTTGATACCAAGATTGGTACGCAAGGTATGGAAAGTGTTCATGAACTCTGACACTATTTGGCCCCTCTCTTATTGCAGTGTGGTCCATCTCATGTATCGGTCGTCATAGTTTCCAACAAGGTAATATTGTTCCTTGACCGCATCCACAAAAAATCCCCAAGTGGGCTCAATCCCATGTATTACAGACTCCTCTATGGAGCTTTGATCCTAGTAATTTTCCCACCAATGTTTGACATGGGGGAGATCCTTAAGGAGTGTGAAGGTGATCTTTTCCCTGTCGGAAAAATTGTGAACAAAGAAGTAACCTTCTAGCAGATTTCACCATTTTTCTAGGGCATCTGCATCTATCTATTCTTCAAATATGGGAATATAAAAATTATCTTGTACCTTGAAAGGGGAGGTTCCTCCAAAGTGGCCACTTGATGAAGACGTGCAAGTTGTTATCGACATACACTGAAGGATGTGGTAAACATTCTCCATCATTTCATCCCTCTGTTGCATGAGAGCTTGCTCAAGCAATAGATTAATAGGATCTTCTACTCTGTCGTTCTTATTTTCTTCCACCATGGAGGGTTTCTTGGGCGTGTGAGAGAAATTTTCCTCAAGAGAGACAATCTTAAGACCCAACTTGTTATACTCGAACCTCGTCAAGTACATGCACTGAAAAAACAATCAAGAGAAACTTGCTCTGATACCACTGATTAGGATTATTTTTTAGAATGAAATGAAGACAGAAATGTAACAATGAAATATACATAGATATTGTGAGATACACATAAATGTTGCAATAAACACAGAGATATAGTAATACACAATTTCTATTAATGAGTGAAATGTACAAAACTGCATAAATACAGAGTCAAAGACTCGCTAGAATAGTGGCAGCTTATCTCTGAGAAGAGATGTGACGGCTATGCTCATTTGCAAGCAGATGATTGTTACAATGAGGTTCCAAAGGCCTTTTTAACATAAAGAAATTCCAAAACCCTAACCCCGGAATATGAAAAGCCAACAGTTTTTTGGACCTCGTTTTGGGTAGTTTGGTGTATCAACTTACCGGGGGCATAACTTTGGCATGCGATCTTCGTTTTGGGTGCATGATAGCTCGTTGGAAAGGTATCAACGAGGAGCTTCATTTTGGGGGATCAATCAAGGCCATTGGGCACATTGAGGTGCTCTATCATGAAAAAATCCTCGTTTATGTCGTCTTTGTAGTTTTTGGTATGTGAATGGTCCTAGTTATGATGCAAGGTCTTTGTAGTTTTTGGCATGTGAATGGTCCTAGTTATGATACATGGAGAGATATGTGTATATATTTTGAAAGATGGTTACAAAGGCTGTCATTTTGTACTATTTTTTTGTGTTGTAAAAGGTTTTATCTTTTACCCATAAGGATATCTCTGTGTAAGGAGGGATGATTGTAATTATGTCAGTATTGTTTTGATATGGGAAATAAGGTAGTACTTCCTCTTTTTTGGAGCCTTATAGGCTAGTGTAAGGCCTTTTGCGACACGCATCGAGCATAGACTCTCCTTGGGTAGACTCAATGACAGGTTGGCCAAGAGAATACAAGGGGCATGTGATCATTCAAGCAAACGAAATCATATCGGCATGGGAAAGAGCACCTTGGGCATGTGATGGTGATATGAAAAACCAAGGGGGGCACACGCCTTACTTGCCTTGCGATGAATTATGAGGACTTGGAGTTGCAGTTGGGCAAGGACAGGGTGACTTGTGCACACGCAAAAGGAGTGGACCTGCCTTCCCTTGGCAACATGGGCACATTAGAGAGGTTGGATGACCATATTAACACATGGAATGTTCAAGAGTCAAGTTTTTACTCATTTTTTAAATTTTTGTTAGTCTGGTATTAGAAGGAAACCATTGGTCTTTGCCAGTCATGTGACCAATTCTTCCTATATCAGTCATTTGTTTGAAGCCTTAGGTTTGAGTCATAGGGTCGTGGTTCTTAAAGTCTTGAGTAATGTTTTATACCAATAAATCATGGTTTTAGTTTTATACTAGGTTTAGGAAGAGAATCAGAATGCATGTACAAGAGTCTTGGTGTCATGATGGTGGTTGTCATCATTAGCAAAAGAGGGAAAGAATTGGTCATATCTAGCTTATTTAAAGATCACCATCAAGTGTTATGACACAAATAAGTGTGCAAAGATATTACAAGATTTACCCAACTACCTAAAGTGTCTTTTCAGTTGTTAAATCATATATGCTACAAACTATCCTAAAAGTTCGCAGCAATTCAAAAATAGAGCATGTGCCAAATATTTTTATGATTATCATTTTGCAAAAGTATCTAATGATGAACTCTAGTTTTTAGTGCCATCACATCATCAAGCAACTCTAAAGGGTCGTTTTCAAAGAGATGGTTTATCATTTTATATCTTCTTTTCCTTTTGCAAAGAGTGCACTGCAAACTGGTAGATTTGCTGCGAATTGGCGCTGTAAATTGTTTCACTGCAAATTCTCTGAAGAGGTCGATGGTGGAAGATTAAAGGGATGATAGGATTGGTTCTATGCAACAGTGAGTTGGATTTGATGTCCAGCACTTGCTTTATGTTTATTCCTATTACCTAAAATCCTATTGTCAAAATCCTACTCGCTACAAACCCTAGTTGCTCCAAACTCCAAATTCACTGTGAACTGGATGCGTTACGAACCCTTTGTTTTACACATTTGCTAAAACCCAAGCTGACCTCACTTTCACTCAGGTTTGAAAAACATGACCTCACTCAAAATCATATTCCTCTCCTTGCCTATGAAACTGCAAATCTTTTTGATGAAAACCCTAGACTAAAAAATCGTTGCTGCAAATTGTTAATTTGCTGCAAACTGAGAAATTGCGCTACAAACCCTTTGTTTTACACAGTTGCTCAGAAATTTTTATATTGGAGGTTTCTTTTAGTTTTAGGTTGTTATCTTTACCTCCATTTCTCAGTTTCACTCTCTTTCAGTTTCTGCACTGTTGCTTTAAGCATAAAATCCTCTTGCTAGCAAAACCCTAACTATTGCCAATCAAGCAACAAAACCCTAAATTGTCAGTTTCCATCACTTACTCTGGTAGCAGTTGTTATAAGAAGGGGGGGGTTGGTTTAGTTTTAATGGATACTCACCAAAGGAAGAAGTGAAACAATTAAAGGAGCAGATGGAGCACCATTTTTTTTGTAGTAGTATATCAGTTTTTTCATGGTTCCTCATATATGTTGGTTCACAACTCTAAAGAACAGTTTTGTCTTATGTTGTTCATGATTTTGCTCACTTGTTGTTTTTGGGAGTCATCTTGCATGGTTCAGAGGTTATACAAGGAATCAACAGAGGTTTGAATCTTGTCTCCATGGTTTTGACATCAGTTGTAGTGATCAGAAAGCAAAATGACATCTACAAGAAGCTCTCAACGCATCATATTGAAGGCGTTGTGAACTGCTAAAATTGAAACAGTTTGCAACAAATTAGTAAGCAACAAAGTCATATTTTCATAATAACTTTTAAAATACGAGTTGGGTTCGCAAAAAAAAATGATGGAGAAGAATCATAATGTCATTGACTTTCTGACCAAAAATCAGCCCGACCTTGTTCGTCATTTGAGAGAAAAGTTGAAAACATCACCTACAGGAAAGTTTGCAGCGAATCCTGCAGATGTATTGTGAACTCTAGCAGTCTAATAAATCCAAGTTGTATGAAGGTTTCCACCTATCTGAGGAGGTTTGAATGGTTTCCTATGAGGCATTTAGACATCAAGGGACACATGTACCTGACATCCAGCTTCATTAAATATCCGTGCATGAGTTGGTTGCAGTTGTATTTAACACTGCCAACAACTTTCTGAAATCTAGCAGTCTGTTGGATTTATGTCCATCTGTCTATTGCCACATATCTCCAAGGCATAGAATCCAACGCATGGAGTAAGTTGCGACCTCCTAGAGATATTTTTTTATGTATTTGGTTATTTTATGATGCATGTAACTCTTGGAGAGAGAGGAGAGTGGCTATTGTGAGACTCATTTCTTTACTTTCAACTGTAAAAGTTTCCAGACTGTATTTTACCAGACTTAAGAATCTTGGATAACTTAATCATAAGTTTCTTCTTCTACTATCATATATGTGTTTCAATCTTACTTTGATGCTAGCTATTGATGAAGGATTCATCTTGGTACTTGTTCCTTAATGCATTGAATGATTTAATGTTTGTTTATTGGTGCAAGTGTTATCAAAGTACTCTCTTGTTGATTAGGAGGTTCCTACTTGATGAGATTTCTATTGTATGTATTTCAGAATTGCCTGATGTAACCTGATGCATGTATTTTACATTTTCTAGTAATTCTTCCATCTTTCCATTGATATTCTACATGTTGGTATGAGACTATTCAAGCCTTGCTTGCTGGTGTATATTTTGTGGAAACTTTGTGTTGATGTTTTAAACTGA
>ML785291.1:37215-75946 GCA_009831015.1 Picea engelmannii | reverse complement strand
CTTACTCCACAAAGCATCTTCCCGTGAGGGCTTTCACCATAAGGGGACCACTTTGGAGTTCATCCATATTTACTTCTTATCAACCATGACAAAACAATAATGAGTCATATTTACATCAAGCACTATTGGGTCCATTACCCAAACCTTTGTGCTACAGGTCTTTCTTCAAGGGTTGACATCAATGACAACCAACCTTAATCAACACCTACACCTTCAAAGGAGATGTTGGAAGCGGTGGACTCTTTGGCAGCACATCTATATGAGTTCAGGGATAGAGGTCATGTACAATGTTCACAATGTGAGGGAGAAGGAATTTTCTTTATGGATGTGATGGTGAGTGGGGTGAAGGTGGTTGCTTTGGTGGACACTGGAATGACCCACAACTTTGTGAGTGAGTGTAACATGAAGTCGCTCCATCATAAGTCTGAGAGCAACACAACCTTGTTCAAGGTGGTAACCTTAGTATAAAAATAGATAGTTGAGGTGGTTCACTCTACACCTTTCATAGTTGGAAGTTGGTTTGGAAATTAGGACTTGACAGTTGCTCCATTGGATGATCATGCGTTGGTCTTGGGGTAGGACTTTCTCATATTTTCCAAGGCAGGTCCACTCCCGCACAAAGGTTGTTTGGTGTTCTTGGATGAAGCCAAAATGCCAAGTATTCCCGTGATAATGAAAATGAATCTTAGATGAATACCCATGATGTTTACGATCAAGTTGATTGATGGAGTCAGTAGAAGTGCAAACAGACCTTGTGACGTAGTGAAGTTGTAAGGGGTGAGTTCGACCATGGTAACCTTGGAAGGATTGTGTTAGACAGATCAAAGATTGATAGTGGTGGAGACATAAATGAATTATGCCTTGGAGAAGATAGTGAAGCCTGCAGTTCCGTAGGCAAGAGCGTGAGGGTGAGTTGAAGTCAAATGTCGCAACACTTTCCAAGGTCATCTCATAGAAGATGCATCCCGATTCACTTTGTTGCCAATAGAGTTGCGAAGGGGTTGAGGTAGATCGATTGGAAGACATAGTTTCGACAAAAACTCTAAGTGTTGAGATAGAGTAGTGTGTGGAGGCACTTGCTCAACCAAACTTGGAGCTAGATGTGGGAGAAGTGGGGATAGAGGACTGTCACCATGCAACCATTGTGAACTTTTGTAGGAAATCCATGGGGATATATGACTTTCAACTTAGTTTAGAATGACTTGAGGAGTTGGGATGTACGCCAAAGGAAGTCAGGTTGGTGTTGAGGTACTTGTACATAGAGCACAATTATGACACTATGTATGTCAATAGCCTTGGTGGAAGCTATTGGGTTCACTCCATTCATTGATAATATAAAGAGTTGACATGCTACCAAGAAGTAAGCAGTGTGGCCTTAGACGCCTCATGGAGAGGTGTCGCCGCAGACTTGGAGATATGAATTGTCATGAATAAGGTAGCATGGTGTGGGCGCTTTAGAGGAAGGTTTCAAAAATGATTTGTAAGAGTGTGACTTGGTGAGTTGGAGAAGAGAGGTGACCTCACTTTGTCATGATGAAGACAACAATTGGTGTGTTGGGCTGCGGAGAGGTAGCTTGACAACATTTTGGTGCACTGGATTAATGAGGTGACTTGGTAGCTATGGGAAAGGTGCAGAACTTTTCCTTAGTCTTTGATGTTGGATAGAGTGATGGATGTGCAGACATAACTGACTACATTAGGGCATGGGGAGTACATTCTCATGAACTGGGTGTGACGATTGGGCTAGTTGCCCAATCATTCAAAGGCATGAGGGACATTAATATGTTGACGCATTGCTAAGATGGTTATAGTATGATCACAACAGTGAGTCACATAGGGGTTCAACACTTAGGTGATTTTTTAAAGTGAAGTGGATAGCAACAATCAGTTGTAGTAAGCAATGAAAGCAACATCGTAACTAGACAACAGAAAGGAAGCAACATCACGACGAGATAGTGCAATAGAGTTGGGTGACTGTCATCCTTGGAGTTGGGTGAAGTGACAATATTGAATCAGGAAACACATTGTGTGGAGTTAGCATAGTGCAGTTGGGTTGATTTGTGGAAACTTGGGGTTTCCACTTTCTAGGAAATTTGGGGTTTTCATTTGGCATGAAACTTGGGGTTTCCTCGAGACTTGGTTGTGATGGAGGCACGAGTTTAGGTAGAGTCAGAGACAACAAATTTTGAGGATGTTGATGGGATGACAATGACTTTAGGTGGGGAAGGATGTAAGACCTTCCGTGACACCCACCAAACGCAGAAACTCCTTGGGAAAACTCGGTGGCAAGTTGACCAAGATAACATAAGGGGCATGCGATCGGTCAAGAAATTGAAGTCTTATAGGCATGGGAAAGAGCACCTTGGGTGCATGATGGTGACATGTGAACCCAAGGAGGCACACAACTTACTTGCCTTGTGACACAGGATGAGGACTTGGGGTTATGGTTGGGCAAGGACGGGGAAACTTGGGCACACACCCAAGGAATGGACCCACCTACCCTTACCAGCATGTGTGCGTTGAAGAGGTTGGATGACCCCATCGACACACCAATGAAGAGTCATGTTGGTTGATTGAAGGAAACACATAAGGCAAGGATGCTCCAAAGAGGTTGAGACACGTCAACATGAGGAGTGTGCCCAACATTGGGGTGTGTCGGTTTGAAAGCATGCAATGGTTCATGAGAGTTTGATGGGTGCGTTTGTCCACAAAGGGGTGTGTTGGTTCATTTAGGCACGCTAGTTCACAAAGCAGTGTGACCCACCAAAGGACACCATGGTTTACGAAGGTGACACTTGAATTCCATATAAAGAACACAACACACATGACCTAGAGGAAACACATCACAACTCGAGTTGGAGAGTGAGGTCTAAGTCAAAGTGTGAAGGCTTGGCTTAGTCTCTTGTTGGAGTGTCTTGGGCAAGGTGCATGACAGAGAGGCATGAAGGTTATGTGGGGTAGTGCGTGCAACGGGGAGAAGGTTGGAACAATTAGGCTCAGGTTACAGCATGGATACTTGGGTGTATGAGCAAGTAGGCAAGTAAGGATGTGTCTTAGCCAAATTATTGTATATCTATGTGTTGATTTGTGAGCTCCTCTTTGTAAGCATTGTAACAACATTTGTATATAAAGGCTTATACAAGTGTTAGGCACATCTTATGCTTCCCAACCATACTTATCACTTCTTATGTATGAATGGTTGCATGTTCTTGGTTATGTAATTGGCTAGGTATAACAATTGTGTAATTGTTTAAGTAAAGAACACAAGTGTAGTTGGCATCTGTAACACACCCATGACAGGGCATAAAACTTTTCGCTTTTCTTAAAGGACAGAATCTCCTTTCATGGTTTCTAATTTGGAAATTTGGGGAACCAGTCCAACATCCTGGTCAAGGATCTCTGATTATGAAGCCAAACAACTCTCTGAGACCTTGATGGTCTCGTTCTATAATTAAACACAGAACCTTTCGGCTTCTTGGTGCAGGTTTAAGGGCACCCGCGACCTTCCCTTTCGCTCCCCTGTGAAATCTCAGAGTATTGGGCGTTAGCTCCTTTTCTAGATAAGCCCCCTCTTGATGTGACCTTGGGCGATGACCTTAGGGGACCGCGTGATTGCAGACGCAACCAAAGGCAACTTGAATCAAACTTTTTTTCGGCTCATAATCCTCCTCGACCCTCCATGTGTCCTCTTTACAAATCCACAGTTTGAATTGTGGTCCACCCTTAACTTTTTAACGTTCGTGCAACTCTTATCCCCACAATGTTATGGGACCGTCGATCTCCCAATCTTGATGGTACTTTGAAAACTGGCGGTTCATATCTGCCCCTCTCAGACCTACGGATCATATCTAACCTCTTGCAAAATCAACGGACGAGATCTACTTCGTGATTTCGGGTTTCGGGAGTTTCAACTCTCAAAACCCTGCTCTCTTCCATACTTCAATCTTCCGAGTTGACAATCTGTGGACACCTCCTAATCAACAACCCTGCCTTTACTTAGGGTGGTTGACCTTTCAACTGGATCAATGGTCTTCTGGCCCTCTTCTCGATCAACGGTCGATATTTCCTTCGGGTTTCGTACTTTTGAGATCTCAAATCTCAAACTTCACCCTTTTTCCCAATGGATTTTAAACGGAGGCTATAATCCACTGACGCGTGTCCTCTTGATCTGACAATTGAGGATTACTTTAGGTTTTTATCTGGAGTTCTCAAATTTTTGCCACGTATCCCTTGGATCTGACGGCTCATATCCACTTTGGGTGATCCGACGCTTGATATTCACTTCGGATGATCTGACGACTCAACTTCACTTCCACTGATCGAACGATTGAGATTTACTTCGAATTTTTGGAAGTTCGGACTTTGGAATTATCAACTCTCAATCCTTTCCTTCTCCTGAATAGACAGTATCCGACGGCTTGGATTCGCCTTGGCGATCCAACGCTTGATATTTACTTCGGGTGATCTGACGGCTCAGATTCACTTTGGCAATCTAACGCTTGAGGTTTACTTCAGATCTTCACCTAGAATCCACAGATTCACACCACCTGTCCTCTAGATCTAACGATTCATATCTACTTCGGATGACCTGACAGTTGACGTATACTTCGGGTCTTTACCCGGAATCCATAGATTCACGTCACCTGTCCTCTAGATTTGACGGTTCATATGTATTCAGACGATCTAATGGTTGAAGTTCACTTCAAGTCTTTACCCAGAATCCATAGATTCACGCCATCTGTCTCTTGGATCTGATGGTTTAGATATCTTTGGCTCTTTGGCACTCGGCCCTTTGGTGCTTCAGGCTTCAGGAGTTTCAACTTTCAATCTGAAACTCTCGAAGTCATTTCTCTGAATTCTACGAGTTGTTGTCATGTGTCCCTCTGGGTCCGACGGTCTAGATCTATTTCGGTTCTCCGAGACTCGGGAACCTTAAATATCGAACTTTACGTTCACCCGAGGGATACGGATCTCTACCACGTGTCCCTTTTGATCCGATGGTTGAGATTTGCTTCTGGGCTCCGACTCTCCAGGCTCCAAAAGTTTCAACTCTCAATCAGAAACTCTTGAAGTGATTTCTTCAGAGTTACTGATCTGTTGATGGTTGTTGTTGCTCCTCCTCCTAAGCTTTCGAATTCCTGTAGCTTAGAGGATTTTCTATGTATTCAAAGGCCTCATCCTTTGTTCCTCCCATGAGTCCATCTCTTGGACCTCGTCGACACTTCTGAAAAACGCTTATCTCTTCTGAGCTTCGGGACTTGGAATAAGTCCTACTCTTGTTGCCTCCTGGCATCTTTCACTCAAGCACTCCTTAGTAATCTTCAAAGTGTTCAGTAAATTTGTGAGTGTCTCCTAAGTGCTCTGTAACTTCGCCTTCGGGGTTTTGGTCACTCCAACACACAACTCTCCCAAAGCACGAACTCTTAATCTCATAGATCTGATGGTCGAGAAGGATCCCGAAGGATCCAGAGATCCATGGTCCAGATTAACATCGAGACTTCGGGACTTTGGGGATTTTTACTTCCCTTACAACGAACTCACGGTTCGTCGAACTCACGAAGTCTAGAGGACTCAAGGGGTTAACTCTCGCACTCCTTTTTGTATCCAATGGTCACAACAGACATTGGCTCTTTCTGAATAGTTTATTGTTCGTTGGTCATCTGAACAAAGGAGCCTTCCCTTTCGATACTTCAATCTCATTATTATTCATGAGCTTGGTTGGCTCTGAAATGCTTAAGGGCCTTACACTCTTTCTCTAGAATGTAACACTTGGAAGAATCCTTCTGCGCACCCCTTATGTTCATTCCTCAACTCTAGAACTTAAGTGGTTCTCAGTGTTTGTTTGCCTCGCAGAGAGCCTATGCATATGTTCACTATCTCTCCTGATATTTAACAAACTCCATCCTCCAAGGGACTTAGAACAACTAGGAGGATCGACACACGTACATGAAACTATGTCCAAGGTCAACGAACTTACAGTTCGTGGCTCTAGCTTAAGCCCCCACAGGACGCAAGCATTTACGAGTATAAAACATATCCCATCCATATAATTTTCTACTTGCCTAATTATACAATCAAGCAGACACTAAAACGAGATACAGTATAAATCATTAAGAAAACATATCTATCCCTGCAACATTCATAGGATATCCAATTTTGATTCATAGTACCACTTAAATACACAAGATATGTGATTACTTATCTATTACAGGTGGTAGCCAACTAACTGATTGTGGGTGTTCATCCTTCCACCCGGCCATAGGCTCAGAGGCATTCATTCTTAGCACTCTGTCCACCCCCGTGCCAAGCCATGATATCACCAAGGAAATCTTGCAGTTCTCAAGGGATCTTTCTCTGTTTTCATCTTCTGCTCGAGTTCTATTCTCTGTAAAATTTCAGAGATTTCCTTCTTTGTTATGGCCTCGACGAGGTTTATCAGATGCTCACTCAGCATCAAGCTCGCGACCTTCTGTCCATTATCCGTTGGAGAGCTCTGCGCATTCTCCTTATCTATTTGTATATCTTTCTTCTAGGATGGTTCTCGACCCATCATGTTCCTTCTTTCATAACGGAACTCTAGTAAGCTTGGCATGTCATACCCAGTGGTACTTCGGGCTGACATTTTGTAGTTTTGGTCATGCTTCCATTCATGGGAGTGGTTGATCAACCACTGGTCCTTTCTCCATTAACTGATTTCTCTCCTTGGGATCCGAAAGAGGTTTATTATCCTCATCAAGGGAATTTGGGGTTATTTGATATAATGACCCTCCCTTATAGTTTTCACATTCTTTCATCTAGTGATATCATGGCCAGTACTTTCAAGGCTTCACCCCCACAGTCAGTTATTGGAAACTCAAAAAATAATACATTTACACTGTCCACATGCCTTAGCATGGTAAATCCTATTTTATGATTAATTACAAGATGGGGGAAACATGGGGTGTTACAATTCCCTCCCCCTTAAAGGAACATCGTCCTCGGTGTTCTTTCTCAAAACACCTGTCATGCCTTTCTCATTCAGCGGTTTCAAAAATATTAATCCTTCTTCCTCAGTCAGGTCCTTTTTCAGACCTTTAATCTTGGTCACCTACTTTCAATAATTCTTGGACAACACGCACGTTAATCATAGTCTTATGCGAAAACATTGCATAAAAAAAAATTTCTAGGAAAATTTCATAATCTTAGCACAATAATTATCTGCGCAGTTTGTGGATTTGTATCCACATGGTTGTTTTGTTATCTAGACTCATTATTTTCCCTTGACATACCCATTGGGTGCATGATCCCAATTCAATAGTTTACAAGAACTATCATGGTTTCATCTTCCTTGCGGTCACTCACCCTCCAGGCCCAAGCTCAGGCATCCCCTTCTCTGCTATACAGTCCCTCGGGTGATCCATCTTGCCTTGCCAAGGTTTTCTCGTACAAGAAGAACTACCCATTGTGTGCATGATCCCGATCAATAGTCGACAAGAACTATTAATGTCTCCTCTTCCTTACAGTCACTCACCCTCTAGGCCCATGATCAGGCATCTCCTTCTCTGCTATACATTCCCTTGGGTGATCCATCTTGCCTTGCCAAGGTTTTCTCACACAGAAATAATTCTTGAGACTCTGTCGAGTCTTACAGTCGAGGCATCCCTCAGAATTGCTCTGTCGAGGTGTCCCTCCAGCTTGTGTTATCTCGACACAATATATTCTAGGCGATCATGGCTTAACAAAGGGTTCTCATGGCTCAACAGTAGCCATTTTTCATACTTGTACAACTTGACAGCCTTCCGGCTCAACTAAAGTTAGGGACAAAGATTACTCTCCTTCTCCTGACTCAATCATAGATAGGGACAAAGGTTACTCTCCTTCTCTTGAGTCAGTCTTTATTTCATGCAATCGGATTATACTCTTTCTCACCCGTATCATAGGCATATAAAAATTCATGAGACATCATCATAAATTTTAAATTCAAAATTTTCTTGTAAATATGTGACCCACAAATATCCAAATTCCACATTTTGTTTCCATATTTGTTTCGCACAGGAAACAGATTCATAATTATGGGACTTTCCTTCCCATAGCAGTTTGGCTCAACAAGCAATTGGTCTTCCTTATGGCTTACAGTGCTGCCATATTCAGGACTCCTTTGCTTCATGCACTTTCAACTTCAATCAACCAAACAAATTTTTAGTTTCCATGCACATTCATTTTATTGCACCTTTATAACGTCATCACAAACAATTTTAGAATTGTGCATACTAACAATCAAATTCACTTTCTCAAAAAGGAAATACCATTCCTTGCAGTTTGGCTCAGTAGGAAATTGGTCTTCATTATGGGCTTACAATACTGCCATATCCAAGACCCATTTCCTCCTACAATTTCAACATTCCTCAGCCAAACAAATTGTTAGTTTTCATGCACATTACCTTTTCAAAATCAAACATACTAACAATCCAAGTCATTTTTATATATTCAAGGATACCAAGAAAAAAGGATACATCATCCCTTACCTATGCATCATTTCAACCTACCAATTTTTTTCAGAATGTAATTCAGATATCAATTGACCTTAATGAATGTGCCAACGTTTGTGGCCACATTCATACCCAATGCACCTTTGCATTGATTTTAAGTTTCCCACGCTTTACGATAAGTACTTTGTCATGGTGCGTTGGAGCTTAGCCAAGATTTTCACCATATGGTTTATTCAGTCCCATTCATTGTTACAACAGGACTATGCTTCCAGCTACAGGATGATCACGATTCCAATTCAGTAGTTATGAAACTACAAGTTTCACATGAATGCCTTTAAGCATTCCTCCTTCATTAATAACCAAGGTGCCAACACTCATGGCCACCCAAATTTGGTTTTCTCTAACACCTATACAATGTAAGTAGAGATGTTGGAAGGTCCTCCTTCCTCAATGGAAGTCCATTGTTTGTCCTTTATGAAAACATGCATTTCCTGGAAGCAATTCCATGCAATGTGCTATCTATGAGCACTTTTGTTTCCAATCGTTCCTTGGTATGTATTCATGACATATCAGTTCATGAATTCTTCTGAGGATTACAATCAGTCTTTACTACCAGAGGTTCACACCTCAATCATTCAGGTCCTCCTTCTTGAATCATACACTACTTAGGTATCCAAGGCATACAACCGCCTTTCAACGTTCCATACATAATATTAAGACCGTAAAATACTTTAGAAGGGATTCTTACCCAATCCCTTCATACCTTGTGCCACATAGGCATGAACATTTTTATACTTGTTTTGGTTGTTAGCACCTTCTCTGATATTATCCCATCAGTGGTGCTCCATGGGGACTTTTAAAGTCCCTTAAACAATCTTTCAGCAAGAACCTTCTCATAGTCATCCTCTGATTGAGATTGTTCATTATTGGCAACTGTATTTCTCAACAGTTCCAATCTATTTCTTTCTACACATGGCATACATCATAAATACATTAGTCATTATGTAAATTAAAAATGTAAGTACCATAGCATTTAAATTAATAAAACATTTTCAAACATGTCCTAGCATATATGTATGCACTTCATCACATTATCCTTAATGTTTTCATGAGTGCAATACCGACAGTTCTCAATTGTTTCTGCAGTAATGCAATCCTCATCACTATGGTGTCAAAACATTTACTTTCATTAGCGTACTAGCTTTCCCATCCCAGGGAAAAACATAATACACAACAATAAAAGAATTGAGGCTCTCCCCTTCTTCAAATTCTTTCTACATCGCCTGGGAATTTTCAGCCCAATTAAATTATTTCTAAGGCCTCACTGTCTTTTCTCTGCTTTTGCAACTTACTCCCTGTTGGGATCTTCCTGCTATTTTCCTTGAGCAGCCTTGGTTAGGGCTCACCCTAACCTTTTTGGAATACAACAACATACTTTAATAGCAAATTATTTTGTTCATAATGGATCATAAACCTGTGCATCCTGCACATTACCATTCGGTTATCAACATGGTCAATATTCATTTATTAGTCTTATATTCCTTATATGATGTTTTTCAAAATGTAATTCAGGATTCTAGTATATATCTATATATATATATATATATATATATATAAGCTTGTGGCGCACTGCTTAATTCTCAGCAGTCATTAAGGTTGTGACTTTGTTTTCTGGATAGAGTCTTCACACAATTCCTCCACAAGGAACTCCTTCAGCATGCAACTTCCTTATTGCATATCCATCAATATTTGTGATGGCCTCAACCTTGAGTTAGCTTCAACAGTTTACCAAATATCCCATAAGGAATTTAAACATGCATCTTTGTCATGTACCCAAATTATGTATCCATACATATTTTGGTTTTGTTAACTTACATCCAGGATGTACTTAACCATATTCATAATCCTAAACCTGCCTATAGCGGTCATAGGTATGTTTCATAGCCCACCTACATCTCTACCTTTAAGATCAGTCAACTCAGGATTGTTCACAATCCTTCTCATGTGATTCTTAAGGGCATAATCATTTGCCTCTTATTATGACAACAGAGCATCTTTGCTCATTTACCCTTTTTATCTAATTATATTAGTATTTCCTGAGGAAAGGGAATACATTCCCCCTCAATCTATTATTTGGAACATAACTTTCATGACTCTTCGGAATGGAGTCAGCCATGCATCCATAGTATTCATTCATTTTGGACAACAAAATTTTTTGCTTTATATTTCACTCATCAGGGCAACCATATTGTATATATAGTTATACTCTTACATCATACATGTGCATCACTTGCATGTTCAATATTGTTCATACCTAACTGGTATTAATACCAGGCTTCATATTAGGAAGCTCCACAATGCATTAAACCTATGCACTCAAGCATAATTAAACACATATAAGTATTCATCCTACTAGCTTATTGCCTGCACTTTTTCCATGTCATTCGCACACATGGACATATCAGGCTTCTATATCCTTTTTCCCAAGGATCTTCCAATCATCCTTATGATCATGTATACACATTCATGTATAAGTAGTTGCATCTCTTGTACCTTTTTACCTCATGCATTCGCTTGATAGTTTAATTTCATCATTAGTGTCCTTTAGTTTGAGATTTCAGTCACTTACAGGACTAATCTCACAGTCATATCTCGTATTGATGTTGCCTTCTCTCATGGAAATACCCAACCAGGGTCACTTTCCTCTTTATGCGACAACATCTAGCAAGAAAACCTTCTTGCCTCAGCATCCATAGGGTTTTACCCATCTCACTTTTCTCTCATCATGAGGAGTTATATACTTCGATTTTAATTTAAAGCAGTAACTATAACTACCAAGGATCCTACCTGGTCCTATCAAATTCCTTTAACCACACAAAGGTATTAACCATTATATAATCCACCATCATTAGTGCATAAAGTTCCAACTACCCATGCTTAGAAGCAGTGTTACGAACACCAGGTCATTCGTCATTTGAGCTTTAGCTACCCTTGACATAACCCTGCCACCTTCAGCTATCCACATTCAATTCTTATTATAAATGTTAATTAGCAAATCCCTACTACGGTAAAAGTAGTTATCACTTAGACAAAGGGCTAAAGAAATTCTTCTGCTGAAATTCAACAAGAATTCCCAAAATCACAGGTTCAATCTGCAGTCCTTCTCCTCAAGGAGTAAATGCAGATAACAATACCTCCATACGCGACTCATACATGAGCCCAAGCAGGCCAAGTTTTGTAACCATTCTCTAACACCAATTTGTAACACACCCACGACGGGGCATAAAAAATTTCACTTTTCTTAAAGGACAGAATCTCCATTCATGGTTTCTAATTTGGAAAGTCGGGGAACCAGTCCGACCTCCTGGTCAAGGATCTCTGATTCTGAAACCAAACAACTCTCTGAGACCTTGATGGTCTCATTCTGCAATTAAACACAGAACCTTTCGGCTTCTTGGTGCAGGTTTAAGGGCACCCACGACCTTCCCTTTCGCTCCCCTGCGAAATCTCAGAGTACTGGGTGTTAGCTCCTTTTTTGGATAAGCCCCCTCTTGATGTGACCTTGGGCGATGACCTTACGGGACCGCATGATTGCAGACCCGGCCAAAGGTGGTTTGAATCAAACTACTTTTCGGCCCGCAATCCTCCTAGATCCTCCACTTGTCCTCTTTTCAAATCCACGGTTTGAATTGTGTCCCGCCCTCAAATTTTTAACGTCCGTGCAACTCATATCCCTGCAATGCTACGGGATCATCGATCTCCCGATCTTGAAAGTACTTCAAAAATTGGCGATTCAGATCTTCCCCTCTCAGACCTATAGATCAAATCTGACCTCTTGCAAAATCAACGAACGAGATCTCCTTCATGATTTCGGGTTTCAGGGGTTTCAACTCTCAAAACCCTGCTCTCTTATGTACTGAAATCTTCCGAGTTGATGATCTGCGGACTCCTGTCCACCTAATCAATGACCCTGCCTTTACTTCGGGTGGTTGACCTTTCAACTGGATCAACGATCTTGTGGGCCTCTTCTCGATCAACGATTGAGATTTCCTTTGGGTTTCGCACTTCTAAGATCTCAAACTTCACCCTTTTTCCCAATGGCTTTTATCCAGAGGTTATAATCCACTGACGCGTGTCCTCTTGATCTAACGATCGAGGATTACTTCAGGTATTTATCCGGAGTTCTCAAATTTTCACCATGTCTCCCTTGGATTTGACGGCTCAGGTCCACTTCGGGTGATCTGATGCTTGATATTCACTTCGGACGATCTAACGACTCAGCTTCACTTCGACTGATCAAACAGTTGAGATTTACTTCAGATTTCCAGAAGTTCAGAATTCAGAATTCTCAACTCTCAATTCTTGCCTTCTCCTAAATAGTCAGTATCTGACGGCTCAGATTTGCCTTGGCGATCCAACGCTTGAGATTTACTTCGGGTGATCTAACGACTCAAATTCACTTTGGCAATCTGACGCTTGAGGTTTACTTCGGATCTTCACCTGGAATCCACAGATTCACGCCACATGTCCTCTAGATCTAATGGTTTAGATCTACTTTGGACGACCTAACGGTTGACGTATACTTCGGGTCTTTACTCGGAATCGATAGATTCACGCCACCTGTCCTCTAGATCTGACGGTTCAGATCTCTTCGGACGATCTGATAGTTAACGTTTGCTTCGGGTCTTTACCCAAAATCCATGGATTCACGCCACCTATCCTCTGGATCCGACGGTTCATATCTCTTCGGCTCTTCGGCACTTCGGCGCTTTGGGCTTCGAGAGTTTCAACTCTCAAAGTGGTTTCTATGAAGTCTATGAGTTTTCGTCATGTGTCCCTCTGGGTCCGACGGTCCAGATCTATTTCGGCTCTCTGGGACTCGGGAACCTCAAATATTGAACTTTACTTTCATTCGAGGACAACAGATCTCTACCACGTGTTCCTTTCGATCCGACTGTTGAGGTT
Organism: Picea engelmannii; assembly: GCA_009831015.1. NCBI lineage: Eukaryota > Viridiplantae > Streptophyta > Pinopsida > Pinales > Pinaceae > Picea > Picea engelmannii. The sequence goes on along the minus strand of ML785291.1, from coordinate 62,513 downwards.
TACTTCTGGGCTCTGACTCTTCAGGCTCCAGGAGTTTCAACTCTCAATTGGAAACTCTCGAAGTGATTTCTCCTGAGTTACTGATCTGTTGACGATTGTTGTCGCTCCTCCTCCCGAGCTTTCGAATTCCTCTAGCTTAGAGGATTTTGTAAGTATTCAAAGGCCTCGGCCTTTGTTCCTCCCACAAGTCTGTCTCTTGGACCTCGTCGACACTTCTGAAAAGTGCTTATCTATTCTGAGCTTTGGGACTTGGAATAAGTCCTACTCTTGTGCCCTCCTAGAAACTTTCGCTCAAGCACTCCTTACTGAGTTGCAGAGCATTCGATAACTTTGTGAGTGTCTCCTAAGTGATTTGTAACTTTGCCTTCAGGGTTTTGTTCACTCCAACACGCAACTCTCTTGAAGTGCGGACTCTGAATCTCATAGATCGGACGGTCAAGAAGGATCCCGACGGATCCAGAGATCCACGATCCAGATTAACTTCGAGACTTCGGGGATTTTTACTTCCCTTATGACGAACTCATAGTTCATCGAACTGGGAAAGTCTGGAGGACTCAAGGGGTTAACTCTCGCACTCCTTTCTGTATCCAACAGTCACAACGAACCTTGGCTCTTTCTGAATAGTTTCTTGTTCGTTTGTCATCCGAACAAAGGAGCCATCCCTTTTGATACTTCAATCTCGTTATTCTTCCTAAGGTTGGTTGGCTCTGAAAGGCTTAAGAGCCTTGTGCTCTTTCTCTAGAACGTAACACTTGGAAGAATCCTTCTGCGCACCCCTTATGTTCATTCCTCAACTCTAGAACTTAATTGGTTCTCGGTCTCTGTTTGCCTCAGAGAGAGCCTATGAATATGTTCACTATCTCTCTTGAGCTTTAACAGAATTCGTCGTCCAAGGGACTCAAAACAACTAAGAGGGTCAACACGCGTACATGAAACTATGTCGAAGGTTGACGAACTCACAGTACGTGGCTCTAGCTTAAGCCCCCACAGTACGCAAGCATTTACGAGTATAAAACATATCCCATCCATATAATTTCTACTTGCCTAATTATACAATCAAGTAGACACCAAAACGGGATACAGTATAAATCATTAAGCAAACATATCTATCCCTGCAACATTCATATGATATCCAATTTTGATTCACAGTACCACTTAAATACACAAGATATGTGATTACTTATCTATTACAAGTGGTAGCCAACTAACTGATTGTGGGTGTTCGTCCTTCCACCCGACCATAGGCTCAGAGGCATTCATTCTTAGCACTCTAGCCACCCCCGTGCCAAGCGATGATATCACGAGGGAACTCTTGAAGTTCTCAAGGGCTCTTTCTCTGTTTCAGCTTCTACTCGGGTTTTGTTCTCTGTAAACTTTCAGAGATTTCCTTCTCTATTATGGCCTCGGTGAGGTTTATCAGATGCTCACTCAGCATTAAGCTCGCGGGCTTCTATCCATTATCCACTGGAGAGCTCTGTGAATTCTCCTTATCCATTTGTATATCTTACTTTGGGATGACATTCTACAGTTTTGGCCATGCTTCCATTCATGGGAGTGGTTGATAATTCAACCACTGGTCCTTTCTTCATTAAATGATTTCTCTACTTGGGATCCGAAGGAGGTTTATTATCCTCATCAAGGGAATTTGGGGTTATTTGATATAATGATCCTCCCTTATAGTTTTCACATTATTTCCTCTAGTGATATCATGGCCAGTACTTTCAAGGCTTCACCCCCAGAGTCAGTTATTGGCAACTCAAACAATAATACATTTACACTTTCCACATGCCTTAGCATGGTAAATCCTATTTTATGATTAATTACAAGTTGGGGGAAACAAGGGTGTTACAACATGATTGACTCAAGGCAGAGTATGTGTGCATCTTGAGTGAGGTGTAGTGTAGATGAAGTAATTTTTGTTTAATCAAGATGCCGAAACAAAATGTTGTGGTGCTGCACAACCCCAGGTGCCAGTCGACTTGGGTGCACCAAGTCGAGTTTGGATCCTTGAACAAACTGTGGGCATGTGACAACTAGGACAATGTATATTTTGATTTCAACCTTGAAATATCATATATAAGATTTTTTCCTTCGAAAATAAAATAATAATAATGATAATATCTAAACTATTACTACTATCACCACCACTAATAATAATAATTAAATAAATAAAAATTAATAATAATTAAATTAATAAAAAAACTAAATCATTAATAATTGTTACGTCACAACTTTGACGCTAAAATGATGCAATCCCAATACTAATATGACTCGAGTTTGATTCAATTTTATTGAACTTGACACAATATGATGCAATTTTGATGCATATGTGACTCTAATATGACATAAAATGAATCTAACATGGTTTTGATATGACACAAAATGGATAATAATGAAATAGATTTGAAAATAATACAAGATTGATGCAATATGTTGTTCAAAAGACACAAATATGACACAAAAGGGCTAAAGAGTTTCATATTTCGATGTTACTTTGATGCTAATACGATGCATGTATAATGCCAATTATGAAATTTAGATGTCTAAGTCAACGCATGGCAATGTGAATCTAATGTAATATACATGTGTTTGATGCAAACATGATGTAAAAGTGACTCACTAAGGTGTTTTTATAATAATATGGGATGCAAATCAATGTGAAAGTGACATGAAACAACTCTGTGTGTCATATTTTTAGTTGCTAGGATGACAACTTTTTTCCCCAATAAAGTAAAATAAAATAAAAATCATAACTTTTCATAAATAAAAAAGAAGAGTTTCATTTTGTAGATGTTTCAAGAGTATTTTCAAAATAAATCCATAAGGATTCATAGATATAACTTACAGCAACAACAATTTATAATCATAGTAAATACCAAAACTAGAGGTCATAACCTTCATGTGGCTATGACCTCAATTTGTCCATTTTCCTCTTTTTTTCTTTTTTGACCTTTGTCTAACCTTCAATAGGACATCCTGCAATAACCACTTGAAGATCTGATGTATGTAATTATGTTTTTTCAAGCAAAGGCTATGTTACCCCCCATGCCTAGGGGTAATTGGAGGAGATCATGTCTCGAGGCCCGCAATGGAGAACACGATCTAGACCATGATGATCATGATCAACATGTCCATAGATGGCAGTCCATCAGCCCCCCTCATTTTCCTCCTAGTGAAGATCAACCAAGGCTCATCACAATCAAGCAACCGAGAGTATGGGAGATGGTAAGCCATTATCACCATGAGGTATGTTAGTCATTTTTTCATGCAAAGTGTTGTGCTTAATTTGTCAAGCATGTTGATGAGGATCTTTGGTTAAAGACCAATAATGGATCATTGGCTTGGGAAATTGTGTTAGTTGCTTTGTTTCACCTTGGTGGTTAGCTTATGTGCCCTATTCCCATGTTGTCACCACCCAGGGAAAAGGGGCAATATTGGGGGGGGCTCCCAAGGGTAACGTTATGCTCCTGACACTTAGCACCTTCCATCTTAAAGCCTTTCACATATCTTAAACTTCGACTATGGTCCATTCTCTCATGAGAAGAAAGGGTCGAAGGCCCAAAGGTTGTTTCACAGCTGCTATAAAAAGAATAAGAAAATGATGCTAAAAAATCAAGACCACCAAAATTTGGTCCAACTTGAGCTCTACTCATTCAGTGCTCACCTTGGTCCCAAAAAGTAATGCTAAAGCTTGAAACCCTATCAAATGGGACCCACAAATTTTCAAATTATAAATGAAAGCATGGACTAGAAAAAGGAAAACAAAAAGAGGGGGGGGGGGTTTGGAAAAAGGTGGCATGCAAATATTGGGTAACTCAAGAGAAAGCCCGCCCTCCATAAAGGCACTCATAGAGATGGATTAACACTATAATCCATGAAGGAATCCCTAAATTGTATCATTTTCACACTTACTCTTGGTGGGTTTTTACTTTCCCTTGTCACTCTCACAAACTATCCCTCTACATGGGTTATTTTATTTCCTGTCTAGGTGGCACACCTAATAGGGCTAGATGAAGGCCCTCCCAAACTTAAACCTAGTAACTCACATGGGGTCCTAGGATGGTGTGATGCTTGAAAGGTATACTAAGGTGAATTATCTTACATGGCTTATATATTAAGTTGCAACTTACTTTGTATGATTTAAGGACTAATGTTTATTATGAACTTTGGCTAACCATGTTTTATACTTTGGCTTGTTTTGGATGCCCCTGACATGGTTCTTGAGGGGTGTCCTGGGCTTGTACCAGGGAGTTGTGCCTCTATTGCAGGACTTTATCATGTGTGATGGAGATCAATGGGTCTTCTAGTGACTAACAACCCTCAGATAATGGCTCTCACATCCTCAGAACCTTGGATGATAGACATATGGGCTTGGTTGAGCAATTTTGGTCATTCTGCCACACATCTAAGCTAAAAGCCCTACAGGCAAGGCATAGTACCCTAGGGATTTTGTGCACATGGGATACATGGCGTTGCATTAGTAGATGCTTGGACATCACTTAGAGATGTGATTGCAGTCCTCTCAACCTTGGATGTGGCCTTTGGAGGGCCATGACGTCACCACCTAGTCCTTGACGTCATCTTCTTGGCTAGGGTTTGATGGATGGATGGGTATTAGAGATGACTGGCATGGATATGGGTGAGGATACACCTCACTTTTCATTCATTCACCTTTGGAGCATGCCACTTGGCCTTTTGGGGGCCAAGATTTTCCTTTGGAGGCAAGACGTCAGCCCCTCCTAACATGACGTCGCCCTTTTTAGGGTTTAATTATGTATTTTTGTATTTTGGCATATTGTTAGAGGAAATAAGGGGTCAACCCCACTTATGTTTTGTAGCTAACAAATTATGTGGACAAATTGTATTAGGGTGGCCTCACATAAAAAGGTCATCCTCTCATTTCATTTTATCATGATCACTTCTCACCTTTGTGAGAGTAGAATTCTGAATTTTTCGCCCTATTTGGGGAATCTAGCTCTTTCAACTCATGCCCTATGCTTGGAGGGTCACTTGTGGATGATTTTTGTTGATTTTGGATGGAAATTTCTGCAAATTAGGGTTTTATCTCATGGTTTCTTGGTGGTGTAAGTAATTTTTTTGCAATTTATTCTTATGCCATTAGCGTTTCATGGTAAATTTTATATTTCATGCTAGACGTCTTGCTTGGTGAAACCCTAAGAGAGAAACATATGTTCTTCTTCCTCTCACAAGGTGATTTTGTCCAAAATTTGTGAAATAAGCCTTGCTAGGGTTAGACTCCTAAATCCCTAAAGTGCTAGCACTTTAGTATTTTAGCTCTAGACTTTTGGTCTTGACCTAGTTGAAACTACAAGAAGGGAGAAATGGTTTCTAGGGCCCAAATGTGCTTGCACCCTCGAAGTCCTTCTCCTCAATATTCAAAACCTAAGTCCCTAATGTGGTAGCACCTTAGGCTTTGAATCCTACCTCTTGGTTTCAAGTAGGCCATCGCTCAAGCTTAGTTGTATTTGTTGATATAAGACTCCATAAACCTTAAAAAGGCATTGGTTTTAAAGCTCTCTTTCATGGTGAATTGATCAACAAACTATTTCTTCCAACTCTCTTAAGCTATATACTAACTTTACTAACCCTAACTTAAGAAAACTCACTAATATACTTGTTGTTGTTACAAAAGTTTGCTACAACCATCTGATTACACATTAATTTGTTGCATATGTTCATTGAAATGTGGCTTAACTTACTTAGAATTTCTCTTAAACAATTGGATAATGTTCTATGTGATGCATGCTTAATTTTCATGGTCAATTGTTGAAATTCAGAGCTCTTATTATTGATGTTGTTACAAATTCATATTGGTGTTATAAGACTAGTATACATCTACAAATTTGCAACAACCGTTAGCAATTATTGTTGTCTAGTGTCTTAAGAGGTCTTAATTGTATACTTTAGCTTGGAAGTGGTTATATATGTTGCAAAGTGTTCTTGTTTCGGGCAAGTACTCAAATCACCTTCACGACATCTATTCTCCTTTGACCTAGACCAATATTTCAGTGATCAAGAGAGGGGGTGGTAAGCTTGGATACTATACTTTTTACTTGATCCCTTGAGGTCACTAGGGAAGCCTCCCTTGTGGTGAACATCTTCCATCACTAAAATGATGGAAGTTATTACTAAGGTGATAGTGGTAGGATCTTCCATAGTTATGCAAGATTTGGGGGACTTGTGGCAGGCTTTAGACAAGTAGAAATCATGTGATAACAAGCTACTCCTTGTCCAACTCATAATTTTTAGATTCATGTACTCTCTTAGTTCCCCCACTTAGACCTTCCTTCACAACAATCTCTTCATTCTTGACATCAGTTCCTTCATTAGTGTCTTTCTTTGACTTTGAAAAATGTATTTCTTCTGAATTCTCATCATTCTTATCATCAACAAGTGGGGGCTCATAAGTCCACCAACTTTTAGATTTAAAAAGATGTCCCTTTTTCCACTTAGGATGACCTCTATATTATGGACACAAATCCCATAGTTATCATGCATTATGATAAGTACATTACCAAAATGTTGTATTTTCATAATCCAAGGTTTGAATCCAATTTAATGTGCCAAGTTTGAGCTCCATTATGTATTGAAGGAATTTTTTCAAATCCATCTCCCATAGACTTGTGCATAAGTAAAAAGGCCCATGACTAAGCCCTCACCATATCACACTTTAAAAACTTGCCAAATTTATTCCCAATATCTTTAAATGCTAACTGATGCTAAAATGGAAGAGGCAAATTTGGGAGCCTTACCTAGATCGACATTTTGGATACAACCATTGTGGAGGGATTAAAATATAGGAATTAGGGAGTGACAAAGAGCCCCGATCCTCCCCAAAACCAAGGCCCTTTCTCAAATATTTTTTGATAATCAATTGGGTGGCATAATTAAACTACAAAGAACCATTTGGAACACAAAATAATATCACGATTTTTGGTCCAGTTGGTATAAATCCACTGATGCAGATTAGTCAACTGTGGCCAGAAACCATTAAAATGACATATTATAGCTTCAAGTTTAAGGGATGATAATAACTCATTTACCTTTTAATGCTTGACCTTGTGGAATGTTGTTGTCATTGATGTCAAAGTCAGTCATTGGTGATCAACATGAAGAAGCCTATGGGTTTACTTGAAGGAGTCTCCAAAGTGGTCCCCTTATGATGTAGCTTTAACCATGGCCCTCACAGGAAAACACTTTAAAAAATCCCATAAGAAGCCCCAGAGGTGTGGTCAAGAAGCCCCTATAGTCAAGTGAAGTAGTCTACAGATATCCAAGATCAAGATTGCAAGATGGATATTGTTGAAAGTATTATTTATGGTCAATTTGGATACCCTATATTTGAGAGAACTTTTAACATACATAACTAACTCAAATGTAAGCACACGTTACATGGTTGGAAATCTTATTTCGAGACCTTTCCCATGGTATATGGAAGTCCCTCTAACTCCATAGGAATGAGGAGATATGAATTTTTTTGTCTGACAACCTAGCCAAAAAATTGAGGACAGTTCAGTTAGGTCGGCCCAGAAACTAAAAATAGGGACATAACTACTATAAATACAGGATGGATTTTCACATTTTTAGTGCATCTAAGCTTGTGATCTCTTAGCACAAGTTTGGTAGTGAAGGAACTATGAGGATAATGAGCTCTTATGAATGATATTTTCTAGTCTTATGGTGATGTTCTGATCATTGTTATGGGTTCGCTATAGTATGGAAGGTTGTTTCTTTGCACATGGTTCTATGTGGTTGTTGGGGTTTATATGTGGACCCATGTGGACCCAGATTCTATGTGGACCTAGTTTGATGATGATGATGTATCAATGATAGTGACAGAGACAGTGACAGTGACAATGACAATCTATGTGGAGCCAGTTTTTGTGTGGACCTAGTTTCTATGTGGACCCCGTTTGATGATAATGATGCATCAATGATAGTGATAGAGATAGTGACAGTGATAGTGACAGTGAAAGTGACAGTGACAACTTGATTCTTTTATATACATATCTGAGGGTGGAAGGAAGGGGCAAGGATAGGGGGTTGGAGCCTCCTTCCAGTTGGAGTTGGAGAATCTAGGGAGTCATAGCTTCCTTTAGGTTGGAGCCTGTAAAATAAGGGGTTGAAGCTTCCTTCACGTTGGAGATGGAGAATCTTGAAAGTTGTAGCTTCCTATGAATTTAATCGTGTTATTATATAAGAAAAACATTATGTGGATTTCCACGTAAATCTGTTATGCATTGTGTATTTCTTCTTCTACTCTTTATTGTATATTGGATGCGTGTATTTGATTTAAAAGTTAAATTTTAAAAAGTGATAAGTTTTACTTGATATTGATTCACCCTACCTTTCAGTATCAATAATTGGTATTGTTATCGCACAATCTATACTTGCCCAAAGCCTAAAGGCAAGTAGGCCTAGATTGACGTAACACGGAGGTAGTCCTATCACTGTCACCCCAATAAGATACCTCTTTCTATTTAGGAGGAGAAGAAACTCACTCCAAGGGAGACACCCCAAGACCTAGTTGGTTGATGAAGGGTAAAAAGACCAGGTAAAACCCACCCCTCTCTCTAGGTCACTCGAGGAAAGAAATCACTTGGTAAAGTTTAAAGGGGGGAAAAGAAAAGTAATGAATGGTACCTGCGCTTTACCAATGAAACAAAAAACATTAGCAGCAAGCAATGATATCAATGTTTCAAATCAATGACGTCAAGATATAAATATGCTACTGAAACACTAAATGATGAAAAGTATAGCAACAACAAATATGTCTAGAAATTTCAAGCTATGATGACAAGAATGATATAAAGACCTTGCAAGTTTGATAGTACTTCGTCCTTTGTAATTTCAATATTTAAAGAAAGTCAGTAAGTGACCTAAATAGGCTGTCAAAGTACTTCCAACAACAGTAAAATAATAATTATGACAACAACAAAACCACTTCATAAAGTACTTAAATTAGGCAATTTAAACAAACACTTTAGCATATAATGATAGTACCTTGCCTAGTACAAGTGGTGGGTGCTTTTATAAACATTTTAAGGGTTGTTAAGGGGCTTGAATGATGGTTGTAACAATAGTTACAACAACAAAAATAACCTTAAACAACTTCAGAAATTTTCACATAGAACGATAGCAAAAGGAAGACTAGAGCCTTGGGATGATAACACTTAGGAAAATTCAAATTTATGGGTTAGTTTTAGAGGTTAGTATGTTGATTAAGGCTACTAAATAAGGGTTGTAACAAAAACTATAGCATCAATGATATGGTTTTTAGTGTTGGTGAAAGTTTCAAGAAGATGTTTTGAAAGTTTGTTTGGTCTCATTCATCCACAAGAGTGTAGAAATCAATGCCTTTTAGGGGCTTATGGAGTCAATAATAGTAACAATATCACTTGGGAAATAAAATAATAATAATGTTTAGCTAAGGAAAGAAGTAAATGCAAGAGTTGTTGGCACTTCAAGGCCTCAAGCATCTAAATCTTTAAGGGAGGTTTTGTTAGAGAGTAGGCACTTCTAGGCCCTAGCTTACCTTCCTTCCTTAGCTTTTTTAAAAGACAATTTATTTGGTGATTAGAATGAAATTACTAGAGAGATAGCACTTTAGGGCTCATAATTACTCCCAAAAAATGTATAATTGGCAAGATCAAGCTAGTAGAAGAGTTATAGGGAGAAAGAAGCATTTGTTGTTTCTCCCCTAGGGTTTAAACAAGCAATTTCATAATCTTAGACATGAAACAAGTAAATTTTACCATAAACATCCATAGCATGAATAAAAATGCAGATTTTCCACTTACTTCACCAAGAATAATCAAGTCAAACCCTAGTTGAAGACCATTCCACCGTGAAAAATGCCAAAAAAAACCACCATAAAGCTCTCCCAAGAGGTGCACACTAGTTATTTCATCCAATAACCCTTAAAGAGGGTGAAAATTTCATACCACCACTTGTGTGTGATGAGTTATTATGAAAAAATGAACTTAACCAACCATATTTATATGGGAAATCTTGGCTAATTAATCCAACAATTGTGTCTTTTCATAAAACAGAGCCTACATGTCAATTTGTTCTTTAAATTCAAAATTAAATAATTTTTCAAAATTAAAACCCTAAAGAGGGTGATGTCAACCTTCCTAGGGTGATGTTAGGCCTCCTCCGTGAGACGTTGAGGCCATCAAGCAAAATGTTGGGCCTCCAGGAGCCCTCCTCCATGCCACACGTGCCAAAACTGCAACCCAACATCTCTCCATGTGAAACCCTAGTTGTGGGTGACGTCATGGGGCTACTAGGGTGACGTCCAAGGTCTCCTAGGGCCAACATTCAGGTGGGAAGAGCATGAAACCCTAGGTCCGGGTCTTCCATAATGCCTCCAAAGGAAACATCCTTCCTTCATCTGGTGCAAGCCTTCAGTCTCTTCTTACCCCTGACTAGGGTTTTAACATCCATCTATGGGCTTTGAGCCCCCATGAAGGTGTGAGCTAATCATTCCCTCATGTGTACCTGTCCACCAGGCAAGGTCCTGCAGAAACAACAAGTACGCCCTCCAGGGGTTCGTAAGTCACAAGGATCATAGCATGTAAATCACATCCAATAATTAAATTACCCAAACATGTGCATCAAACCCCCCTTAACCCCAAACAAATGCATGTTATGTAATTTGACAAGTTAGGATTGGAGAGGGTCTCAGGGTGTCCTATTGGGATAACCTCTCTTAAGTTTGGGGTGTTTCCCAGGTGGAGTCTAGTCCAAGTCATGTAAGTGTATGAGGTGGCATGGGGTAAATATTTGGGCATGGGGTGCATGTAATAACAAAGAAATGTAGAGTCTTACCTGTGGGTGCCTTTGTGGAGGGTGAGCTACACCTTGTCATGAATGAAATTGTTTCCTAGCCCATTCATTTCCATTTATTCTTAGCTTTATTTCTTTTGATATTTTTCTCTTGTGCTTCAAGGGAATAGTTGAGGGCCACTGTCATGGTTTGATGACCAGAGGTGGTAGCTGTTAGCAACAATTGTGGTATCGAGGAACAAAGGTACGCAGGTTTGCAAGATTGCGCGATAGGTGCCCAAGCGCAACACACAGAAGAAATTTGTTTGGGGCCCGAGTCAAGCAAGCAAGCCTGATCATGGACACAAGAAGCAGCGAAAGAGATCTAGACCATCCGTCTGAGAAAGGATGCGTGGCAGGAGATCGGCGTCATCAGGAAAGTCCCGACAGGGAAGCTCCCATCGGCGAACTTGAAGCCATCGGGATATCGGGGATCTTGGGGACGAGTGATTTGTGAAATTCAAAAGTGTGAACCGCGAAACCCCGATGGAGAGTATGGCCAAAGGCATATGGTAGTGGTCACTTGGACCAGGACCTAGTCAAAGGGCTAGCACAGAAGGCGCATCGACAATCAGAAAATCGCGAGTCCCGTGGACACGAACATTATGTCATCGTGAACGTCGAAACTCTGATGGAGGGTTTGGCTACGGTCGCACAGAGACAGGTCATATGGACCATGTTCTAGCCGGTAGGGGCTAGTTCCTAGGAGGAGGATCTCATCGCCCATCGAGATATCGGAGATCCCGGAGGCAAGGAGTTCGCGCATCCCAAACTCACGAATCCCGAATCCCCGAAAACCCAAAACATCATCACATACCTCCTTGTCTCCACGTCCTATTCCCGTGTCACGCCAACTCATATTTTCTTCCCGGCCCTTGTGTCTCCTCCACCCGGCTCGTACACTTCAAAGCTCATGAATTCGGCCATGTGCATTTTCCCTATCGCTTTCCCTCTACCCATCCGTATGCATGGCATTTCCTCATCCCGTATCTGCACCGAGCATGTCTAACTACCCCTGCCTGGTCACCGTTCGTTCGCCACTTCGTGTCAAGTCTCCCAGTCATCACGAAGGCCTCCATGTCCTGTAGATACAGAGTCGGTCGGGGCCTTCCCCGATCCCAAGGAATCAGTTATTGCAGCAGTTGATGGTGGTTGGACATCGTTTCCACCATAAATGGAAAGTCCAAAAATGACTGCAAGCTGGTCATTTCATTCACAGGTCCTTTGGAACGCGATTGCATCTAACTGAAGTCCACAAACGTCTAGAGACTGCAGGTGCAGTGAACACGCAGGCGTAATTCCATCAATGCAATGTCTCGAATTGGCTTCTATGGGTTTTGCTCTAAGTATTTAGAGGAGATTTCCCACATTTTGTAGGGATGGATTGTTGAGCAGAGCTCCCGGTTGTAAAGTTTTAATGAAGCACTGTTATTCTAGTTATGTATGAGCTTTGGAGACTTCTTGCCTTATGAATGCCAGTTTCTTTCATGTCTTTGTTTACATTGTGTTAGAGCAGCTCGGAATTGGAGGATCCAGTCGAGCTGTAGCTATTATAGGATGATGTTGTAATGGATCACTGTAATAGTTACAGAGCCTCTAATAAGTTTCTGTGATTTCTTTAACGTTGAATGACTTGGAATTGGAGGATCCAGTCAAGTTCCCTTTCAGTTTCTTGAAGCCCTGAACCAGGAGGATCCTGCTTTCAGAGTTTTTCCCCTACAAATCGCCACAAGCCTGATGCCCAAAGTTGTTTGTTCACTTTCTCCTAAGTCTTCCACCTGTTCATCTTTAAATCAGCTCACTGGCTGAAGTTGGGATTCCAGACCTCCTTCATTCTTTACGTACCAGACTCAGTCCCTGAGTTAGAGTGATACCTCCTAGAGTCGTTGTCTCCATTCGATCACCCCTTATAAACAAATCGTGACATTAAACTGATGGGTGTCGGGCTCTGCTCCTGCAAGCAATCCAGGAGTGACTTCCGACGCTAACATTTATGGCGCCGTTGCTGGGGACGAAGTTGAAGATTTTCCCTAGGCAAAACGACAACAATCAATTGATTCTGAAGGTGCATCAGAAATCAGAATTATTCAGATTGCTACTGTGCACTTGGCAACTCCATTGTGGCGGCTCCATTGTTTCCACTTTACTGTTTCAGTTGTGGCCACTGTTGGCACACCTGAAAGCTGACCCAGAGGAGCTTTCTCGAGAAGGTTTCAGCGGCTGCTTTCTCAGCCTGAGAAGTTTCTTGGGGTAACGATAATGTTAAGATCTGGCCTTTGATGGTGAACAAGGACCAGGCATATTTGAAGCTGCGCATCTTTCACCTGGCGACTCCATGATTCGAGGATCAATTGGCGACTCCACTGGTTCAATATGGAGGAAATCCTGGCTCGAAAGTTTGCTCCGTTTAATTTTTCTGCTATTCCTAGTTTTCCTAATGTTGTCCCCTCTATGGATGAATGGGGTGATTATTTGCCCAGATTTAGAGAGCGTGAAGAGGACAACCCTGCTCAGCACCTCAGTGAGTTTCATGAACTCATGCGTCAGTGGGAGATACATCATGAGGATGTGTTACTGAAGATGTTCATGTTCTCGTTAGCAGAGGATGCACGTAAATGGTACCATTCTTTACCCCCTGCTAGCATTTCTTCACTCCATGGATTCCATGCAGCTTTCACCACCTATTGTCAGAGGTTGTATCCCCCTGAGTTAATTTTTCATAATTGTTGTGAGGGATACCACAACTCTATACAAGAGAAAGTTGTTTCTGACAAAAGCTGTGGGGAGGATCTTGATGACCTGGATCAAAACTCAGTCCCTTGTCCTCCCCATTCATCTGCATCTGAGGCAGGTTATGAAAGTGAGTAAGTTCCCAGGGAGGAGGATGGCGCCCTNATATCTCTCTGCCCAATTAGAAGGGTTGAAATATGAAGACTGTGCAGAGGATTTTCTAGTCCTTGAGGCAGACGCTCTGAGCAACTCTTTTGAAGAGATTGTTGAAGATTTATTAGATGAGTTGGCATCTACCCCCGATGAGCTTGCTGTCTCAGATCAAAGCAATAAAGAGGTAGTTGTGGAAGAGGGTCACTCTCTTTTCCTTCACGAGATTTCCCATGATGTGTTTACATTCGGGGTCGAAACGGAGGAGCGGAGGATAGTTCCATTTCTGCAAGTTGGAGAAGCTTTGTCTCCCCCTGACTTCGATGATTATCTGGAAGAGGAGCAGCAGAGCCCGACATCATCTTTTGCTTGTCAGAGCATCCATACCACTTATGACAGTTACGAATCAGAGTCTGAGCTCGATATGCTGGATTTCCAAGAGCAGGTCGCAGAGCCTTATCCCCTGCTCACAAATGAAAGACAATGCGAGGAAATCAGCCCCCCTGAGCAGCAAATTGAAAAGCAGAGCTTTCCCACAGGTCCTATCTATGATGATTACGACTCTGACCCTTGGGAGAGCCAAGAAGAGGAATCAGAGGAGTAGTCGAAGATGCAGTTTACAGACTGCGCAGAGCCAGTCAGTGAGTAGCCACCACCTGAGATCAGCGAGCCTACTTCAGTTATTCACCCGCCTGTGGTTATCAGAGACATTCGACCGCGTGTGAACAATTGTGTAGCAGAAGAGGTTGTATTTCGCCAATTCCTTGGAAATGGCCACTCATTCGATGACCCTGTCAGCAAATACATGGAGTGGCATTTCCCCTATGCCTTGGAGCCGCCCTATTTCATCTCAACTCCAACCTGTAAGGAGGAGCTGAAGAGTGTGGTCGTTCTGCTGTCACGGTTACACCATCTGCTGGTGATCATCGACAGAAGGAAGGAGCTTCTATCCAGGAAGCTGCTTGGATGGCTATGGTGGAAGTTCTCTTTCACCTAGCCCATGTAAAATATTTTATTAGTTTAGGATTGTGTATAAATAAGCTCCTTTGAGCATGTAGCTTTATTTTGTTACTTTTATTTTTCGGCCTGTATTTTCAGCAGCAAGATGTTTTCTGCATGACTCCATAGCCCAACAGCAAGGCACTGGAACTGCAAAATGAGTCCTTAGAGCATCACAGGGACGGATCTATCCCCCATGGAGCCTAATGTTAGCAGCAATTGTGGTATCGGGGAACAAAGGTACGCAGGTTTGCAGGATTGCGCGATAGGTGCCCAAGCGCAGCACACAGAAGAAATTTGTTTGGGGCCCGAGTCAAGCAAGCAAGCCTGATCATGGACACGAGAAGCAGCGAAAGAGATCTAGACCGTCCGTCTGAGAAAGGATGCGTGGCAGGAGATCGGCGTCATCAGGAAAGTCCCGACAGGGAAGCGCCCATCGACGAACTTGAAGCCATCGGGATATCGGGGATCTTGGGGACGAGTGATTTGTGCACTTCAAAAGTGCGAACCACGAAACCCCGATGGAGAGTATGGTCAAAGGAATATGGTAGTGGTCACTTAGACCAGGGCCTAATCAAAGGGCTAGCACGGAAGGCGCATTGGCAATCAGAAAATCACGAGTCCCGTGGACACGAACATTGTGTCATCATGAACGCCGAAACTCCGATGGAGGGTTTGGATACGGTCACACAGAGACAGGTCATATGGACCATGTTCTAGCCAGTAGGGGCTAGTTCTTAGGAGGAGGAGCTCATCTCCCATCGGGATATCGGAGATCCCGAAGGCAAGGAGTTCGCGCATCCCAAACACGCGAATCCTGAATCCCTGAAAACCCAAAACATCATCACATACCTCCTTGTCGCCACGTCCTATTCCCGTGTCACGCCAACTCATATTTTCTTCCCAGCCCCTGTGTCTCCTCCACCCGGCTCGTACACTTCAAAGCTCATGAATTCTGCCACGTGCATTTGCCCTATCGCTTTCCCTCTGCCCATCCGTCCGCATGGCCTTTCTTCATCCCGTATCTGCATCGAGCGTGTCTAACTACCCCTGCCTGGTCACCGTCCGTTCGCCACTTCATGTCAAGTCTCCCAGTCATCACGAAGGCCTCCATGTCCTATAGATACAGAGTCGGTCGGGGCCTTCCCCGATCCCAAGGAATCAGTTATTGCAGCAGTTGATGGTGGTTGGACATCGTTTCCACCATAAATGGAAAGTCCAGAAATGACTGTAAGTTGGTCATTTCATTCACAGGTCCTTTGGAACGTGATTGCATCTGACTGAAGTCCACGAACGTCCAGAGACTGCAGGTGCAGTGAACACGCAGGTGTAATGCCATCAATGCAATGTCTCGAATTGGCTTCTATGGGTTTTGCTCTAAGTATTTAGAGGAGATTTCTCACATTTATTAGGGATGGATGGTTGAGCAGAGCTCCCGGTTGTAAAGTTTTAATGAAGCACTGGTATTCTGGTTATGTATGAGCTTTGGAGACTTCTTGCCTTATGAATGACAGTTTCTTTCATGTCTTTGTTTACACTGTGTTAGAGCAGCTCGGAATTGGAGGATCCAGTTGAGCTGTAGCTATTATAGGATGATGTTGTAATGGATCACTGTAATAGTTACAAAGCCTCTAATCGGTTTCTGTGATTTCTTTAACGCTGAATGAATTGGAATTGGAGGATCCAGTCAAGTTCCCTTTCAGTTTCTTGAAGCCCTAAACCAGGAGGATCCTGCTTTCAAATTTTTTCCCCTACAAACCGCTGCAAGCCTGATGCCCAAAGTTGTTTGTTCACTTTCTCCTAAGTCTTCCACCTGTTCATCTTTAAATCAGCTCATTGGCTGAAGTTGGGATTCTAGACCTCCTTCGCTCTTTACGTACGAGACTCAGTCCCTGAGTTAGAGTGATACCTCCTAGAGTCGTTGTCTCCATTCGATCACCCCTTATAAACAAATCGTGACATTAAACTGATGGGTGTCGGGCTCTGCTCCTGTAAGCAATCCAGGAGTGACTTTCGACGCTAACAGTAGCGTTATCCACAAATATTTCACAGAAATGAGAAGGTTGGCTCGTAATGAGACCCCCTTTCTCTTGGCTATGCCACCGAGAGCCACTACCCTGGTTTGGTGACCAGATAGGTGGTAATGTCATATCGCTACATGCCCATGGTCATAATAGGTCGGCTCGAGATGAGACCTCCTATCCATCAACTAGTACGTTGAGTGTTTATGTTATCTTGTGGGTCCCCTTTTCTTATTGAGAAGCCTTTTGTTGCTTTCTCGGGGATCCTTGGGTGAAGCATCTCAAAGGTTTCAAATTTGGCTTTTATCTTTTTCCAGCTACTTTTACCCTCTAGGCCTTTAACCCCTTCTTCCCACGAGGTAAGGTACAATCCTTCCTAGTGTAGCCAATCCCAATGCCCAAACAAGGAAGGGGAGATGGAAGGAATAAATATGGAAAGTGGTAAGTATGAAGGGAACAAACAATGACTTTTCAAAGATCCACCCAATAACAACCTATCCCAAAGGGAAATAAACTTATTGGGGCACTATGTCACCCTTCCAGGTTTGAACGAGGCATAGAGCAAAATTTCCAAGAAAACGTCATGAAATGAAGAAGGATTTAATACAACATGTTCAAGTGCTTCAACAATCAGGGTGATACATACCGTGATACCCGGACTCATTACCTCATGGAGCAAGACTCACTACTACTTTAGGACCATGGTGTGCGATGGATATTGTTGATGGTGATATGTGGACCGCATTGAGGAAAAGAGGGGCCCTTCGGGGCCATGCTTAAGTCATTCGACTCTCGGTACTCCATGTCTAGGACCTGTGGGCCTCAAGACATGATATCCTTAGTTATCCCTGGGCTAGGGGATAACATCTGGCTCCAACTCGGGGACATGTGTTCACCGTAGAGCGCATGAGAACCTCAACATCTTTGGTATGACCTGTGCCTGCTAAATCTCAACAAAAGATATTAGTAATCCCTAGGGTGGCGATATCACCCCTCGTCCATATATGATAAAATCATCTCTAGTCTAACATATGATTATGGGCATACATATATACATAATGAAACAAGACAATATGAAACATGCAACTACAACTATGCTAACATGATGTGCAATGGTATGTACAATGGATGTGCCTACCTATCCTAACTTACATGTACTTACCTGTCAAATGCTAGGTATAAGCATACAACCAGTACAACCACGCTAGCAATGTATCATAACACCTGCCTCTGTGCTTCATCATAAACCAAAACAATGACAAGTTAAGCACAAAATAAACATGAGTTAGAGCATGCATTATATCATAGGAAATCGTAAAGTCTAGCTCATGGAGGCGAGAGGAAGGGAAAAAATCATGCCAAGTCACCCTTCCAGAAAAGTGATCAATCCATCTCAGAAAAGGATCGTGAGAGGTGAAGGACTCAAAGGGCTATCTCAAAGAGTTTGAGGGTTGACTACCTTGGATGCCATCACTCCCCGGGGTCTGAGAAGGGATTAACAAGAACTTAGAGGGAAACTGACAACTTCTCAGGGGAAAGCTGAAAGAATGAGATAATAAACTTCTTAAGGCATTCAACCTCCCCTTGAATTATAACGGAAAGCTTTCCTGTAAAGAAAACTTGAAACAAGAGACATGTTCCCCATCTACATCCTTAGTGACGTAACGAAGTAAATCAATCAGAGGGAGCTGGACAACCTTGTCACAAGTATCCTACTTCAGGCAAGCAACATCCTCACCTTTATCAAAATTTGAGCACAACGGCGGTTGATAATATTCTTCATAGAATAAATCCAAGTGCTCAAAGGAATACTCATCAAAATCCTCAAGGCATGACCAAAAATCATCAGGAGAACATTGCAATGGGTCATCCTTGGATGTTTGGAAAACTTTTGTAATTATATCATCATCTTGTTGCCAAATGCCAAAATTATTAGGAACATCACATGATTATTGTAAAGGAAACATTCAAAGATATCCTTCCATATCATAAATGGGATCCTCATCATAACCAATCACATCCCACTTACGTCTTCCAACATTTATGAACTCATCAATATTATCAACCATGTTACTACCTTTATCATAACATGAAGAACTAATGCATCCAAGGTCTCCTCTAATACTTCTTCACTTTACAAATCATAAAAAAAAGCATCATCAAAATCTTGGAAAGCGAAATAACTTACTGTGTTCACTTCTTGTTGTGCAAGAGCGTCAAAGGTTTGGATGACTTCATCGAATGGAAGAGCATCCAGTACATCATCCCCAAGAATGGTATCTTTAATAATCTTTTCACCTTCATCAGAAAATGAAGGACCTAGCTCTTCCAAGGGTTCCTTTACTTCTTCACCTTCTAAATCATAGAATAAAGTGTCATCAAAAACCTGGAAAGGAAAATGATTCACCTCATTCTCTTCGTCTTGTATAAGAGAGATAGGATCTTGGAGAGCTTCATGGGACGAAGGAGCGGATACTAGTGCTTCGTCCTCATAACTCACTTCTTTAGTCAAGTCTTTATTGCATTTTATTAAATCATGGGAAAAATCTTGCTCCTCTTCAAGGGGTTGACAACCTTCTTCATAAATCTCTCCTTCTATATAAGAGGGTTCTTGGTATTGAGTATGGTAAACATCCATGAGATCTTCCACAATCTAGTGGTGAATCCTTCGTCCTCTAGGGATAATGCGATTTTTTGAAGGGCATCTTCATATGTTTGGCATTGTGGTTTCACAAACTCAATAAACCTACTGATGAGGTCTACGAAAGATGATATACCCTTATCTTTGCAACAACCCTTAATCCAATCTTGCAAAAAATATGGCAGGGAAAGTATGAAAAATTTTACCAGAACATCCTCCCCTTCAAATTATATCTCACTTATATACTTAATTATACAATGTGAGTAATTAGGAGGCCTCTAAATCTTGGAGAGTTGTTTAACCATTTTATATCAAAATAATGTGGGTACCCTGTTGAGGTGATAGTGACGTGATTTCCTCTATGTTACGCCAATCTCGGCCTACTTGCCTTTAGGATTTGGTCAAGTACAGATTGTGCAATAACATGTATCATAGCAGGTTACCTTCTGAACAGTCTAATCATTGGAATGGACATCATGAGAAAAAATGGAAGGCCACATTCCAAATGGGATTCCACCATTTGATGGAAACAATTACACATACTAGAGAAACATAATGCAAACTTACTTGACAACTTTAGGAGTGGATATATGGCTCTTAGTTGTCAATGGCTATAAAGTTATAAAAACAACTCCAACCGATCTAGATGAGAAGAAATTATGAGTTGTAATTAAAAGGTTAGGCATGTTATCATAAGTGGATTGATACCAACTATTTATAGCAAGGTGATGTCTTGTAATACAATTAAAGAGGTTTGGGATAAACTTCGAAATACTTATGAAGGTGATCCGAAAGTCAAGCTTCAATGACACATAGCACATTTTGAAAATCTGAAAATGAATGAAAAAGAAGATATTGCAACCTATTTACTCATAGTAGATGAAGTTTTCAATGCCATCGAAGGATTGGGAGAAGAAGTCAAAGAGTCCTTGGTTGTACAGAAAGTGTTGAGATCACTTCCTTTGATATATGATGCCAAGGTCTTGGCCATTGAAGAAACTAGGGATTTGACCAAAATGACAATGGATGAATTACATGGGACCCTCGTAGCATATGAAATGAGAACAGATATAGAAAATGAACAACCAAATAGAGAAGCAACTTTTAAAGTCAGAAAGAAAACAAGGAACAAAGAACACAAGGTAGAAGAAAGACCAAGCGATGAATTAGGTGAAGAAGAAGCAAATTTCGTAAGGAGGCTCAATAGGGGAACCAACAAATACAAAGGTAAGTTACCTTTTAAATGATTCAATTATGGTAGAGTAGGACACTATGCTAAGAAATGTCCTTTTGAAGAAAAGAAAAGCTTCCACAAAAAAAGAGAGTCTTTACTCCAAGGAGGACAATATTTCTTCATATGAAAGCAATGGAGAAGAAAGGGAAGTAAGGGAAGTTCTCTTCATAACTCAAGAAACTTAGAATGATGACCACAAAAATTCTGAAACAAATGAAATCAATTATGAAGAAGAGTTTGATGCTGAGACCGAAGAAACAAACATAGAATCTTTATGGGGAAGCAAAGACATCACAGAAAGTGAACAAGAAGATGAAGAAAATATTGAAAAATTGAAGCATGTTGAAGAAGAAAATAACAAGCTTAGAAACAAAAATAGAGAGTTAAAAAACGAATTGAAGAATTAAAGAAGAGAATCACGAGCTTGAAAAGAAAATTAACAACTTGAAGGAGTAGTTAGATAAAAAGACTAAAGGTTATGAGAAATTAAAAGCAAAATTGGATCACACAAGAAAAGAGTTGATGTTGACAATGGAAAAGTTGAATTACTACAAGAAATTTGAAAAAAGTACTGAAATGTTAGATGAAATGCTTAGAAACCAGAGAACACCTACATATAAGACAAGACTTGGATACGACAATAGACACAGATAAAACAGACAGGGAAGATGAAGGAAATTCTAGAAACTATACAAATGCCTTAAGAAGTGGAATCAACAAACGAAAGGGAGTTGAAGAACAACAGAAACATGACACCTCCAGCTGGAACATGAGCTCATAATCCAGAAGGGGTGAGATACCGATAAGGTCCTTTTCTACTAGGTATAAGAATATTTTTCTTGGTCATTGTTATGTTTGCAGAAACTTTGGACACAAAGCAATTCATTGTAAAATCAATGCAAGAAACAACTATATGAGAAACACAAATGATTATGGATATCCAAAGCACAATCATGTAAATAGTAGATCTGGAAATGCTCATGAATTTGTCAACATAAATTACAATCCATTTGATCCACTGATGGATCATAACATTTTATGCTACAAATGTAATAATCTTGGTCACAAAGCATGAGATTGCAGAGATATGAAAGAAGATGCTCCTATCATAAAACCAACTACAATATGGGAAAGGAAAGAGAATCCAAACAAGGAATATTGTTGATTAGCACTGCTTGTTAAAGATAAAGAAGACGAATGGTACATACACAATGGGTGCTCAACACACATGACTGGGGACCAAAACAAATTAATCAGCTTAAAGAAAGGAAAAAGTGGTAGTGTTGCATTTGGAAATGACTCCTCTATCAAAATACTTGGAAAAGGTGTGGTGAACCTTGGAAGTGAAAATGTAAAAGAAACAAATGTCTTATTGGTTGAAGATTTGAAGCATAATCTCCTTAGTGTCACTAAAATATGTGATAATGATGCAATCTTAAGTTTGATTCCCGAAGATGTGAAATCAAACAAGAAGACTCAGGAAGATTGGTTGCAATAGCAACAAGAAGACCAAATAGCATATACATCCTAGACAAAGAATATATAAAGAGGATTGAAGTCACAAAAAATATATCCAAGGACTATAACAAGGAAGGAAAGGATAAGAATATAGAAAAGGACGATGAAATACTATTAAGCGCCATGAGTTTAGGGGGTGCAACCCCAAAGAGAAGAGTTACTCTTTGCCATTGATGTCAAAAGGGAGAGAAATATTAGGAGCACGATGACAGGGAGAGTATGAGTGTTCCCATCAATGACAAAAGGGGAGATTGTTGAATGGTGTTTTCATTGATGTCAAAGTCAGTCATTGGTGATCAACATGAATAAGCCTATGGGTTTACTTGAAGGAGTCTCCAAAGTGATCCCATTATGATGTAGCTTTAAGCATGGCCCTCGCAGAAAGATGATTTGAAGAAGCCCACAAGAAGTCCCATAGTTGTGGTCAAGAAGCCCCTACAATCAAGTGAAGAAGCCTATAGATGTCCAAGATCAAGATTGCAAGATGGAGATTGTTGAAAGTATTATTTGTGGTCAATTTGGATACCTATATTTGACGGAATTTTTACCCTACATAACTAAATCAAATGGAATCACAAGTTACATGGTTGGAAATATTATTTCAAGACCTTTCCAATGGTATATGGAAGTCCCTCTAACTCCCTAGGAATGAGGAGATGTGACTTTTTTTGTCCGACAACCCAGCCAAAAAATTGAGGACAGTTCATCCAGGTCGGCCCAGAAACTAAAAATAGGGACAGAACCACTATAAATACATGATGGATTTTCTCATTTTTAGTGTATCCAAGCGTGTGATCTCTTAGCACAAGTTTGGTAGCGAAGGAACTGGGAGGATAAGGAGCTCTTGTGAAGGATATTTTCTAGTCTTATGGTGATGTTTTGATCATTGTTATGGGTTCGCTATAGTATGGAAGGTTGATTCTTTGCACAGGGTTCTATGTGTTTGTTGGGGTTTATGTGTGGACCTAAGATCTCCAAGTGGACCCAGTTTCTATGTGGACTGAGTTTTATGATGATGATGTATCAATGGTACTGACAGAGACAATGATAGTGACAGTCTATGTGGACCTAGTTTGATGATAATGATGTATAAATGATAATGATAGAGATAGTAACAATGACAAAGACAATGACAGTGACAATGACAATGAGGATGACAAGTTGATTCTGTTATATACATATTTGAGGGTGGAAGGAAGGGGCAAGGAAAGGGGGTTGGAGCCTCCTTTTAGTTGGAGTTGGAGAATCTAGGAAGTTGTAGCTTCCTTCAGGTTGGAGCCTATAAACTAGGGGGTTGAAGCCTCCTTCTAGTTGGAGTTGGAGAATATTGGAAGTTGTAGCTTCCTATGAATGTAATCTTTTTATTATATAAGAAAAAACATTCCATGGAATTCCAAGTAAATCTATTATGCATGTGTATTTCTTCTTCTACTCTTTATTATATATTGGATGCATTTATTTGATTGAAAAATCAAAGTTTTAAAGTGTTGAATTTTACTTGATACCGATTCACCCCCCCCTCTTAGTATTAACAAACCTCTAAAGATGGTATTTCATACAATTTCTCAACAATATATGGATTGTGCATAACTAATGGTTGCAACAACGAAGGAGGAACCTTGGAATGTGCTACATCCTTGTAAGAAACTAGCTTAGAGGTAGAGGGTTCCCTAGATCCCACTGCTCCTTGCAAATGTAAAAATAACAAAACAATGGAGTCATTACACATATTATAGTCAATCAATTGAGGAGAATCCTACAACTATTTCCCTTCATCAATAAAATTCTATTGTGCATAAGGAATCACCTAAATTTGTTCCATTTGGAGTATTATGTTTGTCACAACATCTGTCTCATGCACCCACAAAAGAATCAACTTCTTAGCAAGAGTTTTGAAAAATATCTAGTAGTGGGTTGTGATTGGAAAGCTTCCACTGCTAAGCTTAGATCCCAACGATATTTGTATCTCTCTCTCTACACACACACACACACACACACACACACATAACTCCCACCCATATCACAAAATACAAAGGAACACGTCCCATCGTATGACAATAGTACATGCCTTAATAGGGAAGAACAAAGAGGACCTTGAGGAATAGTCTGATGTTGGACCACCGACTCATGTTTTGAAATGAAAAAAACCCAATCTCCATGGATAAAATCCATGTGTTATCAATAGCTTTTGCCAAAGGCAACATCTAACCTTTAAGATCTGACCTAGTTGATCTAAACTCCACAATAAGCTACCAAACATCATCAACCTCCCAAATTGTACGAACAACCTTCACACCATGGATCCTACTACTGAAGATAATCATTTTTTTCCTTCATTCTTACCATTGCCAGAAACCCTTCCTCAATTTTTTCTTAAATATTGTTTTGCTAAGATGATTCCTTACAAGGCATGTGTCGAAAAAGCCAATGATACGTCGATGCAAATCATGACACCCCTTGTACATCCCGCTTTGCATCATCTATACTTGAATCCCCCCCAAAAATGCATTGGACGACAATGTTGAATATGACACCATAGCATGTTATTGTTAATATTATGGTAGCTACGGGAGGTATTTACCCCCACGTGTAAACCTGATGAGAATAGAAGACTCTGGAAAGCAAGAGAAACCCTAATGAGTTGGCTAATAACCCTAGAATCCTTGTCGGCTCAAGAAGATAATTTATATTAGGCTATTAGCCACCAAGAGAAGAAGTCGGCCAGAATTAATAATAATATACTGAACAGACACATACCCAGAAGGAGAATTCGGCCCCGACAAAACTGGCAGGATTACTATAAATACAGGGCGCCAATTCTCATTTGTAGCATCTCAGAGTTGCAGTTTCCCAGTTGGTGTGCACTGCAGTCGCAGTCTGGTGCACAAGTTTGGAGGAGGGTTGCAGGTGCAGCTGCAGCAGCAACTAGTTCTCAGTTTTGGCTTGGATATCTCTTGGCTAGGGTTTGGAACATCTGATCAGCTTTTTGTGATGTGTTATCCTTGAGGAGAGATGCGCTACTCTTTGTTTGGCTATCTAGCCTAGGGTTTACTTCCGGAGGAATTCTCAGTCAAGGTTAAGGTGCTCGGAGGGAGGCTTCGGCCTGTGGTTGGGTGACGAGGGTATCGTCAATGGTAAAACGAGCACACCATCT
>ML785291.1:18723-31654 GCA_009831015.1 Picea engelmannii | reverse complement strand
AGGCAAATAAATTGTCCTCTCCATAGATTGAGCATTGGCTGAAAATACAACCCTAGAGCCATCAATAAAGATTGCAAACCCAGTATTGGGATCACAATGTTGAGCACACAAGTCAATGAACTCAAGAAATGGGTAAGTTGGATGGACCATCATCTTGGCGAGACCCCATTCCCAAGACTTATGGATGCTTTTCCCATTTGCAAAATGACTAAAAGTTGCATACCTAAGAGTATTTGGTTTATCATGTTTGGTAATAGGATCATAAATGTCATAAAACACATTGTTAAAATCTTTAGGGGTATGGTTGAGTTCTAACACTTTCGAGACACAATTATGGGAGATCTGAGAACTAGCCAAGGTATATTGAATACCCTTCACTCTTCTCTTAGACATTTTCTTGGTTGCAAATTTGATAAGAAACACAATTCACAGGTGGTGGTGGCTTTACAAGACTAACCCAATTACTTTGAAGGATACCTATGTTATAATTGGTACCATAAACAATGAATTGGGTGCTTTGAATGTCTTCGAGTGTGAGATATAAGAGAACAATAGATGAGAGCTTCTTTGCATGGTAGAATGAAGAGAAAATAATTTTAGAATGACATTATATGGGTTGAAACATTGAAGCGTATAAACATAACTGCACAATATTCATATATAGCTTGAAAGATCTTAAAATTAATTTAGTAAGTGATGATATGAATAGATAAATGCACCGATAGAAAGTCACCATGTGACATATTTTCATTGGTCTTAATCATACTGAAGAATCTTGGACATATCCTTGGAGGGGACCAAGGTCTCATTCCCATCCAATCTTAGTGATCAAATTTCTTTGATCTACGTTGTTCATGGGGTTGAACACTACGAGTCATTAATGAAGGTTCCTAAGACCCCACATGATCCTTAACCATTAGATCTTGAGGAGATTGACATTGAGGAGAGACCCTGTGGTGAATACATCAATGTGCCAATGGGAGGAGTCCATAGTGGGAATAGAGAGACGAGGAAACCTACAATGATCACAATAATCCATCTCTTCTAATCTTGATTATCTGATGGGTAAACAATTGCATGGTGAAGGAAAGGTCCTCCACAACCTCATAGGATCCTTAACTCTCAAATCTCTAGGAGTTCAATGTTGTGGAGAGACTCCACAACCAAGATGCTAAGATTTTAACATAGGTAGATCATGAGCATCTAACACATGCTCTTGGAACTTTGCTTTTGGGTTTATCTTTCTCTTACCCACCCACCTTAAGTCCTTGAGGAGGCGATTCTCTTTGTTTTGTTATAGGTTTTCTAACTTTTTGGGTTTTTTTGGGTTCTTCTTCACTTCATTTGGCTTGGGTTCTTGTGTCTTATGGCACATACAAACCTCATCCAATCAATTTTTGTCAAGGCTTTCTTTCAATCATTTCCCTTTGGAGAACTGCAACAATTTGTGACATGGAATATACATATCTCCTCAAAATCAATTGAGATATCTCTTATTGTAGTATTGGTTTTTTCATGCTCTTTGTGGTTTGCGCAACATATTAGTTTCTATTTCCATTCTTTTGCATATATCTTATGGAGATTGAAAAACCCTTGTTGACATTTTGCATGTGGAGAGCGTAAGCTAGGTATGCTTGGAAGTTTAACCCCCCTCATTTACATATTTATTTGTTTCCTGATATTTGCACTCTTTTTTTTTTTTTTTTCCTGATTTCCAGTAGTATTTATTAACTCATACAATTAAACGTTGACCAATCCATTTAGATAATCAATATATCATTAGAAATCAAACAAATCTACTATATCCTTGCTCTAACGCATAAATATATCCTTGCTCTAACGCATAAATATACCCTTGCTCTTACTTTTTGTTGCTTTCAAGGTGTTAGGAACACAAAATAAAGAGTTTTATTTTCGTCTTTTGATTCTCTCATTTCTAACACAATCTATTAAGGCCAGTTTAATATTGGAAAATCAAATTAGTAAATATGAATTGTTTTTTCTTTACGAGTTTGCCATTTCTTAGTTTATTTAAATTAGAATAATAATTTATCTTCAACACTAAATACATAATTTAAGTCTTAATACTATTCAAAGGAACTCTTAATTCACCGAGTTTGTTTTCCTTGTGAGGTTTAGTTTTTTGGTTTTCTTAGAAAACTCCACTTTTCATAAACTTAATCCCCTAACTTGGTATCTATTTATTAGTAGAGTTTAGTGGATAACCTATGTGGAAAAGAGTTTAAAATGTGTATGCTTAGTGTTCATACCTTACCACCTTAGGAGAGTGACTATATTTCTCCCTTTATCTCACAATGATCTTTACACAATGTACTATTCCATCTCAAAGAAAAATGCGACAATATCAATCCATCATTCTCCATTAATTTTCAGAAAAGAAATGAACAAATCAATCCATCTTCCATTAACTCTAAAGAAAAAAGAATAAAACTTTTATTCACGCTTCATCATTTAGTCCTTCAACATATAAAATCCTCATAATAATAATGCTGCTGGTTAAGGTCATCAACATATAAAATCCTCATAATAATAATGCTGCTGGTTAATGTCATTAAATTAATGTACTTTACGACCAACAAAATCTATCTCATAAATTAAAAAAATATAAATATAATATAACTCCTTATTAACTATTTTGTTCTCTAAATTATGGAAGCCCAATAGTGACATTTAACGATAACCTCACCTAAAACATTGAACCCCAAAACTTGCTCCTGCCCTTCATTGCACTGGATTTAAATATTATGAACTCCCGTAGTTAGGAAGTGGTTGATCCTACGCCCGCTCAACATGTTCATTCCCCTGATCATGAGCTCATCCGGTTGGACTCATTCGCTTTGACTAAAAAAGCCGGAACATGCCAATGTTTCACTCGAACAGACACACAGTCGCTGCTTGCCGGGAAGGGGGCGATGTTGAGGGCCACTCCTTGCATAAAATTTATGCAACTCCAACTGGATCATCGAATTAGATATTCAACGGAATCTCATGAGCCCAGTTGACCCAGCGCTTGTACTGCTCTCTAACTGTCGTTTGGCCGGCACAAAACCCCGGTTAAGTCATGATCATTTCTCCACGGCATACATATTCGTTTTCTATTTCATTTTCTTGGGAGTTCGAAGCCGATGGTATGAATTTATATTAGACGGGTTTGTAGTTGGATCAATTTGCTTATCCGGTTCTCACTGGATTTCGGCTATTTTGCCCAAGATATTGAGACACTGCGTTTGGGTGTAATTTAAGGTAATTGCAATGGCAGAATCCTCCAAGATGAAGCCAGTTTTCATAGTGATTATAGTCTCTGTCATTGTTGGAACTCTCATTACTATGATGTACCTTGGGAAGCCTGTGTACTGGGAGATTATGGCCAGAACCCGCACTGGTATGTAGCTTTTATTCCTCCTCTTCTCGTTGCATTGGGATCTATTTTTCTTGTTTGTTGTTTGTCTATTAAAATTGTGATTCATAAATTTCTGTAGTTCTATTTTGGGTGTTTGTCTTTCTATTGAAATTCTACTTGCCTATAGGCCAATCAGTCTTTAGGATCACCAATGACCATGTTCCCCATTAGCTCTGGACCTTCATTGGAAACCATATGCACGTTACCATTTTTGGGTTGGATAATTACACCCACTTTCACTACATCAGAAAAAACGAACCTTGGTCAACCCGAGATCGGATGATATTGCAGAAGCCGGAGTTCACTGCTTCGAGGTGACTGTGTGCTTTGTGGATCACTTTTGCTTGTGATTGTTTTGTTTGTGATAAATCTCCAGTGCAAGCCCCTTAAAATCACAGTGGCATGCTGCTTTCTGGGGATTTTGTTCCAAGTTAATATAACTATTTTTGTTGGATGCATCTGGATTTTCCCCTCTAAAGCAAGTGGACTTAATAAAATTCGAAATTCTGACCACTGTTGGCCATTGCCACCCGGCAACCATTAGTCTATATTCTCCATTAAGGTCATTGCATGTTTATGGGCAGTTCTTATGCAATTATCTCGTAGGTTCTGTTTGGTAAGCGGCCGGTGTGAACTCCCAAGCTATGTGGCTGTCTAATAAGCATGGTGTTATGTTTGAGCCCTGAGCTTTGCCACCTCGAAAAATCCAAGGTCGGTTTCAACTCTTGTCAAGCCGACGACACAAGTGACAATTGTTGTGTCCTGGAATACACCTTTTAAACTTAATTTGGAGTATGTTTCAAGCCAACGATAGTTTCAACTTAATTAGGAGTCCATGCCATTATTTTTCCTTACCCGAGTCATTAAATGTAAATTGTGTATCCGAGAGACCATTTGAATCGTCATTTTCTTTTAGACTGATAAGTGATATATTTATTGGGGCAAAACTATAGTTGGATATTTGGTGTTTTAGCATGCAAAGCTTGGGCTTGTTCTGGAACTCTGGTTATTTAGGTTGGTTTGCTGGAGCTCATGGAAAAGATTGAATGGGTGTATTCTATATTGCCAGTTGACAGCATAAGCCATACTGTGCTTCACTACCAATTTTGTAAGCAGTATCATTTGTGCATACAAAACAGGTTAGGGTAGTGGCTGATTGTAAATTGGGCCAGTGAAATGAGGTAGCAATCACCTAGGGAACCTAGCTTGCCATGGATAGCTCATGTATGCAAAATAGTTTTATTTCTTGACACGATTTTTTCTGTAGCTCATGGTTATTCTGCCTATGCATTTTGTGATTACTATTTTTCATCTAAAATTGAAGTATTGTACATGGCAGGAACAAGCATGGAAGAATCTAGGAACGATTTGCAACCCACTGCAGGTTCTCAAAGGCCATCGATTCGTTCAGTATGGAGAAAACCCATCTGGGAAGTACCAATTAGTGGCAGTAAAATGCCCTCATATAAGGCTTTTGTCCTGACAAAGAAAATGGTCGAGTCTCGAGCAAAGGGCAATATTATTATAGTCACATTCGGAAATTATGCATTCATGGATTTTATTCTTAATTGGGTGAAACACCTTACAGACATGGGAATTCAAAATCTTCTTGTTGGTACATTGTTGAAACCCTAACCCACTTTTGCTTTTGAAGTAATACTCCGTGGGTGGTTATTAGATTTTTTATGCTTGGTTAAAACATCATCTATTTGTTTTCCTGATTTTTCTATATAGCTAATCAACAAACTAACTACAGAAAAAATATCGATGTTTGATGCTATTCTTGGTAGGTGCCATGGATACAAAACTTGTCGATTCTTTATATTGGAAAGGCATTCCTGTTTTCAATATGGGCAGTAACATGAACACAAATGATGCCGGTTGGGGATCTCCGACATTTCATAAGATGGGACGAGAAAAAGTTTTTTTGATCAATGCTTTTATGTCCTTTGGTTATGAGCTGCTGCTGTGTGACACAGACATGGTTTGGTTGAAGGTACATTTTTCTATTTCAGTATTTCAATGCTAGGCAAAATGCCACATACATGTTTACATCGGATTAT
Source organism: Picea engelmannii (assembly GCA_009831015.1). Taxonomy (NCBI): domain Eukaryota; kingdom Viridiplantae; phylum Streptophyta; class Pinopsida; order Pinales; family Pinaceae; genus Picea; species Picea engelmannii. The sequence goes on along the minus strand of ML785291.1, from coordinate 26,170 downwards.
GATGCAGACACTTTTAACTGAAACCATTGCTACTGTGTTTGAAACACTTTTTTTTTGGGATCAATATTAGCTTGTATTTTCTAAATAATGTAATAATGAACATTCCTAGTTGCAGTAAAGAGATACTCTTACAATCAGGTTAGTTTCCAACTTCCTAGTCAAACATATGCCACACTTGTTAGATTAAGTGTAAAATGCGCCAACTAGGAGCAATAATAACCAAAATAGCACTGGTATAGTTTGTGAACTTCACACATCAGATGCTACAACGATGCTCACCCTAGTCATTGCATTCAGTGACTTTATTTTGAAAAAAATTGAAATTTGCCAAATCTCAAGCACTGGCAAATTTAATGTCGAATTAAGTGATCAAGCCATTTTTTGTTATTAATTTTTTTTAAATAAGTATCTATATATTACCTTTCAGAATCTGTAATTACAGTCAATACAGTTATGGCTTCCATGACAAGAAAAAACTATGGCTCTGAACTGCCCAGTAGGGAAACCAGTACAGGCCTCTCAGACTGTGAAGTCTTTTGACAGAAAAAAGGACTAAAAGAGAAATACTAGTCTGCATAAACAAGACAATGCCGCGCAGGGCCCAAAAATAACAGTTGCTAAACATGACAAAACTAAGAGTTCTTCAAAATCTGAAAACAAGACTAGCTTGGAGGCCCATGAGGCTGAGCTGTGTTTCGTAGAGGGATCACTCCGGTCACTCCCATCATGTCTACGACAACATCTGTTGGTCTGGCTTTTGGAGTGAACAAAGTGTGTAAGAGGGTGGCCATACTATCTCTGCGGCGGTCCATCATGTCCACTTGAACCAAATGTCTGCCAAGTCATGCCGGAGCTCGAAGAATAAGCTGTGCAGAATCAACACGGTCTCCAGAAGCCTCAAGCAATCCTCACAAGGAGGGATGGAAGCCTGAGGAGTCGACTGAGGCTGAGGAGGGGCACGGGCGGGCAAGCCGGTGGAGCTGACGAGGATGGGTCATTAGGAATTGGTCCAGGAGCAGACCCAAGAGAATTGCCCTGAAGGTCGAATCGCTCAATCGGACACGACCAGTCACCAGGGTGAGTGTCAAGGTGGAAGGCCTGCGGGACTTGTAGAGTAAAGCGAAGACGACGAGCCAACAAAATCTCCAAAATGCTGCCTCATATCCTTGTTTTTATTTTCTATCCTGCCATATGTACTATGCCATACAATGCATCTTTTCGAATGACCACGTTGGCGCGACATGCCCAGAGGGAAGAAAAACCAGAGCCGAACGAAGGTGGAGTGCCAATACTGCAGAGAAGGAAAACACATATATAAACCATTGTCCAGACCGATGAGCCAGATGCCCAGCGGCTCATGTTGGCTGAATATAACCTTGGTCGCCTGTGCCAAGGTTGCCATGCGGGGAAGTGACAAAATACAACTAATGCTCGAATCCATTAACGTCGAGGTGATGTGAGGTAAGTGGCTTGAGAACCCGTAGCAACGTCTGTAGTTGAGTCGCGCGAGGTTGAGTTAAATGAGGCAGGGAGCTACCTTAATGCGTGAGATGTGGCAGTCCTGTGCCTCTCCTCGCCACCTAACTCTTGTGCTGATGACACGCCATCCGGGGGGAGGTCGGAGTCCGCCGCATGATCAATACATTCTTTCAGAATGGGGTCATCAGGTTGAGTGATCGGATCGCAGTCCAGGTCAGAATGGGGTGATCAGGTTGAGTGATCGGATCGCAGTCCAGGTCAGTCAATGGTTGAGTCACTCCTATATTTGTGAGTTTGTCAACGATCTGGTTCGCTTGTTGGCGTACCATTTTTTTGTTATTATTAATTCTTAAAAAACAATAAGATTCATTTTCCCTTTTGTTGAACTTTTAAAACATACACACAAATGTGTATTTTGACATGTTTTTGAACAATTTATGATGTTCTATCACGTGTTTTCAAGAAGTTATAACCAACTTTGCTTCTCTTTGCTAAACCTAACAACGAATTTTATCATAGCTTTTTGTACCTATGATTTTTTGAATTTCATTGTCGCTGAATTCGAACACGAACGAAAACCGGTGACTTAGATGATTACAAAATATAACAGCCGATGAGCCCAATATAAATGATTCCGTACAAAAGTGAGTGGAGCAATTAACGCTAACTGCATTGCATGACTCATTAAAGGCTCAAGGTGCAGAGATTAGCCACCCTCCAGCAGGAAGATCCCAAATGTGGCCATCATAACCATCCCATCTGTCCTTGGTGTCGATTCTCAAGGATAATTAGCTTAAGTATGGTGTACGTGTTTGAACAAGCCTGTAATTGGTGGTCAAGCTTGCTCATGAAGCAAGGTGGCTCTTGCTAGGGTGACTTGGCTGCTTTTTTGCTCCCGTGAAGACGATTGACTTGAAAGAAGCCACTTCAAGATCAAAATCAGAGGAGATAGAGTTCAAGGAGCCACTCCCTCCCAATGTTGCCAGAGCGCGGAGCGTTTTAGGGAGCGGGAGCATCAGGAGCATTATTTTCCTAAAATCCCTTGGGAGTGTCTGTTTTGTGTGTATATATATATATATATATTATATTGCATTTATATTGAAAAAACATGCAAAATGCCAAATTAGTTGCAAAATATATGAAAACATGCATATTTGTACATTAATAAAGATAGAAATGGCATCTATAGTAAATCAATGATTAATCATTTGAGCCTCAACCATCTAAATTCTAGCAATTATAAACTTACAAACAAACATACAAATTTTTACGCCATATAATAGAAAGTGGACCATTAAGTTATGGAATGAAATAGGTTATCCAACAACTATTAACAATAACATGACCAAATAGTTATGTTTACAAAATGGGCCATCTGCAGTGGGGCACACCGAAGTATGAAGATAGAAAGGTTCAAAACAGTAAACTGAGCTAGTTGCTAAATACTATGAATCTATCATCTATGACATATAAAGTAGTGAAAAAGGAGAAACAACTATTGCTTCCTCTTTTATGATTGTTTTTTTTTAACAAGAACGGTTGGAGTTGTATTATATTAAAAAAGCCGCCAAAATTCAAAAAATACAAGTGGTAGGGTGTGAGCACCTCTGCTGCTTCTAGAGAAGCGAATGTGTCTATCTATGCCTGAGAGAGAATAGCTATTGAGACAAGGACAATAACATGTGCTTAATCTCCTAGGGTTTTAAGCTAGCAATTTCATAATCTTAGTAAAATGTAAAGTAAAGATACTATAACCATTCAAAGGAAAGAAGAATTGCAGAATTTTACTTACATTCACCAAGAATAATCTAGCATATGCCCTAGTTGAAAACTTTCCACCAAGAAAATGCCCCAAAACACCAAGATTAGCCTTCCTCCAACAAGTGCGCACTAAATTTCAGTCATAAAACCCCAAGTAGGGCGCAAATTTCAGACCTCACTGTTAGAATTAGGAAAGCAAACAGAAAATTTAATGTCTTTTAAAATTCTGTTAGATAGAACAGCAAAGATCTAAATTCAATCACGTTTTAGAACAGAAAAATAATGCAATATGAACTGGAGTTTGTCAGATAGTCAGATCAGTATTAGGAGAACAAAATCTGAATGTAAACAACAAGTAGAGTGTGCACAATGTTCAGATCTATAATTCTGTTCATAAGCAATGATCAGATCTAACAATATATAACAGATCTGAGCAGTTAAGCAAGTAGATAGCAGATCTAACAAATAGATGACAGATCTAACAATAGATAACAGATCTGAGCAGTTAGGTAAAAGATCTAAGCAAGTAGATGGCAGATCTAAGTAATAGAAAGTTTAACCATTAGATCAGAAAGATCAATCAAACAGATCTAAACAAGACTGTGTTAGATCTAAACTAGAAACACACAGAACTGCATCATAAAGCAACTTAACTCTTGGTGTCTTACCTTTGAACAGTGAAGGAGTTCATGCCTCACACAAGAGTTGAATAGCCACTGAATATATGCTCAGAAAAAGTCCAAGATCATGGATCTACCTCATGGGTGAGATCTCTTGCCAAAGAGAATTATTGGACTGTTAAACCTCCATCAGAACTTCACACCAGTTTACCAAAAAGAACACCATACAAACCCTCATTCATGAATAGAACCACTAGGAGGAGGGACGGCTGTCTTAGGAATGGCCCAGCCAACTTAGAGTGCCACGGCCCTCACAAGATATGTGACGGCAGACTAAAGGATGGCTGACTGGTAGATAGTAGCAACACCAGAAATCTCAGCAATGAAAAGCACTCCTCATACTCATGACAACAAAATAAATTAGCAAGACCTGGATCAAGAAATCTGCCACAAAGGGAAGTCAGTAAACTGCCATCAAGGAGCTGCTAGGTTGCAATAAGGCCGAGCTGAAGCAAGGGAGGGCCGAACTGTTGCAAGGGGCTGAACTGTTGCATGAGAGCAATCCGCTACACTTGGGAGAGAGAAGAAAAAAATGAGAGCATAATGAAGGGGGAGGGGTTCTAATTTATACTTTTGGGTGAGGGAATAAAAGAAATAAAAAAATTAAAAGTAATATATTTAATTAATATATATATATATATTAATTAAATATATTTACAATTTATATTAATTAATTATTTCTTGTATTAGCCCCAAATATAAAACACAAAACCCCAATCAAACTCAAGCCCAACAAACAAGGTGGAGGGTTTAGGAGAGGTTTACACATGTCCATATAATTCTCAAAGTGACCTTTTTAACTTTATCATCACTACATATGGGATCCATCCCTCATGTGGTCATGCCCGCCTTCAAAGAGGGTCATGCACCAACAACTGCCTGATCAAGGACCAGGTTGCCCCAAAACATTCTGGGGTCTTATCCACCAAGGTACAAGACCAAGGATCAACCCATGCCCCAAACATGGGTACCCTGGAACATATCCAGGGGCCCTACACATATCTAGGGACTTTCACTGCTTGGTCCTAGACCAAGAACCCCAGTTAACTACTGGGGGCCCTCACAAGGGTCTTCACTGCTTGGTCCTAGACAAAGAACCCCGGTCATCTACTGGGGGCCCTCACAAGGGTCTTTTGCCATGGCTTTGACTGTTTGGTCCTAGACCAAATCCCCAGGAGTGCATTGGGGGCCCTAGATCTCAGCTAGGGTCTTTGCCATCCTCCCAGAGAATGGCTCTTCCAGGTGCTTTAAATTCAACACTCACAAGTGTGAGTGAAAGATGATGAAAAATAAGGAGGTTTTTCCCCCTATTTATACAATACTAATGACCAAAATTAGGTCAAAAAGGCCGGCATGGCCAGTTACAAATAATATCCAGTTTTTACATTAAATGTCATAATTAAACCCTGAAATAAGCTGCTAAGGTGACATCATGCCCTTTTAGGGTGACGTTAGGCCCTTTTTGGGCAATGTTGGCCTCCTAGAGCAAAATGTTAGGCCTTCTTGGGCCTCAGGAACCTGCCACACGTGCCACTTGGCACACAACTGCCTCCAAAATATCCCAAAACGCTAGATCACGTCATGGGTGACTTGGGTGACGTCATGAGCCTTCCAAGGCCTACATTATGGTGGAAAGGGCACAATCCCCTTGGGTCAAGGCCTGCCAGGCTGCATTTGGTGAAAGGTCCTCCTCTCTCTCTGGTGCAATCCTCTGATCTGTCTCTGCCCCCTGCTGGGGTCTCAACATCCATTTGGTGGGCTTTTAGCCCCATGGAGGTCCGAACTAATCATCTCCCCATGTGTACCTGTCCATCGGGTGTGGCCCTGCAACATCAACAGATACACCCTCCATGGGCTCATAAGTCACAGGGATCATAGCAATGTCAATCACATCTAATCATCAAGTTATTAAACATGTGCATAAAACCCCCTTTACCCGGACAAGTGCTCAAAGACACTATGCTAATTTGCAAGCCAAGTTTGGAGGGAATGCTAGGACGTCCTATTGGGCTAATGCTCATTGGATGTGGGATGTTCTCGAGAGAAGTCAAATCTAGGCCATGTGAGTGGATGAGGTTGCAAGGGATGTCTGGGCAATGGGTGCAGTGATAGCAGGGAAATGTATGGCTTACCTGTGGGTGTCTCTGAAGAGGGTGAGCTGCACCTTGTCATGGATGCAAATGTTTCCAAGCCGATTCATGCCTTTTATCTTTTATTCTTATTGTTTTTTCTTTCAAGAGGCTAGTTAGGTGACACTTTCCTAGTGTTGACTAGTGGTGGCAATGTTACCCACAAACATTTCACGGAAATGAGAAGGCTGGCTCGTGATGAGATCCCCTTTCTCTTGGCTATGCCACCAAGAGCCACTGCCCTGGCGTGGTGACCAGCTGTTGGTAGTGTCAAACCGCTACATGCCCATGGACCTAATAGGTTGGCTGGTGATGAGACCCCCTATCCTCCAACTAGGTCTTGATTTATTATTTTTTATGGGTCCCTCTGTTTCTTGCTGAGAATCTTTTTTTTGCTTTCTCGGGGATCCCTCGGCAAAGCATATCAAGGTTTCATTCTTTTGGCTTTTATCTTTTGCCAGCTACTTTTACCCTCTGGGCCTTTAGCCCCTTCTTCCCACAAGGTAAGGTACAACCCTTAGATATTTGGCCAACCCAATGCTCAGACCAGTGTAATGGGATGGATGAGCGGGAAAAAGATGAAAATGGTAAGTATGGTGGGAGCGGACAATGGCCTTTCATGAATCTCCCAAGTGGCAACTCAAACCCTATGGGAACCGGCTTACTAGGGTATCTTGTCATCCCCCCTAGGTGTGGTCAAGTGGGAAAGCATAAGGTCCAATCACACGTTAGAAGCAAAAAGAATTAAATGCACATATTCAAAGGTTTTGAGGATCAGAGTGACACATACCATGATACCCAGACTCATTACCTCATGGAGCAAGATCCATTTCTGCTGCAGGACCAGGCCGATGTGATGGATGCTGCTGCTGCTGACAAAGTGAAGGCACTGAAGAATGAAAGAATGGGCCCTCTAGGGCCATCCTCAAGTTGATCTGGCTCTCGATACTCCATGTCTAGGACATGTGGGCCTCGAGACATAATCTCCTTAGTTATCCCTAGGCTAGGGGATAACATCTAGCTCCAACTCGAGGACATGTGCTCACCGTAGAGTGCATGAGAACCTCAACATCTCTGGCATAACTTGTGACCTACTTGATCTCAACATAAGGTTGTTAGCAATCATTTGGGGTGGTGATATCACCCCTGGCTCATATATATATATATATATAATACAGAAAATGAAAGCAAGCATATGTACAAATGGAAATACAAACTACTTTACTTTAGCATGAAGTGCAAATGGTATATACAATGAATGCAAATGCCTACCTACTCACCTCTACTTAACTGTTGGCTGAAAGCTAGGTGTAATCAAACAACCAGTGAAACCACCCTAGCAATGTCTCACAATACCTGCCTCTGTGCTTCATCATAAACCAAAACAATGATAAATTA
>ML785290.1:1179728-1194200 GCA_009831015.1 Picea engelmannii | reverse complement strand
GCAATTCACGGGCTGTTTCAGCCACGTGAATTGCGCTCTTGACTGTGTCGGCCTTGACTGCTAACTGTCACGGCTCGTGTTTCAGCATCGTGGCGGTCTCCTCTATGTCTCAGCATCTGCACTTCTGAACTGCGTGACAGCTCCGTGTTTCAGCATCTGCATCCCCGGACTATGTAGTTGCTCCGTGTTTCGGCATATGCGACCTTAGACTTTGTGGCAGTTCCGTGTTTCAGCATATGCATCCTTGGGCTGTGTAGCAGCTTTCGTGTTTCAGCATCAGTTCAACAGCGACTTTGGACAGCTCTGTGTTTCAGCATCGGTCTTGAATACTATTCTGCATATATAGACACTTATGCACTTCTAATCAATGGTTAAGTACGAGAGTGATGTAAAATATCATGCAAAACAAATTAAACGTGTAGTAATGAGAAAGGACGTTGTGTACCTTGGAATGATCAGGTGAAATGATAGTATAAGTCTAAATACAGGTGATGAAGGGTATAACAATGGCAAAAAGTATGGGCAAAAAGGGTACATTGTGTGGTCCTAACAATGATGATATTTTCTAGGAGCCAGATGGATTACCTCCTAAGAGGGAAATCCAACGTGAGATACATGTTCAATAGGATTCTCCTCTTCCTAATCTGGGCATGTAGAGGATGTCAGTTGTGGAGATGACAGAGATCAAGAAGCAGATATAGGGCTTATTGGATCAAGGGGTCATCAGACCTAGTTCATTTCCTTGTGGTTCTTCGATCGTGATGGTGCCAAAGAAATATGGAACATGGCGAATGTGTGTTTATTACTAGGCCTTAAATAAAATAACGGTGAAAAATCAATGCCCTCTTCCTCGTATATATGATTTACTTGATTGGTTAAAGAATGTTTTTTATTTCACTGAATTGGATTTGCACATTGGATACCATCAAATCAGGGTTGCAAAATAGGATGCATGGAAGATTGCCTTTAAAACCAAACAGGTATTGTTTGAGTAGTTATTTATGTCGTTTGGGATTTGTAATGCTCAGACAACTTTCATGCATGTGATGAATGTTGTATTCATGCCTTTCCTAGATGATTTTTTGATTGTATATTTAGGCAACATTCTTATTTTTAGAGGGACTTGGGATGAACATGTGAGGCATGTAAAGCAAGTATTGGATACTTTGCAAAGGGAAAAGTTGTATGTAAAGTTGTCTAAATGTGAATTTGGAAAGACCGCACTTGTATACTTAGGTCATATTGTAGGAGGAGAATAATTAAAAATTGATCCTTCCAACATTGATGTAATTGTAAATTGGCCTGAGCCAAAAAGTGTAACCAATATCTAGAGCCTCGTAGGTGCAGTCCAGTATTGGAGGAGGTTCATTTCAAACTCCTCCTTTATAGAAACTCCTTTGCATGCCTTAACTAGTGTGAAGAACACTTTTCAGTTGGAAGGAAAGCAACAAAAATCTTTCGACACTTTGAAGGAGAATATCAATACTGCACCAGTATTAGCACTACCTAATCTTCAACAAAATTTTGAGATCGAGAAAGATTCCAGTGGATACGCCATGTGTACAGTATTGATGCAATATTGTAAGCCTATATGTTACTACTATGAAACTTTTAACCAAGTTGTTGTTAACTATCCTACATATGATAAAGAGTTGTATGCATTAGTTCAAAGCATAAAGAAATAGAAGCACTACTTGTTAGGGAAGGAAACAATCATACATACAGATCACCAACCCTTACAATACATGCAATCACAAACCAAACTTCAACAATATAGAAACTACATATGGATGGGTTTTCTACAACAATTTCATTTGGTAATCAAGTACAAAAAGGGTACAAGTAACAAGGTAGTTGATATGCTTTCTAGACCTCCTATTGTTGCTTCTATTATTTTGAAGAATACTTATTTGTATCATGATAGATATGTGGAACAATATTCCATTGATGAAGATTTTAAAAAAGTATATGAGAAGCTAACCCATGGTGCACAGGTAGAGAACTATTTTCGACAGGGAAAACTACTCTACCATCTTGGAAAGCTATGTATTCCTACAAGTGAACAAGTCCATGTAATACAAGAAGCTCACACTTCTCTTGTGTTTGGGAATTTTGGGGTAGGAAAAACTATGGTGCATTTGCAGAGGTTTTGCTACTGGCCTCAAATGAAAGAAATTGTAACTAAATATGTAAATGGGTGTATGTTGTGTTCTACTTGTAAGCCCACTAATAGAAAACCGGGGATATACTCACCACTTACTGTTCCATCCCATCCATGGGAAAGTATCTCCATGGATTTTGTAGGGGGTTTACCAATGTCAAAATGAAGTCATGACTATTTTTATGTTGTAGTGGATAGGTTCAACAAGATGTGTATCTTGATGCCATGTAAAAAGAATATCACTGCTGAGCAGACTGCTAATATCTTCTTGCAGTATGTTTGGGTTCACTTTGGATTACCCACAACCATTATATCGAATAGAGATACTCAATTCCTTGGGGATTTTTGGAAAATATTGTGGAGAATGATGGACACCAAGTTGAAGAGGAGAACTATTTTTCATCCATAGACCGATGGATAGACAGAGGTTGTAAACCAAACAATGGTACTTTTTCTTCGAGGCCACTGCAACAAGCATCCCAAGTTATGGGATGAAAAAATACCCTATGTACAACATGCTTACAACTGAGCCTTACATTCCTCCACTCAGAGTTCGCCTTTTGAGACATGTTTTGGGTACCTACCTAAAGTTCCTTTGGACTTGATGTATGGGAGAGATACCGATGAAAATGAAGAAATAAAAGATGATAGATCCTGCAAGTTCATCCAAAGGATCGAGCAGGTGCACCAAGCAGTCAGGGAATAGTTGGAGAAAATTCAAGAACAATATAAAGCTCAACATGAAAAGCACATGGTTGATCATCAGTTCTAGGTTGGAGACTGGGTATGGATTCACATCAATAATGAGAGATTGAAGGGTGAAGTCAAGAAAATCAAGCCCATTCATTATGGACCCTTCACTATCTTGGAGAAAAGTGGTACCAATTCTTTTTGTCTAGATATTCCACCTTATATGCATATTTACTTAGTTGTAAATGTAGAGAACTTGAAACGTTTTGAGCCTCCCATGATCATGGATCAGGATGAGGAAGTTTCAATACCTTCAGTTGATGAGTTTTCTCCTGAGTACTTGGATGAGTTAAAGTAAGATATCATCCTGTACAGAAGGATGAGGACTTCATGTAGGGGTGATGTTGATTATCTTCGAGTAGGATTAAAGGGAACACATCCAAGAAAAGAAAAGTGGATTGAGAAGGACAAGGTGAGGGGACTCTTCCCTCACTTATCTATTGATTGATGAAAGCTTTTGGGGGTCCAAAAATCTCTTAGTGGGAAGGCATGATCCAAAAAGATCCAACGAAGACTAAGAACAACTCAGAACTCATAGAAGCAACTCAATATGCTCATAATGGCCTCAGTAGACAGAGAAAGGGAAAAAATTCATAGTTCTCAAAACTCAGTGAAAATGAAATCATCGCGAAGAGCGCGTTGCAATATTTCCAATGGTGCAAATGGCTCGTCAAATGGAGTTACATATCGAAATATATTCATGGTCAAAGTTTGGTCAACCTAGCCCAATCAGCAAGGGGATGAGTCGGCATCCGTACTTCAGATGTCAACACCAGTACGAATGATGTCAGCATGCATGGCATGTGCAGGAGGTGACATGTGTCATGCTGACATCATCATGGTGACATGGCAGCATGAGAGGTTGTCATGTGTCATCCATATTTTCCATTTTTGGGCCATTCCATGGACCAGTAAGATTTCGCCACGTGCTAGTCCATACAGTCTATAGAGTGACGTGGTGCTGATGTGACATCCATACAGGGATTTGGCACTGATGTGGAAAGATGACAGTACAGTGGTTGACATGGTCCAATAGGTGACTGTCACGTGGCCCAGTCATGGGTTGCCACGAGGCAGTGGGAAAATTCCCAATGACAACTCATGATTGAAATTTTGAAAAAAATGAAGTTTGGTGGGTCTGCCAAATCTGGCAGGACCCCACCAAATTCGACAACCAACCAATGGATAGAACCATCACCAAACTAGTGGAGCAACCCATATATATATATATATATATATATATATATAAGTTACAACATTCAATCCAAAAGGGGAGTCCCATGGGCTTGACCCTGATACCTCCCCCCTTATTAACTCCTTAATATATGCGCCATAACCAAGGGACCAACAGCCCAACGTTGTAAACAACGCCCCACTAATTACTTAAAAGGTGCATTCACCCAACACTTAGGGGGAGGAGCATGTGGTACGGTCAAGCATGCATTTCAAGGTAGAGTACGTCATCATTTATTGTAGGCTGTAGGGAATGAAAACCGAGACACAATTCTTCTTGGGCTTGGGAATGCCAGAGTCTGATCAAGGCATGGAGACAATCATTTTTGGGTAATTTGATGCCACGAATTCAATGGTGTTGTCTGTTTTTTGATCTGAGCAATAATTCTACAGCTTGATTTCAGAATGAGGTATATTTATGTATTTTTCCAAATTCTTTTGTTGAGTTAATGAAAAATCGTACCCATTTGAGAGTAGGACCCGGAGACATAGTCCACCAGGGACGAACTCCATTATCAAGTTTTTGTTTTCAGATTTGATTCTTATGCCTCTTCATTATTAAGATTTTCCTTATTTAATGGTGCACTTTGATTTATGCTCATTTAATGCAAATATTTATAAGTCACTTGATGAAAATGTCCCAGATCAGCCATGAGGGGGATTTTTTTTTAAAAATTCAACTCAGTTTTCTTAAAATTTAAGCTAAAGGTAAGCCAAAAATGTTAGGAAACACAGAGAGACAAGAGGATTTATCTTTTATTTATTTAATAAAATCTCTGAGCCTACAAAATGTCTAAACCCTAAACAACAGAATATTTTGGAACTCAGTAAGACGTGGGAACCACAAGTTTCCAGTAGGAAAAGGAAAATCTTTTGAATTTTTTTTCCAAAACCACAAAGATGTGTGTTATGCACAGCTAGCATGAATATGTATGTGGGTTGTGTATAATTCATAATGTGTATGTAAGCATGTTGTACAGAGCATAGGGTGCGTACACCTCTATAAATTTTCAAAAAAAGAAAAAGTTTAGGCAAACAACTTGGGCAAGGGAAGCTAGTAGGAACCTGAAAGGTGACCAGAGACCCAACATGAATCACAACACTCATTAAAATCAGAAATAAACTAAAAATCAAATCAAACCAAGATATCCCACTAAGACCCTAGAGAGACTCCCTAGTGGAGTCACTAATTCTGCTATGGGGAAAATACCCCTATACTGGGTCTAGATACAAGCATAGCGTTGACTTCCCTTAAAAGATTATTCTACCCTTAAATTACCCCAAAACTATCTAAAATAAATGACAAGAGAGAGGAAAGAAGGTCAATGGGTGCACCTGTAGTCCTTGTAGCTGGTGTAAACCTCTTTCGCTTTTGTAGCTTCCTAGATTACGGGTCTCCTCACAAAGCTGACCTACAAAAACTTAGGAAAACAATGCTACAACACATACAATATCTACTTATCACTTTCAATGTTCACATATTGACATAAATACATAAATCGATAAAACAATATAGACATAATTTTTTGGGAGAAGAATGAACTCTTTTATTTTCTATTAAGATCAAAAGGATTACAACCTTCATCAGCAATCACTCCAAGAACCAGGTCTGGGATCCTCTATCGTGGCTCCAAGTGTGAAAATACCATGCAAGCTTCTCACAACCAACTTATCACTTGGGAAAGGAGAAAGGGTTGTACAAGGAGAAAAGGTTGGAGGGGAAGGATGAGGCCAAAATCAGAGTAGGATGCAAAACTTGGGATAAGAAGGGGAAGGGATTTTGGCATAGTTTTATTATTCTCTTGCTTGTTCTTCAAATGCGACCCAAAGACCTATTTTTATATGAGAAAAAAATGGTTATTCAGTTTGGGGATGGTATACAATGGGTAAAATGGTTGGGAAACTATCTATAGCCTGTAAACTTTGTCGAATTCCTTGCAATTTTATATTTTTTGCAACTTTTGGAGGTAAACACGGGACAACTATCATGCAAATCATGTATGTACGTGGGTTAACTAGTATGCAACATGCGTGTGTACGCGGGCTAACTAGTATGCAACATGTGTGTGTACACGGGCTATCAGTTCAACAACGAGCTTACACTTTCCAAAAAATGTTTTTTTAAGAAGAAGCCTTAGTAGTATTTTGGAAAAATATGTAAGTGGAAAGGCTTATGTCATGTATGCATAGGTAAGGCATTTTTGGACTATAACAATTATGTTAAGAATGGTCATAGTATGCCAAGATCATGCACATGATCCACTAACTCGAGGTTGACCCACAAGAACATCGATGTTACACTTGGCAGGATGATGAGCTCCACCATAAAGGATTTATTGTTTTCGTTTGATATTCCTCATTTAAATCCAAAATTTTATCTAAATTACACTCCTATCCCACAATGGGTCATTATAGGTTTCAGAAAACATATGTTAGGATTAAGCTTTCATTCCTTTGTGAATGCATGAAGCAAAACAACCACACCTTTGTAGTTGAATGTGATAGTTTCCATTGACATAAAGTGGAAATAGTAAAACCTCCATGAGCCTTACAACCCTTACCCATTCCTACAACTATGTGGTCTATCATTTCTTTGGATTTCAATGTGGGGTTACCAAAATTAGGAAATTGTTTTTTGATAATGGTGGTTTTTAATTTCCTTTCCAAATATGCTCACTTTTGTTCTTTATAACACCTATTCAAGTCCTTCATAGTACCATACGTTTTCATGGACAATATTTTTAAAACACATAGCATGAATAAATCCATTGGGACTTATCGTGATCCCACCTTCACTAGAAATTTATGGCAGTAGTTGTTTTGACTTCAAGGTACCCAATTAAATATTAACACCACACATCACCCCCAAACTAATGGCCAGGTAGAAGAAACCAACAAATGTTTGAATCTTATTTTTTTGATTTTCTTCAAAACAACAAGCCCAATGGGTCAAATGGTTACCCATGGTGAAATGGTGGTACATTACTACCTATCATAGTGTTACTAAAACAACCACCTTTCATAAAATCTATGGATAATTTCCCTCATTAGTGATATCATACTTTCTAGGTCCCTTTAAGGTTTAGGAGGTAGGAAAGAACTTGATAGCCCATGCTAACATTCTTTGTACCCTCAAAGGTAATTGGGTGTTAGCTCAAAATCTCATGAAGCAATAGATTGATCAACATCCCTCCAAATGAAATTTTGATGAAGGGGATCAACTGTTCTTGCATCTCCAACCATATGCATACCTCACTCAAGGAGAAAAGCCACCAGATGTGTCATGTTAGCTCCACACTTTTATGGACCCTATATTGTACTCAAATGTATAGGTCTAGTGACTTACAAATACACTCTTCCCATACATTCTAAACTACACCAAGTTTTCATGTATCTTGCTCAAAGAAAGTTCTTAGGTCCAATTGCAGAGTTCAATGAAACCTTCCATAATTGGAAAAGGAGGGTCCATTTAGTCACAACCTAAGGCCATTTTGGAGAAATGAGAGTGTCATATTCACCAACATGCTATCTAGGAAGTTTTGATTCAATGGAAGGATACACAATTTGAATATGCTACATGGCAACCATCAAATATTCTTCATCAATTTCCTCATCTTCAGCCTTGAGGAGAAGGCTACGTTGTAAGGGAAAGAGAATTATAGGGGGGCATCATAACTCCCCTCGTTAATGGAATATATTGGTAGTTATTTTATTAAATTACATCTCTACTAAATAAGGCCCCATGAGGTAGTAGAGTGTGAAGTCAATAATGCAAGTGTCCTCATTAAACTATTGAGAAAGTGTTGTCATTGATGTCAAAGTGGAGTGTTATCAAAGTAATTACTGAGTTGGCGTTGGCTAAGGAAAGGAAGTGATCAAGTTGACTTTGTCAAGATGGGTTTACATATGCATTAGTTACTCTTGGTGGTGTTCACACAACAAGTATTTTTTTTGTGGAAGGAAATTTGAAATTGTCTATTGACATGGTCAAGAAAAATATTGTGGGATTGTACAATGGTATTGATTTTTCTATGGGAAACAAAACCACTATAGGAACTAGCATAAGTATGTTATCAAATTGAATAGTCGTACAAGTGTGGAGCATGCAGAACAATGAGTTAATATAAGATGAGAAGCACGATTTGTTAATGAGAGAAAGGCATTGCAGGAACATGACATGCACTGTAGAAACCAGAACAAGAACAGAAAGGAATTGTAGGAACAAGAATCATGTTGCAAGAACATGAAAAGATATGAAGGATTAGTTGTTGTAGGAACAAGAAAAGGAACATGAACATGAATAGAACTGAAGGATTAGTAGCTGCAGGAACAAGAACATGAACATACTTGATGGATTAGTGGTTTTAGGAACATGAACATGAACGGATCTAAAAGATTAATGACCATGGGAAAAAGAAGAGGAACATAAAGGATCTGCAAGAACCACGATGCAGGAATAGGAATGGATTTGAAGGATTAGTGACTGCAGGAACAAGAACAAGAATAGAAATGAATTGTAGGAACCACTCTACAGGAACATGAATAAATTTGAAGGATCAGCGGTTGCAGGAATAGGAACATAAATAAATCTAAAGGATTACTAGTTGCAAGAACAACATATATAAAGGATTAGTTGCTACATGAACAATAAATATATATTATGATTCTATGAAGAAAAGATATCAGGAACATGAGGTTGGTGCCTGGCAAGTGGGTGCTTGCAAAACATTGAAAAGGGGATTGGTGTCCCCTGCAAGTGGGTGCTTGCAAAACTTTGAAAAGAGGATTGGTGTCTCCAGCAAGTGGGTGCTTGCAAAGATTGTAATAATTGGTTGGATCCTTGATCACATTAAAACAAGTTTCTTTGTCTTTTTCTCCCTTATGGTTTTCCATGTTAAATATTTGGTGTTCTATGTTCAATTGTGTTTTGAATGATGCTTTTATTTTCATTGAAAATATCACAAATTTTTTTTTTCAAAAGGAAAATATAAGTAAGAATACTAATCCACCCCCGCTCTCAGTATTCAACAATTGGTATCAGAGTGAGGTTCCTTCAGTGACAATATAACAACTGGAAGGAAGATCTTTTAGGAAAAATGGCCAATCAACATCTCTCTTCTTCAACCAGACCTCCTCTATTCAATAATACAAATTTTACCTTCTGGAAAATCAGATTGAAGACCTACATTATGGATATTGGCATGGAAATCTAGCCAATTGTGGTAGATGGCTACAAATACCCAATAAATCCTCCAACTAATGAAGTTGGTGTTGATTAATTAGGTTGGTTGTCCTTGATGTCAACTCTTGAAGCAAGTCCAGTAGAAACTTTTGTATCTCCAACAGTATGGTTAAGGGACTTGATCTTGTTTGATGTATAATGGTATGAATATTAGTATATTTGTAGGTAATACTATTCTAGATGGATAGTACATGTCATGCCATTTCCGATGATATGTGTAATGTCACATAACTTCTCACAGTTAGAGATTTATGGCCTTGTGAAGTTGGAGAATCCTCATGAGTTATCTAGAAGGTCAAAGAAGTCAAATTATTCTAGAATCTCCTAGAAGGAGTTGACTAGTCAAGTGGGTGAAACTAGGAGTTAATCATGGGTTAAGTTGTTGCAATAAGAAAATAATTAAAAATAAATTAGTTGCAACTAGAAGTGGATAATTTACTATTTGTATCAAAGTGGGTTAGAAGTGGAAAAGTGGTTAGAAGTGGGTTATCTCTAAAAGAAGGACATTGGGTTAAGTTGGTTAGAAGGAAACACCTTGAGGAAGCCACATGGAAGTATAAATAAGAGAGAAAGTCTCTCCTATTAACACCTATTGAGCACATTTAATATCTATTATTGTGTAAGGTTTATTGCAGGTACTCATTGATATATATAAAGTTATGCAAGTCCGAGGAAGCACGAAGGGTTGACCGCGAAAGTTTCAGAATTGCAGAAAATACTGAAAAAAACCCTAGTTTTTAAGGTGTATAGGGGCTGCAGTGGATAAGGGCGCATACATACATGGGTTGATAGTATAAAATGGCGCGTATATTTCGAAAAAACAATGAAAACTTGAGGATATGAAGATGCCAAGTCTCTAGAGTGTGAAATAAAGCTCCTAGGAAGGTCTACAGTGATCAGGTACAACATATCTATCTACAGGTTCAAAAGGTATGTCTTATTTCTATGTGTAGTTGTATTTTATTGTCTACATGAGAAATGGTTATGGGGGTTTCAGGATTTTCCCTAGAAAGGCTATTAGTGTTGATACTCAGAGGGAGGTGAATCAGTATCAAGTACAATTTACAAACCTTTTCAAATTATACTTAAGCCATTCAATTATATCCAATGAGCAATGAACAATAGTATAAGAGTTACACCAATACACCACAATACACCATGCACAATATATGAGAAATAATCAATAGTTATTGTTCAAGGGAAGTAGTGAATTCCAAAGGTATCTACAACCTCCAAATGTAAAGGGAGGGATAAACCTCCAAGAGGAAGATACAATCCTCCAATATCAAGAGAGAGTTGAACTCTCCATCCTTTCCCCTTCCTTCCACCTAAGAATATATGAGAGATAATAATTTTTTACATTAAATCATTACCATCAACCAACCATCACATAGAACCTGATAATGCTTCCTACGACTTCTTCAATTTATGCAATTCTTCAATTCTTGGAATAATTTGATCCTATAGATAATATTACTCAATGTATTCTTTGAAATGTCTCCAAGTTTCACTCCTTCAATCCTCCCCAAAAATAATTTATGTAAAGAATGGTAGATGTTATTCAATTCTGGTTTATTTAGGAGAGCTAACTTGTACATAATGCCCCACGCTCAATATTTAACATCCAATTCTAAAACTCACACACAAGAACATAAAGGCCGTACTATTTCCAATGAAATTGGTCCCACCTCATTTGGATTCTCTATGAAGAAGTTATTATTGTTTTACCCGGAACACCTGTTTATTGACTAGCTTCAGGACTGGTCAAAAACCCTATCTTCAACAAAGTGTATCTCCATAATTATAGCGAATCAAGATCTATAAATTTTACCACAGGTACCTTGATATATATTCTCAATACAATAGCAATTCAACCATCTGAATCATTCTAGAAAAAAAGTTATAGCGAAAATGGTAAGATGATCTAAAAATAACATACCTTAGAACACATCACCAAAAGACTTCATCCTCCCTTGAAATCTGACCTTCTTTACTTCTGATTTCCTCTGAAATTTGACTTGAGTATCAAATGAATGTATAACGATATTTATTTATACCAATTATGTCACTTTCTTTTAAAATTAGGGCCGACCTGACACTTTCTTATTTTGTAATTCTTTTCTTTAATTATCTTCAGGGCCTACATGTACTTCTGTTGGCTATCGGAGGTCACTCCTGGATTGCTAGCAGGAGAAGAGACCGACGCCCATCAGATTAATGTCACGGTTTGTTTAAAGGGTGATCAAATGGAGGAAAAATCAAACATCATTGTATCAACTCAGAAACCAGATCAGGCATGCATGAACGAGTGAGGTCTTGATAAACTGCAAACAGTGAGTCGTAGTAAAGGGTGAGCAGGCAGAAGACGTATGCAAGAAGAGTGCAAAGATCCATAATAAACATCAGGTTCATCACAGATTGGAGAAGAAAGAATTCAAACACAAAGTCACTTTATATTCAAATACAGGCAACCAGAGAGTACATAAATGTCACGACAAATCCTTTATCATAACACAAATGCAACTATCCACGCGAATCATTCGACTGTGAACACTCCGGCATGAGATGAAACAGAGACGTAAAAAGAAGGACTATTTGTCATAAACCAAGAATTCTCAAACACAGAGGCATAACTAGGAGACCAGAATGTCGCTGAAACTTTACAGTCGGGAGCTTAACTCTACCATCGATAGATACAAAAATGGAAAAAATGCCTACATATACTCAAAACAACAACAGCAGCGGAACCAAGAAACTGCATTGAAAGCTTTGCGTCTGCATGGCTTCTGACACTCTGCAGCTGCAGTCTTTGACTAATCGTGCAACTTGAGGCAAACGCGATGGATCTTCTGACAGTTACATCGGCGAATCGATGTGCCTTTAATTCATTGTAGGACGTCCCCATTATGGCGGAGACGATGTCTAACCACCACCAACCGCTTCAATAACTGCTTCTTGGGATTTGAGAACGGCCCAACCAACTCAGCACTTCAGGATCTGGATGAATTCTCGCGCTGCCACCTGGAATAACTGAATAGCTTGAGGGACAGGTGTGGAGGCCAGCGTGGAGGATGAGGTGCATGATAGGAATGAAAGAACTCGCCTTCAGGTGAGAGGCTGACATGGAGAAGAACAGGACACGTGGAAGGCGGTGAGTGGATGATGAGAAGAAGGGAGGACCACGCGGACCAAAGAGGAGAGATGAATGGGTGACACACGGCAATAGGGGAAAGGCGGAAGGGAGGATAGAATGGCGGGGATAGGGCCCACACTGGTTAATTACAGGGCAGTTGATAAGGGCGAGGTTGTATCAGCACCGTTGATCTGGGCGCCTCAATCATGGCCGTCGGGAAGCTGCACATGGGATTCCAGACCCCCCCCCCTCCGCTTAAAGGTAGAAAGGCGGGGGGGGGTCCGGAATGGTCTTCATCGCCGTTGATCTGGGTGCACTCATCTGGACCATCGGAGAGGTGCGCCCCCGATTCCGGACCCCCCCCCCCCTTGCTTAAAGGTCGGAAGGCAAGGGGGGTCCGGAATCCAACGCACGCCGTTGATCCGGGTGCGCGAATCTGGACCGCTGGGACTTGCTCGTTGCTTACCATGGGCGCATAATCACCCAAAACTTAGGACAAAGGGGTTTTTTAACCCTTCTTATGTATTCTACCCCCCTATACAAGAAGAATCACTAACATTTGGCTCCATGGGGGATAGAGTCGTCCCTGTGATACTCTAAGAACTCTTTTGCAGACTTAGTGCCTTTGTTGTTGGGCTATGGAGTCATTTATTAGTCCGAAAAACAAAAAACGAAAACAAAGAACAATATTTACAAAACAAAGCAAAATGAGCCGAGTGCAGCTCACATAAAACATTTCTTTAAGAAATTCCCATTGACTCGGCCACTGAAAACTTCATTGCCTTCCAGATCTTGCAACCTGTAGGTGTTGTTGGAAAACACTTCAAGGATCTTGAAAGGCCCAAACCAGAGGGCATCAAATTTACTGTGTTTGCCATTTTCCTGCCTGGGTGCATCCCACTTGAGCACTAGATCACCCTTTTCGAATTCTTTCTTTCTGCTTTTCCTGTCAAAAGCCTGCTTGATCTTCTGCTGACGATTATAAGCTCTGTCCAGGACCTGTTCTCTGATCTGCTGCACCTCCACCATCTGATGAATTCTTCTGAGCACAAGGTTAGGCTCCCCCTCATAGTCTTGGAGGAGATTTTCCATAGGCAAGGCAAGCTGAGTGGGGAAAACAACCTCGATCCCATAAACAAGCTGGAAGGGTGAAAGACCCAAGGACCTCTTCGTTGTCACTTGATCGGCCCAAAGTGCAAATTTGAGCTTTGAGTCCCAGGCCCTTTTATTATCCTCTAATATCTTTTTGATAAGCTTGATTATACTTTTATTAGAGGACTCTGCCAGTCCGTTTCCCTGAGGGTAGTAGGGAGTGGAGTGAATCAGTGAAATCCTAAACCGTTCACAAAATTTGACCAGAGGCTCAGACCGAAATGGGGAGGCATTGTCAGTGACAATTTTGCTAGGGCAGCCAAACCTAGCTATGATGTCCTCCAGGAAGCTGATGATTACTTTGTGAGAAGTGCTTCTAGTAGGGACAACTTCTATCCATTTAGTGAAGTAGTCGGTTGCTGTCAAAATCCATCGGTGCTGGCCACTTGAGGGAGGATGAATTTCCCCAATAAAGTCCAATCCCCACTGCTGAAAGGGTGCTGAGACTACCACATGCTTCAATGGCAGGGGTTTGAGTTGCTGCTTCCCTGAGAATCTCTGGCATTTGATGCAAGCTCTGATTTCCCTGCAGACATCAGGAAATAAGGTGGGCCAGTAGTACCCAGCCCGGAGGATCTTGTGAGCAGTGGTCTTCCAAAAATAATGGCCTCCACAGAGACCACTATGGAAATCATTCATAACCTTCTGGGCCTGCTGCGGGTCCAGACACAGTAGTAATATCCCCTGGGGGTCTTTCCAATACAAAGCTTGGCCAATAAGACAATACTTGACAGCTTTGAGCTTTAAAGCTCTTGCCTTGCTTTTTTCCATCCCATCAGGGGGTCTCAACTCCTGCAGGAA
>ML785290.1:1159082-1169196 GCA_009831015.1 Picea engelmannii | reverse complement strand
TTGTACTTGAACATTTAAGTGGGGTAAAAGGAGGTTGCCCCCTCGAAGAGGCTTATTATCTGATATTATCTCTTTTTCAAGGCGTTGAGTACTTTTCTTGAGGTTTTTCTATGCTATATTGATGTTTGGTTCTTAACAGTCTCCAGCAGGGAGAGGGTTCAAAGGCTGAGGAAGAACCAAAGGAGCATATCTAGCAGCGACTATGGCATCCATTCTGTTCAGAGGGGGATTAACACCAGCCATGGGGATGTTGAGCAGAGGAGAACTTGGAGGAGAAGGAGTGTGAACGGGTGAGGAAGGAAAAGAGGTCCTCTCAGGAGACGACGGGGAAAACAGAGAGAAGTCTAAGGGACCTGAGTGTGCAGGTGTTTCTCTCTATGCAACAGTAGTAATCAAAGGAGGAGTAGTGAAACCTCCTGAGGGGGGAGTGACAAGGATCTCTCCCTCTGATACTATACCAGAAGGGGAAAAATCAGCAGGAACAGTCCCAAAGTTCAGAAAACGGGAAACTTCAGAGGAAGGACGACTAGGAAACTGAGAATCTGAAAATGGAGTTCTCATAGAAGGGGAGGGCATATTACCTTTTTCATCGACAGAAACTTCTTTTTCAGCTCTCTTTCCCTTTCTGTGCACCACTTCCAAGTCTGCTTTTGGTGTGGCCAAAGGCAAATGTGGGTTTGACCTCGTATGTCTACCTCTCGAAGCCACAGTTGATAGAACAGGCTCTCCCCAGCGGAGTCGTCACAGTGGAGTCGCCAGGTGCACAGTAGCAATCTTCAAGTTCTGATATTTGATGCACCTTTAGAAATCAGCTAATCGTTGTCGTTCTGCCCAGGGAAAATCTTCAACTTCGTCCCCGGCAACGGCGCCAGAAATGTTGGCTATCAGAGGTCACTCCTGGATTGCTAGCAGGAACAGAGCCCGACGCCCATCATATTAATGTCACGGTTTGTTTAAAGGGTGATCAAATGGAGGAAAAATCAAACAGCATTGTATCAAATCAGAAACCAGATCAGGCATGCATGAACGAGTGAGGTCTTGATAAAATCCAAACAGTGAGTCGTAGTAAAGGGTGAGTAGGCGGAAGACTTATGCAAGAAGAGTGCAAAGATCCATAATAAACATCAGGTTCATCACAGATTGGAGAAGAAAGCATTCAAACACAAAGTCACTTTATATTCAAATACAGGCAACCAGAGAGTACATAAATGTCACGACAAATCCTTTATCATAACACAAATGCAACTATCCACGCAAATCATTCGACTGTGAACACTCTGGCATGAGATGAAACAAAGACGTAAAAAGAAGGACTGTTTGTCATAAACCAAGAATTCTCAAACACAGAGGCATAACCAGGAGACCAGAATGTCGCTGAAACTTTACAGTCGGGAGCTTAGCTCTACCATCGATAGATACAAAAATGGAAAAAATGCCTACATATACTCAAAACAACAACAGCAGTGGAACCAAGAAACTGCATTGAAAGCTTTGCGTCTGCATGGCTTCTGACACTCTGCAGCCGCAGTCTTTGACTAATTGTGCAACTCGAGGCAGACGCGATAGATCTTCTGACAGTTACATCGGTGAATTGACATGCCTTTAATTCATTGTAGGACGTCCCCATTATGGCGGAGACGATGTCTAACCACCACCAACCGCTTCAATAACTACTTCTTGGGATTTGAGAACGGCCCAGCCAACTCAGCACTTCATGATCTGGACGACTTCTCGCGCTGCCACCTGGAATAACTGAATAGCTTGAGGGACAGGTGTGGAGGCCAGCGTGGAGGATGAGGCACATGATAGGAATGAAATAACTCGCCTTCAGGTGAGAGGCTGACATGGAGAAGAACAGGACACGTGGAAGGCGGTGAGTGGACGATGAGAAGAAGGGAGGACCACGCGGACCAAAGAGGAGAGATGAATGGGTGACACACGGCAGCAGGGGAAAGGCAGAAGGGAGGATAGAATGGCAGGGATAGGGCCCACACTAGTTAATCATAGGGTAGTTGAGAAGGGCGAGGCTGTATCAGCACCGTTGATTTGGGTGCCTCAATCGTGGCCGTCGGGAAGCTGCACATGGGATTCCGGACCCCCCCCCTTCGCTTAAAGGTAGAAAGGTGGGGGGGGGTCCGGAATGGTCTTCATCGCCGTTGATCTGGGCGTGCTCATCTGGACCGTCGGAGAGGTGCGCCCCCGATTCCGGACCCCCCCCCCNTCTTAAAGGTTGGAAGGCAAGGGGGGTCTGGAATCCAACACGCGCCGTTGATCCGGGCGCGCAAATCTGGACCGCTGGGACTTGCTCGTTGCTTACCATGGGCGCATAATCGCCCAAAACTTAGGACAAAGGGGTTTTTTAACCCTTCTTATGTATTCTACCCCCCTATACAAGAAGAATCGCTAACAACTTCCTTCTTCAATTCACTTTGTCATCTTCAAAAATTCATTTCTCCTCAACCATGAGGATCCATGTGACGTGCCACATACCACTAGAAAAAAAATGATGTATGCTATCCATCCATGGGTGTTGTATCTACATGTGCATTGTCCTTCATGTCTAAATACCTTCATCAATCTTGCGGTCCAAAACCGATGACTAGGGTTGACATCAATGACAACAACCAATCTTCCAACAATCTCCCCCTTTTTCATTGATGGCAACAATCATGCTCCCCCTATCACCATGATCCCAATTTCTCTCCCCCTTTGACATCAATGGCAAAGGGTAGGGTTTATCCCCTTGATTTTAATGGAAAAAGGTAACCTTCTTCTTTGGGGCGACTCCCCCTGAACATGTGGCACTCAATAATACTTCATCCTTATTTTTTGTCTTTGGGAGTTTTTCTTCCTTGGAATCCTTTTGTGTGGATTCTATATTCTCTCTCTTCTTCATGTCTAGGATGTATATGTTGTTCGGTCTTCTTTTTGCAATTGCAACCAATCTTCTTGAGTTATTTTCTCTGATTTTACATTTTCGGGAGTCAAACGTAAGAGTGTATCCTTGATCACATATTTTGCTGACACTGAGGAGATTATGCTTTAGATATTCAACCAATAGGACTTTTCTTGCTTTTACATTTTCACTTCCAAAATTTACAGTTCCTTTTCCAAGTATTTTGGTAGAGGAGTCATCTCCAAATGCAACATTTCCACCCTTTTTCTTCAAGATGACAAATTTGCTTTGATCTCCGGTCATATGAGATGAGCACCCACTGTCTATGAACCATTCATCTTCTTATTTGCATTCTTTAACGACCAATGCTATTCGACAATTTTCATTGTGTGGAATTTCTTTCCTTTTCCATGTTGTAGTTGGTATGCAGACATTTGGCATATGATTATCTTCCTTCATCTGTCTACAATCTTGTTCTTTGTGACCAAGATTATTGCACTTGTAACATACAATATTTTAATCCATTAATGGGTCAAATGGATTATAATTTATGTTGATAGGTCTACAAAAATTTCTATATCTACTATTTTCACCATTCATGTAGCTTGCATAGTTATTCCTTTCATTGATTCTACAATTGATTGCCTTGTGTCCAAAATTTCCACAAGTATAACAATGTCCAAGAAATAAATTTTGATACTTGGGCATAAGTGATCTTCTTTGTGGTGTGGTCCATTTGGGTTCACGATCTATTCTTCTATAGTTTCCTTCATAATGATTGCTTTCATACCTGATGGGAGAGCATCTTCTTGATGTCTCATTACTTCTGAATTCTGTCTTCTATCTTGTTGTTCAACTTGTTCTGGAGTGTTGGTTTCATCATTTTCAACTTCCTTCTCTTGTTTTGTTGTCTTAAAACTATCATGGTATCCTAGTCCTGTCTTGTCATTTGGAGATATTTGACTGCTAAGGATCTCATCTAATGTTTCAGTTCTTTTTTCGAACTTCTTCAACTTTTTTGTTGTCAATAGTAGCTCCCATTTTTTGTGATACAATTCTTCTTTCAGTTTCTCATAATCTTCTAATTGTTTCTTCAAGCTATTAATGGTATTTTCAAGCTTGTAATTCTCTTCTTCACAACTACTCAATTCACCTTTTAGTATTATGTTTTTGTTTCTAAGCTTGTTATTTTCAGTTTCAACATGCTTCAACTTTTCAAGATTCACATCTTCTTGTTCACTCTCTGCATTGTATTTGTAACCCCAAAAGGAATCAAGGTTGGTTTCTTCATCTGAATCTTCTTCACAAATGGTTTCTTCTTCTTTAGACTTCTTGTGATCATCATCCTGAGTTTCTTGGTTTATGAAGAGGACTTCTCCTCCATCATTATCTTCTTCATCACTCTCATCTGAGGATATGTCATCATCCTTGGAGTAGAATATCTTTTTATTGTTGAGACTTCTACCACAGTTAAATCATTTGAGAGGAGACTTACCTTTGTATCTTCCACTTCCCTTCTGGAACCTTCTTACAAAATTTGTTATTTCTTCATCAAGGTCATTATCCTTGTCTTTTGTCTTCTTTATGGATTTAAAGGCTGCTTCATTATTTGACTGGTCACTTTCTTTACCTGTTCTCATTTCATATGTTCTAAGATACCCATGTAATTCATCCATTGTCATTTTGGTCAAGTCCCTGATTTCTTCAATGGTGGAGACCTTAGCATCATACTTCAAGAGAAGTGATCTCAACACTTTTTGTACAACCAAGGATTCATCGAGCTATTCACCTAATCCTCTGATAGAATTAACAAATTCATCAACTCTAATAAAATAGGTTGCAATATATTCCTTTTCATTCATCTTCAAATTTTCAAATTCTACTCTATGTCGTTGAAGCTTGACCTACTTAACTTTTGGATCTTCTTTGTAGATTCTCTTGAGTTTGTCCCATAACCCCTTAGCAGTGTTGTATCCCATCACTTTTCTAGCAATGGTTGGTGCCAATGCTACTAGAATAACATGTATGGATTTTGAATTACAACTCATAAGATTCTTCTCATTTGGATCGGTTGGAGCATTATTTGGGATTACGTAGCCATTTACGACTGAGTACCAAATGTCTACTCCCAAAGTCGTTAGGTACATTTTAAATCTATCACTCCATTATGCATAATTGCTTCCATCAATTTTTTGAATCCCATTTGAAATGTGCTCATGGTCATCCATCTCTGCTCAAGATTTTCCTTCTAGTGGTTAAACTGTTCTGAAGGAAACCTTCTCTGATACCAATTGTTTATACTAAGAGGAGGGTGAATCAATATCAAGTACAATTTACAAAACTTTTCAACTTATACTTAATCCATTAAATTATATCCAATGAGAAATGAACAATAGTATAAGAGTTACACCAATACACCATGCACAATATATGAGAAATAATCAATAGTTATTGTTCAAGGGTAGTAGTGACTTCCAAAAGTAGCTACAACTTTCAAATGTAAAGGGAGGGATAAAACTCTAAGAGGAAGATACAATCCTACAATATAAAGAGAGAGTTGAACTCTCCATCCTTGTCCCTTCCTTCCACCCAAGAATATATGAGAGATAATAAAATTTTACATTAAATCATGACCATCAACCAACCATCACATAGAACCTCATAATGCTTCCTGAGACTTATTCAATTTCTACAATTCTTCAATTATTGGAATACTCTGATCCTATATATAATATTACTCAATGTATTCTCTTAAACTTCTCCAAGTTTCACTCCTTGAATCCTCCCCCAAAATAAGTTATATAAATAATGGAAGACTTTATTCAATTCTGTTTTATTCAGGAGAGCGAACTTGTACATAATGCCCCACGCTCAATATTTAACATATAATTATGAAACTCACACACAAGAAAATACAGGCCGTACTATTTCCAATGAAATTTGTCCCACTTCATTTGGATTCTCTATGAATATGTTATGATTGTTTTACATGGAACACATGTTTATTGACTAGCTTTAGGACTGGTCAAATACCCTATCTTCCACAGAGTGTATCTCTGTAATTATAGCGAATCAAGAGCTGAAAATTTTACCGAAGGTACCTTGATATTTATTCTCAATACCATAGCAATTTCACCATATGAATCGTTCTAGAAATTTTTTTATAGAGAAAATGGTAAGATGACCTGAAAATAACATACCTTAGAACACATCACCAAAAGACTTCATCCTCCCTTGAAATTCGGCCTTCTTTACTTCTGATTTCCTCTGAAATTTGACTTATGTATCAAATGAATGTATAATGATATTTATTTATACCAATTATGTCACTTCCTTTTATCATTAGGGCCGACCTGACACTTTCTTATTTTGTAATTCTTTTCTTTAATTATCTTCAGGGCCTACATGTACTTCCTTCTTTAGTTCACTTTGTCATATTCAAAAATTCATTTCTCCTCAACCATGAGGATCCACGTGATGTGCCACATACCACTGGAAACAACATGATGTATACTATCCATCCATGGGTGTTGTATCTACATGTGCATTGTCCTTCATGTCCAAATACCTTCATCAATCTTGCGGTCCAAAACGAATGACTAGGGTTGACATCAATGATAGCAACCAATCTTGTAGCAATTAGTTCTATGGAATTTAATGTATAAGTCATATCTACAGAAATACAGTGCAGGTATATTTGATATATATCATTGTTACATCTTGTTAGTGTTGAGGAACATCTTGTATTTCTTGGCATATGGTTAATATTTGTTTTTGGTACATGGTTGAGGATTTTGGTTGTGAAATGGTTGTGAATTGTTTGGTATAGTTTGAGGTTGAATAATAGTAAGGGTTTTTTGTCTAGTCTATGTGACGGTTATCACACGTGTTCATGACTATACACTCATTTATGGCATGTGACTAGAAAGATAGAGATGCACTTGGTTAAGGGATATATATGAGGATGTATGCATATGGAAAAACTATAGTTTGGACACAATGTCAAGTTGCAGGTTGATGTGACAGAGGCATCAAAGGGTCATAGTTTTTCAGGAAGGTGAAAACCCTAGTTTTCATAAGGTGTACGTAGGGCCCCAGGGATGATTTTAAGGATGAAAATTTATTTTTAAATGTAGAAACCTTGATGAATCTTACTAATCCTTCATATGTCAACTATAAATGTTTGGCGATATTTTTGTAAAAGTATTCAATTTTCTAAGTATTTTGTATAGTTTTTATAAATTTTTGGCGATTTTTAAGGTAAAATAATTTTATCCTATAGAATTTGGGCAAATCATTTTTAAAATAGCGAATCTCGTTTTTGGAAAAACCATGGAAAATTAGCCCATGAGAGAAATCTAGCCCCTAAAATCATCCATGACGTAGGTTGCAGTATAGACAGGTCGTGTACATACATAGGTTGCACTATAGACATGTCGCATACATACGCGAGCTACAACACGGACATGTCATGTACCTGTTGAGTTTTTTTTTTGTATAGGAAGGTTACATGTACAAGTTGATCGCAGTATGTTGGTACAGGTTGGTTATAGGTTGTTGGCACATATTAGTACAGGTTTATAGTGTTATATCTCACAGTGACAGTGTGGCAGGGGTTTCATCATTTCACTTATATTTCAAGGTGGAAGGACAGGGAAAGGGTAAGTAGTTGTATCCACCTTTCGGTTGTAGTTGTACAACGTAGAGGGTTGTATCCTCCTTCTAGCTGTAGCCAGATAATTGGAGATTTGGAGCTTCCCTTAGGTTGCAGCCTAAAAATATAGAGGGTCAGAGCCTCCTTCTAGTTGCAGCTGGAGAACAAAGGAAGTTGGTGCTTCCAATGAATGTAATTCTTAAATACATATAAGAAAACAAATTATGTGGTTTTCTCCCGCATTGGGTTTCCACGTAAAAATATTGGTGTACTATCTATGTGTGTGATTTCTCATTATTCATGGTTTATTTACTCTGCACTTGTTGAATGATAATGGTATATTGATCATAAATATAAAAAACAATTATATACTATGCTTAAAAATGATAAAAAATCTCTATTACTGATTCACCCCCCTCTCAGTAATCCAACAATTGATATCAGAGTAGGTTCCTTCAGAAATCTGTTTAACCACTGGAAGGTATATCATGGAGAGAAACAATATGTACAAAAATGGAATACCACAGTTTGATGGACACAACTATGCATTTTGGAGTAGAAGGATGAAAACATATGTACAAGCACATGGATTTGAGGTTTGGTAATCAGTTGTATATGGATATAAAGAACTCGTTGTTCCTCCAAAAAATGAAAATGGAAGGAAACTCAGTCTAAATAATTCAAAATCTGAAAATTCTCTTCGGAATAGTCTTTTTTATTCGATATATGGCAAAGTTATGCATTGCAGTTATGTAAAGGAGATTTGGGAGAAACTTCAGAGTGTTTATGAAGGAGATGCGAAAGTTAAGGAAACAAATATTCAAACTTACAAAGGTCAATTTGAACAATTGAAGATGAAAGAAGATGAGAATATTGCAACTTGCTTCTTCCAAGTTGATGAAATAATGAATGAAATAAGAGGATTAGGAAAATAAGTGGATGAATCTATAATTGTTCAAAAGGTATTAAGATCTCTTCCAATGAGATTTGATCCTAAGATATCAACATTAGAAGAAATAATGTATATGGATTCTATAAGAATGGATGAACTAAATGGAATTTTCATAGTCTATGAAATGAGAACCGAACAGGAGAATCTAGTTACAAAAGAAGCGAAATTCAAATCATCCAACAAGTCAAAGAAAAATGGTCAGCAAAAGGCAAAAGAAGATAGAAAAAGAAGTGACATCTCATAAGACGATGAATACGTAGCAAACTTCATCAGAAGACTGAAAAAATGAACCAATGACATATATATAGGTAAGCTTCCATTGATTTGTTTTAATTATGATGGTATTGGTCATTTTGCTAAAAAATGACCTCACAAGAAAAATAAAATAAATGAAGAAGATGATTCAAATAGAAAACAAATATACAAAGGAAAAATAACCAAAACGAATTTTTCAAGAAAAGTTTATGCACCAAAGAAGACAACTCCTCATCAAAGGAAAATGAAGTCAGTGAAAGTGAGACATAAAGAGTTATATTCATGGAAGTATACGAATCTGATAAACAATACACTAAAGAAGAATATGAAGAGGTAGAAGTTGACTACAAAGAAGAATTGTTGAGTTCCATAGATGTTATAAAAAAGGAAAAGACGAAAAACAAGTCAATACATGAAGAACTAAAAAGAAAAGAGGAAACACAAAATTTTGACTATGAAGATCAACTAGAGAAGATGACGTCTAATTTAAAAATTCAAGTTGAAGAAGAAAAAATAATCGAAGAAGCACTCAAAAAACAGTTGGAAGAAAAAGATAGGATCATTGGAAATTTGGAAGAAGAGATTGTCACATTGAGAAAATATTTTCAAAAGAAAAATATGCAGAATAGTTATAATGTTTTGGATAACATTATCAATAGTAAAAGACCAAATCATGACAAGTCCATAATTGGATACAATCAGAAACAAGGAAAGGGATCAAGCTCTAAAGCAACATATCAAGAAACCCATCCATGAACTTATGTAGATACAGTTAGAAGAGACAAGAAGTTTCATAAGGAAGATTATGTTGATTAAGGTTGGTTGTCATTGATGTCAACCCTTGAAGAAAGACCCGTAGCACAAATTTTTGGGTAATGGACCCAATAGTGTTTGAAGTAAATATGACTCATTATTGTTTTTTCATGGTTGATAAGAAGTAAATATGGATGAACTCCAAAGTGGTTCCCTTATGGTGAAAGCCCTCACGGGAAGACGCTTTGTGGAGTAAGAGAACCCATGATTAATTATGGAATAATGAGATGAGAGAAAGTGAATTTGTCAGGGAAAATATCCTAGATGTATAGTTCTTGTCATGTCATTTCCGGTGGTATGTGGAACGTCACATAATTCCTCACGGTTAGAGAGTTATGGACATTAGAAGTTGGAGACCCTAGGTTTGGGTAATGGACCCAAGTTTGTTTGATGGATAACGATATGAGTTATGATATATTTTTAGATAATACTATTCTATATGGATAGTACATGTCATGCCATTTCTGGTGGTATGTAGAATGTCACATAACTCCTCACGGTTTGAGAGTTATGGCCTTACAAAGTTGGAGGACCCTCATATGTC
>ML785290.1:1107539-1140251 GCA_009831015.1 Picea engelmannii | reverse complement strand
TAGGAGTTAGTTAAGATCTACTTGATCTAATATGTCGTTAGGTAAAAGTGTGTTTCTTTAGTATGCATTAGTATGCATTTGTAGTTAGGCAATCCGACGGTCACGATATGTTCCCGACATAGAGTGATCTGACGGTTCATACTGTCCTCGATCTTAACGACCATTGATCTGTGGCTTAACACCTGATTGGTCCATGATCTCTATTTAAAGAGCATGGAAGGTCATTTGCCGATGATCGAGTGTGAGAAACTCTCTTGTAAAATCTCTCTGTAATATTTTTCTTTGCATTAATAAAATACTCCAAGTGGCCGCATTGGCTGGGGCCGTGGATGTTTCCCCGTAGGGATTTTACCACGTGAAAACATCGGTGTGTTGATCTTTGATATGGTTATGTGAGTGGTTATTGAAGGTGTTCTTCCTCTGTTGGAATACTTGTGTTGTCGAACATTGAGATCCGATAATGGAGGAGATTTTATGTCAAAGGAGTTTATGGATTTCCGCATCAATCATAGAATAAAAAGGAAATTATTTGTTGCTAGGAAACCTCAATAGAATGGAGTTGTCGAAAGGAAGAATAGGACAACACAGGAAATGGCTCGAACAATTTTAATGGATTCTAAATTGATAGATATCTTTTGGACACATGCAATTCATACAACGGTTCAAATTAAAAATAGAGTAATGCTTAGAAACGACAGTGATAAAACTCCCTACGAGCTATGGAAAGGAATACTAGTGAATGTAAAGCACATCAAAAATTTTGGAAGCAAATGCTACATAAAAAGAGATGGCAAAATGGGAAAGTTTGATTCTTGTTTGGACAAAGGTATACTTGTTGGGTAATTGAGTACAAGGGAAACATACAAATGTTTCAATCTAAGGCTCAACAAAGTTGTGTAAAGCATCAATGTAATGGTTGATGAGACAGGTGGATGGAAAATAAAGGAAGAAGAAAAGGAGTCAATGAAACAAGGTTACGAAGAAGAAGCAAAGGATGAAGAAGTAGTAGAAGGGGAAGATGAAGAATATTAGATAGAAGTAGAGGAGAAATAAAAACAAGTACCTCCAAAGACACCTAGCAAATGAATACGGAAGAATCATCCCTCGGATCATATTATCGGGAACAAAGATGCAAGAGTTGAGACTAGAAGAAGAATTCATTCAACATAACAACTACACTTAGCACTCTTATCCTCGATTCAACCAAACAATTTTGAAAAATCCAATAAGGATTAATTCTGGATAAAGGCCATGGATGAAGAGTTGGATTAGATAGAGAATAATGACACTTGGGAATTGGTTGCAAGACCAGGGTACAATAATGTGATTAACACAAAGTGTGTCTTCAAAAATAAATTGAATGAAGATGGTCATGTTACCAGGAACAAAGTTATATTGGTATGTAAAGGATATGCACAGGTTGAAGTTATCGACTTTGAATAGACGTTTTCCCCAGTTGCCAGAATGGAAGCAATCAGATTGATCCTAGCTTATGCATGCTCCAAGAATATTAAAGTGTATCAGATGTATGTGAAATTATCTTTTCTAAATGGGGAACTAGAAGAAGAAGTATACATTGAGAAACCAAAAGTATTTCAGTTGTCAGAGAGTGAAGATTATGTGTGTAGGTTGAAGAAGGCCTTGTATGGTCTAAAACAGGCCCCCAGAGCATGGTATTCTAGAATGGACAGATATCTACAACAACAAGGGTTCAAAAAAGGAAATGTAGATAACAACCTCTACATCAAGGTAACTCAAGATAATATTTTATTAATTGAAGTTTATGTTGATGATATTATTTTTGGAAGTGATGATGACAGGTTAAACCAAAAATTTGCAAAGGATATGCATAATGAATTTTAAATTTCATTACTTGAAGAACTATCCTTCTTTCTTCTTCTTCAGATATGTCAAAGAAACCAAGGAATTTTTGTTTCACAAACAAAGTATATCAGAGAAATGCTAAAGAGGTTCATAATGGAAGATTGCAAACCAGTCAATACTCCTATGAAAACCAGTTTCATGTTAAGAAAAGATGATGATTCTGTTGGATATATTGTCATTGATGTCAATAGTCGAAGTGATGATCTATTGTTAATGATGAATAACCACAGTTGAGATTGTCATTGATGTCAATAGTCAATGTGATGACCTGTTGTTAAATGAAAAATGAGATTGTCATTGATGTCAACAATATATCAGTTAAGCAAGAGATTTCAAATAGTGTGTAGATATCGAAAGAGCGAACATGAGAAGTGAATAAGGATCAAATCTCAGTCAAAAGAAGTGCATTGCAGAATGTAGTCGACCATTGCATAAGAAAAGGCTAAGAAGTTGAACAATACATAGAAATGGTGAGAGGCCTCAACAGTCGTCAGATCATAGTGAGAATCTTAGCAACCATCTGATCAAGAGATTGACCATGAGATTGATAATCATAAAAGGATCGTGATTGTCAGATTGGATCACAGAGGAGAAACAACAGTTAGATTCAACATAGCTTCAAGGAGGATAAGCGTTGAACTCATTCAACACTACAAAGATCAGGAGGAGGAGAGACGTGGACCATGAGATCCTAGCCATTGGTTGAAAGGAGAATACATGGCGCTAGATGAACAAATTAGGGAATTCCTGATTCGGAGAAATAGCAACAAGAGTTGCTCGAAATCCCAAAACGTGAAAATGTGAAATACTCAGCCCTAAGTCATAACCCAAGGTCACATAGTCAAGATTTGGAGGGAGGATCTAGTGCAGCTAAGATCTATTTCGGGGATCATGACATGGAGTGTCCAGACCCTTCATTACAAGAATGTCAAAATTCAAAATCACGATAAGATAAGGACCATCAATCAGGACGAGCGACGTGGGTCGTCGATCTAATGAGAGTGGCATATCGGATTTCGGGAATTCGAAGATTGCGATTTGAGAGAATGGAGCATGCTTTTTGAAATACATAAATGCGAATTCGTTATCCAATCTAGACCATTGGATCGAGAACGAATCATGGCCATTGAGCCAAAGGACACATGGCATTGGTTCAAAACTTCGTTGACTCAAAAGTCAAAGACTGGAAGTGCTAACCTTACAAATAGAGAAACGTGAAATCGTGATAGAATCGTGGGTCGTTGGATCTTGAAAGTGTTGGAGGGCCTTCGAATATTGAAATCATTGGAGGGCCTTCGGATCTTGAAACTGTTGGAGGGCCATTGGATTTGAACCAAGGTAAAATGACACAGTAGACCATGTCATCAAGACACGTTGAGAGACCACGTCAACTAAGGACACATGGCACAATAAGACACTGACAACTATCAATTTGATACAACATTTCAGGCACGTGAAAATCATGAATATGTATGACATGTGGCAGCCAATAGGCTGGTGACACATCATCAAGTGATGTAAGCGTTTACGTTACTCCAGGAGTCCTAATTCGGGATATTTCACCACTAATCAAAAACTCCAACATCACAAAGTCATGAACACTGAAACGTCGAAAGGGACTATTGGAGGTCATGAAGATTCAAAGGAAAAAATGATGAAATCCTGACAGCCACACATCTTGATGCTTGATTAAGACACAACTATTTGATTAAGGAAAGAAGGGATCGGATTAAGGTTTAAGGTGGACCATTGATCTCTTCCACAGAAGAGACGTTAACCGACTGATCATATCAGCGATATTGCAACCGAGAGTTTTGTAAGGAGAAGTGTCTCGAAGTCCCAAAGGATGAAAAGCCGAAACCCCACGAGTCATCCATCTCAGTGGGTAATATGAGCCATTCAAACTGACCAGTGATATCGTAATCGGGAGTTTGGTAATACAATGGAGTCATGAATATTCAAAATGGAAAAGTACCGAAACCCCCTCAGTCGTCCGTCTCTTCGGAAGAATGAATCGTGATCATTTAAAACTATAATATCTCAAGCCTGTGGTTCTATGCCATCGGTCATATGACATAAGATTTTTTTAAAAAGAAACTATTATACATTTCTATATTTGATAAGTTAGTGGTTCTGTAATGCATGGTCATATGTGATGGTTTGAAGGAAGCGCCTTCATGGAATCTGGTCTCTGTAAATATAATAGATATTAGGGATAGAGTATAAATGATTAAATTGATCCATGACAGTGATCAATTTATGGAAAGCCGTCACTGTAAAAATGATAAAACAATGATTATAATTAAGTTAATTGAAGAGGCATGATGATTGAATATGGTATGTTGGTGAGCCAAGAACGTAGCATAAACAAGAGTACGATCTAATGAGTCAATCCATGCTTGTGATCAACTCATGACAAAAATGAACCAATACATAGTCATGATTAAAAGAAAATAAATCATGAAAATATGAATAAATAATAAAAAGGAAAAATGATATTAATTAATGTTTAGTTTATCATTTTAAATGAGAAGGTATAATGGTTCAAATAAAGGGACACGATGTTTTAAATTTCACACCAGTTTGAATATTATATAAACGAGAAAAAGTGGTGAGAAGAATGTGTCTTTGTGGTTCATATTAGAAGATCAAGAACAAGAGCAGAGTCCAAGATGAAGAATTTTTTTTTCTAAGGTGCCTGTCAATGTCTTATTGAATATCAAGAAGAGAAGAAGACATATCAACAGTTATGCAATCCAGTACTTGATATAGAAGACTATATAAGCAAAGGTTGTCGTAGACAAGTAGAAATACAATAATGGTTGTATGAATCAAATTTAGTGAAGTACATAAGAGAATGAATTTCATTATAAACTAAGGGTGGTTGGGTGGTGCAAGGGCAGGTTGGAGCCTGCAGGGGAGTTGGTGCTTCCTTGTCAGTTGTAGCTAACTAAACAGGGTGTCGTAGCCTCCTACCATTTTTTATTGGTGAACAGAGGGAGTTGGTGCTTGTTTGTTAGTTGTGGCTGACTAAACAGGGGGTTGAAGCCACCTACCAATTGTTGTTGGTGAATGAGGGTGTGGGTGCATCCTTCTAGTTGTAGCTGGTAAATGGGGTGTCGCAACATCCTTTCAGTTGTAGCTAAAGAAACTTGGGGAATGTCTCTCCATCAAGTTGTATCTTGAAAATGGTTTTGTAAAATAACTTTTTATTATTGAGAAAAGAGTTGGTGGTTTTCCCTGTTGGGTTCCACGATAAAATCTTGTGTTCATAAGGGTTTATTGTTCATCATATATTTCTTAATTGAATAATTAATATGTGTGATTAATATGGATGAAGATAAAAAGAAAAAGTAGGCAATACTGATTCACCCCCCCCTCTCAGTATTGTTGTATATTTCCATCAATTGGTATGAGAGTGAGATTCCTTTAAGAACAATCTAACAAACTGAAAGGAAGATCAAATTAAGCATAGATGGATGGACAAAAGATTTACAATGAGAATGGAACTCCAATACATAGAAAAGAAAAATAAATATTTTGGAGTATAAGAATGGAAAGTCATATGAAGGCATTGGGACATGATGTATGGAATTCAGTGATCACTGATTACTTCCCACCAAATAGAGTAAGGACTCCAGCTCAAAAGAAATCCAAGAGAATTAACTCAATGGCAATGAATACAATCCTTGATGCATTACTTGATGACGTCAAAGAGAAGATAGGTGAATGTAACTCTGCAAAAGAACTCTGGAAAAAATTAAAATACCTCTACTCAGATGAGAAGTCCAATGAATCATTTTAATCAGAACAAAATTTAGTCTACAACAATTCTAGTGATGAAGATTCTTTTGAAGAATACTCAGACATTGAAGCAAAATTCAATATGGAAGATGAGCTTGAAAGTTCTTTGGACGAACTGAGAAAATATAAACAAAGGTGTAAACAACTAAAGGATCAACTTAAGACTATTGAAACATTAAAGAAAGACAATGAAGCCCTTAATAAAGTTCTCAGTCTACAAATATCTCCCTCAAACAAATATGGCCTTGGATATGACCACGCACACATAATTAAAGGATCAAGTCCTATTACTCAGTTTGAGATTGAAGATGACATGTCTAGTGATGATACCTCCAAAGAATCTTCTCATCCTCCCAAGAAGATGCATAAAATCAAAAGAGAAGACTCGGCCATCAATAAAGTTAAAGACTCTCTACAATATTTCGATTGCAATAATGTTGATATTGAATTATCCCTTGCAAGTAGAGAAGAAGATTCAAATACAATAACAGAATGCTCTGTTAGCATCTATCCCATGGAAGAAGAAGAAGAAAAACTATCAAAGGCCAAGAAAAGGTTGATTGGAGTCTCTCTAAATACCTCTATCACCATAATGAATCAGACTATAGCTATATTCATGACTACACTCAAGACTTTCTTGAAAAGAGTCAAAAGCATATCTTGGAAATAAAGAAAATGATCAAGGATAGTAAAAAGATAATATATGAGCAAGACAATCAGTTAGAAGAGAAAGAAGAGGAGATCAAGAGATTGAAAAATGAAATTAGTCAAGCAAAAGAAGAAAAGAAGGAAGATGATGTCTCAAGCAAAAACCTTGCAGATCTAAAAGAACTAAGGGAAAACTATGTAAATATTAAAATCCAACTTGAAGAAGCCAAAAGGAGAGAAGAGGTAGTAAAGAACTAGTTGGAAAAAAAGGAATAATTTTGTCATAGGATGGAAGTAGAAGTTGTGAATCTTAGAAAGAAGTTTGAGAAGTTAGACACCCAAATCAAGTTCTTGAACAACTCCATGACCCTGGATGAGATCTTGGATAGTCAGACATCACCATATGACAAAACCAGTCTTGGCTACAACAAGGAAGAAATTAGTAATCTCAAGAAACCGGATGCAAGTCCTTCATTTGTAAAGAGTGAAGACAGGTCTAATGCAAGTCTTTCTTTTATAAAAAGGGAAATCAAGTATGATGCAGGTTCTTCATGTTCAAAGAACAAAAGAAACACTACAAAACTTAGAAGATCGGATCAAGGAAGACATCTAGAAGCTACACATACACCTCAAAGCATGTTCAGAAGAGAGACACCTTCATGGATGAATCAAAGAAGGTATGAGAGTGTCTTTAAAGGTTATTGTTTTTCTTGTAATGAATATGGTCATAAAGCCTTGGATTGTAGGCATCATGGAAGAAAACATTTTGATAGGTTCAACAACAGTATAACATGTTGGAACTGCAATCATATTGGACATATTGTTGCACATTGTTATACTATGAGATGCTATAGTTGTGGTGGATATGGCCAAAAAACCTATAACTTTTGGAAATCAAGAAAACAGTCAATGAGAAATGTGTCATATAAAATGAAAAAAGGAGTAAATAAAATACATAAGAAAAAATAAATTGCAATAATAAATGATGTGAGAACAAAGCTCAAGAAACCAGGACACTCACAGATGTGGATAGCAAAGAATGAACAAGTGAACAGGAGTTTGGAGGATGAAACCTCTAATAAGGAACATTCTCAAAACAAGGATAAAGAAGCTTCCAGTGCACATAATAATGATGTTGATGATGAATCTCCAACGGTAGAACAAAAAAAAGAATTGAGTGATGATTACATAAGAAATATTTCAATCCTATTTTAAATGGTACATTGAAAATCCTTCCAAAAGAAAAAAATAAAAAAAAATGTGATCTTTGTCCAAGAAAGTTGCAAAGACTATGCTTAATGAAGCAAATTATCTGATGGATATTCCATCAATTAGTATTGATATTGGAGGAAAGTTGTAAGTACATCCGTACTCATATTGAACAGAGGTCGGCTTGGGATTAATAGTAGTAAAACTCTTTGTGAACCCTATTTTGGAAGAGCTCATTTGGTAAAATACTTCAAGGTCTTTGGAAGTAAGGGTTACCTCAAAAGGTGTGATGAGAATTTCTAAAATTTGATCCCAGATCTGATGAAGGTATCCTTCTTTGATATGCTTCTACCAAGAAAGCATACAGATGCTACAATCTTAGGTTACATAAGATTGTTGAGAGTGCGGATGTCAAAATGGATGATATAAAAAGAAATTGGTATCTTAGTTAGAGATCGATGATAATCAATCGAAAAATCCAAGAGGTGTTTGAATAAAATGATCTAAAATTGCGCAGTGTTCCAGTAAGACAATGACATACGCAGAAGCAACATTCTGATGTACAAAATGAGGAAAATGACATCCTGCAGAAATAACAAGAGAAGAAACCTTGTCAGGAAGAGCTATCTTTTCATAAACAAAGGGGGAGAGTAGCCAGAAGCAAAGAGAGAGCATATTGGCAGGGGAAGTCATTCATTTATGAAAGAAAAAGGTTGATTAGAGGAGGAGCTACTAATGGATTGAGAAGTACTTATACAGATAGATCATAGGAAAATAAACCCTTTTCCATTGATGTCAAAGGTGGAGAGAAACTTCATATAAAGGAAAACTTCATATAAAGTAAAACCTCATAAAAGGAAAGCATCAACACGGGGGGATTTTTTGTATATGAAGTTAATGGGTTGACATCAATGACAAAGGGGGAGATTGTTGGATATATTGTCATTGATGTCAATAGTTGAAGTGATGATCTATTGTTAATGATGAATAACCATAGCTAAGATTGTCATTGATGTCACCAGTCAATGTGATCATTTGTTGTTAAATGAAAAATGAGATTGTTATTGATGTCAACAATATATCAGTTAAGCAAGAGGTGTCAAATAGTGTGCAGATATCGAAAGAGCGAATAGGAGAAGAAAATAAGGATCAAAGCTCAGTCGGAAGAAGCGCATTACAGAATGCAGTCGACCATTGCACAAGAAAAGGCTGAGAAGTTGAACAATACACAAAAATGGTGAGAGGCCTCAACAGTCATCTGATCAGAGTGAGAAGCTTAGAAACCATCCGATCAAGAGATTGACCATGAGCTTGATAATCGTAAAAGGATCGTGATCGTCAAATTGGAGCACGGAGGACCAACAACGGTTAGATCCAACATAGATTCAAGGAGGATAAGTGTTGAACTCATTCAACACTCCAAAGATCAGGAGGAGGAGTGACGTGGACCATGAGATCCTAGTCGGCGGTTGAAAGGAGAATACATGGTGCTAGATCAAAGAATTTAGGGATTCCTGATTCAGAGAAATAGCAACGAGAGTTGGTTGAAATACCGAAACGTGAAAATGTGAAACACTTAGCCTTGGGTCATAACCTGAGGTCACATCGTCGAGATTTGGAGGGAGCAGCTAGTGTAGCTAAGCTCTATTTTGGGGATCGCGACATGGAGTGTCGAGACCCTTCATCACAAGAATGTCGAAATGAGAAATCACGATAAGATAAGGACCATCGATCAGGAGGAGTGACATGGGTCGTCAATCTAACGAGAGTGGCATACCGGATTTCGGGAATTCGGAGATTGCGAGTTGAGAGAACATAGCATGTTTTTTGAAATACAAAAATGCGAATTCGTGATCCAATATAGACCATTGGATCGAGAGAGAATCATGGTCGTTGAGACAGAGGACACATGGCATTGGTTCAACACTTCAGTGACTCAAAATTCAAAGACTGGAAGTGATAACCTTACAAATAGTGAAACGCGAAATCACGATAGAATTGTGGGTCGTTGGATCTTGAAAGTGTTGGAGGGCCTTCGGATCTTGAAAGCATTGGAGGGCCTTTGGATCTTGAAAGCATTGGAGGGCCGTTGGATTTGAACCAAGGTAAAATGACATAGCAAACCACATCATCAAGACATGTTGAGAGACCATGTCAGCTAAGAACATGTGGCACAATAAGACACTGGCAAGTGTCAAGTTGATACAACATTTTAGGCACGTGAAAATCATGAATATGTATGACACATGGCAGCCAATAGGCTGGTGACACATCATCAAGTGACGTAAGTGTTTACGTTACTCTGGAAGTCCTACTTCAGGATATTTCACCACTAAGAAAAAAATCCAACATCACGAAGTCCTAAAT
This sequence comes from Picea engelmannii, assembly GCA_009831015.1. Taxonomy (NCBI): domain Eukaryota; kingdom Viridiplantae; phylum Streptophyta; class Pinopsida; order Pinales; family Pinaceae; genus Picea; species Picea engelmannii. The sequence continues at coordinate 1,130,339 of ML785290.1, read as the reverse complement.
GCCGAAATGTCGAAAGGGACTATTGGAGGTCACGAAGATTCGAAGGCAAAAACAATGAAATCCCGACAGCCACACATCTCGATGCTTGATTAAGACACAATCGTTTGATTAAGGAAAGAAGGGATCAGATTAAGGTTTAAGGTGGACCATTGATCTCTTCCATGGAAGAGATGTGAACCGACTGATCATATCAGCAATATCGCAACTGAGAGTTTTATAAGGAGAAGTGTCTCGAAGTCCCGAAGGACGAAAAGCCGAAACCCCGTGAGTCGTCCATCTCAGTGGCTAATATGAGCTGTCTGAACTGACCGATGACATCATAATCAAGAGTTTGGTAATACAGTGGATTCATGAAGACTCGAAATGGAAAAGTACCGAAACCCCATCAGTCATCCATCTCTTCGGAAGAATGAATCGTGATCATTTAAAACTATAAGCTCTCAAGCGTATGGTTCTATGCCATCAGTCATATGACATAAGAAGTTTTTAAAAAGAAAATGTTATACATCGCTATATTCGGTAAGTCCGTGGTTCTGTAGTGCATGGTCATATGTGATGGTTTGAAGGAAGTGCCTTCACAGAATCTGGTCTTTGTAAATATAATAGATATTAGGGATCGAGTATAAAGGATTAAATTGATCCATTACAATGATCAATTTATGGAAAGCCTTCACTGTAAAAATGATAAAACAATGATTATAATTAAGTTAATCGAAGAGGCGTGATGATCGAATATGGTATGTTGGTGAGATGAGAATGTAGCAGAAACAAGAGTATGATCTAATGAGTCGATCCATGTTTGTGATCAACTCATGACAAAAATGAACCAATACACAGTCATGATTAAAAGAGAATAAATCATGAAAATATGAATAAATAATAAAAAAGAAAAATGATATTAATTAATGTTTAGTTTATCATTTTAAATGAAAAGGTACAATGGTTCAAATAAAGGGACACGATGTTTTAAATTTCACACCAGTTTGAAGATTATATAAACGAGAAAAAGTGGTGAGAAGAATGTGTCTTTTTGGTTCATATTAGAAGATCGGGAATAGGAGCAGAGTCCAAGATGAAGAATTGTTTGTTCTAAGGTTCCTGTCAATGTCTTCTTGAAGATCAATAACAGAAGAAGACAGATCAGCAGTTATGCAATCCAGTACTTGATACAAAAGACCATATAAGAAAAGGTTGTAGTAGACAAGTAGAAATACAACAATGGTTGTATGAGTCAAATTCAATGAAGTACAGAAGAGAATGAATTGCATTATAAACTAAGGGTGGTTGGGTGGTGCAAGGGAAGGTTGGAGCCTATAGGGGATTTGGTTCTTTCTTGTCAGTTGTAGCTGACTAAACAGGGGGACGTAGCCTCCTACAAGTTGTTACTGGTGAACATAGGGAGTTGGTGCTTCCTTGTCAATTGTGGCTGACTAAATAGGGGGTTGAGGCCTCCTACCAGTTGTTTCTAGTGAATGAGGGTGTGAGTGCATCCTTCTAGTTGTAGCAAGTAAATGGGGTGTCGCAACATCCTTTCAGTTATAGCTAAAGAAACTTGGGGAATGTCTCTCCATCAAGTTGTATCTTGAAAATGGTTTTGTAAAATAACTTTTTATTAATGAGAAAAGAGTTGGTGGTTTTCCCTATTGGGTTCCACGATAAAATATTGTGTTCATAAGGGTTTGTTGTTCATCATATATTTCTTAATTGAATAATTAATATGTGTTCTTAATATGGATGAAGATAAAAAGAAAAAGTAGGAAATACTAATTCACCCCCCCCCCCCTCTCAGTATTGTTGGATATTTCCATCAGATTCAAAGTATACATATCAGAGGAAATACATGTCAATGATTAGAAACTTACTTTATGTGATGACATCTAGATCAAATGTAATGCAGGAAGTTGGACAGGTGGCACGATTTCAAGAAACACCAAAGGAATCACATGTTCTAGAAGTAAAGAGAATATTCAGATATCTCAAGGGTACATAAGAGTTTGGATTATGGTATCAAAAAGGAAAGGATCTATCACTTATTGCCTACAAAGATGCATATTGAGAAGGTTGCATTGATGGCCAAAGAAGTACAAGTGGAGCAACATTCTTCTTGGGTGAGTGTTTGGTATCTTGGCTAAGAAAGAAACATTCATCAATACCATTGTCTACAACCGAAGCAGAGTATATTGTAGCAGAAACATGTTGTACATAGGTTCTATGGATGAAACAAACTCTGATAGATATATAGGTTGGGTATGATGAGCCCATTCCAATATATTGTGATAATACAAGCACCATCAATATTTGAAAGAATCCAATGATGCACTCCAAGATGAAGCACATTCCAATAATGTATCACTTTCTACAACAATAAGTTGTAGAGAAGAACATCAGAGTTGAATATGTGGGAACAAAATAACAGGTTGCAGATATATTTACAAAACCACTTCCAAGGGAAGCCTTTGAGTATCTTTGACAAAGACTCGGAGTGATTTATACTCCAAAATCAATTCTTTTGAATGCTTATCTTATAAGTCTTAGACTTACACAAGGAAGCACCATAAAGAGGACAATTCAGTTTGGGGGAGTAGTTTCAGGAAGAGTTCAGTCAAGGGGAGCATCCCCAAGAATAGTTTTGTTAGGGGGAGTAGCCCCGACGAGAAGTTACCTTTTCCATTGATTTCAAAGGGGGAGATATTCATCAGATGCACAGATAGAGAGTTATATTCTTGGAGAGAGAGCACAAAGGCATGTTTCCAGGGTGAGAGATGGTCACAAGAGGAGCATAAATGATATGAATTTAGTATTGCATCAGAGTGTTTCCATTAATGCCAAAGGGGGGGATTTTTTATTAATTGGGTTGGTTTTCATTGATGTCAACCCTTGAATAAATTATGGTAGAAACTTTCTTATCTCCAACAATATGGTTAAGGGACTTAATATTGTTTAATCTATAATGGTATGAAGAATAGTATATTTGTAGGTAATATTATTCTAGATGGATAGTACAGATCATTCCATTTCTGGTGATCTATGGAACATCACATAACTCCTCATGGTTAGCGAGTTATGGCCTTGTGAAGTTGGAGAACCCTCATGAGTTATCTAGAAGGTCAAAGAAGTCAAATTATTCTAGAAGCTCCTAGAAGAAGTTAACTAGTCAAGTGGGTGAAACGAGGAGTTAAACATGGGTTAAGTTGTTGTAATAAGAAAATAATTAAAAATGAATTAGTTGCAACTATAAGTGGAGAATTTACTATTTGTAGCAAAGTGGGTTAGAAGTGGAAAAGTGGTTAGAAGTGGGTTATCCCTAAAAGAAGTAAATTAGGTTAAGTTGGTTAGAAGGTAACCCCTTGATGAAGATACATGGAAGTATAAATAAGAAAGAAAGGCTCCCTATTAGCACCTATTGAGCACATTGAATATCTATTATTGTGTAATTTTTATTTTAGGTACTCATTGATACATCTGAAGTTACACAAGTCTAAGGTAGCACGAAGGGTTGATGGTGAAAGTTTCAAAATTGAAGAAAATACTGAAAAAACTCTAGTTGGGAAAAGCCATGAAAACTTGAGGAGATGAAGATTCCAGGTCTCTAGAGTGTGAAAGAAAGATCCCAAGAAGGTCTGCAGTCATCAGGTACAACAAATATATCTACAAGTTCAAAAGGTATGTCTTATTTCTATGTGTAGTTCGATTTTTTTGTCTACATGAGAAATGGTTATGGGGGTTTGAGGATTTTCCCTAGAGAGGATATTGGTTGTATGGAGCTTACTGTATAAGTCAAGTGTATAGAAATACAATGTTGGTATATTTGATATCTATCATTGGTACATCTTGTTAGTTTTTAAGCACATCTTGTATTTCTTGGCATATGGTTAAGATTATTTTTTGGTACATTATTGAGGCTTTTGGTTGTGAAGTGGTTGTGAATTTTTTGGTATAGTTTGAGGCAGAATAAAATTAAGGGTTTGTTGTCTAGTCCATGTGAGGGTTATCACACTTATTCATTATTATATACACATGTATGGCACGTGACTAATGTATGAGGATGCATGCATAGAGCACAACTATAGCTTGGACACAGTGTCAAGTTGCAGGTTGATGTGACAGAGGCAACAAAGGTTCAGAGTTTTTCAGGAAGGTGAAAACCCTAGTTTTCAGAAGGCGTATGTAGGTTGGAATATATATAGGCCATGTACATACATAGGTTTCACTACAAAAAGGTCACGTACATACGTGAGATCCAACATAAATAGGTCGTGTACCTGTTGGGTTTTTTTTGGTACATCAAGGTTACATGTACAAGTTGATCGCATGATGTTGGTACATGTTGGTTACATGTTTTTGGCATATATTAGTATAGGTTTACAGTGGTATATATCACAGTGATATTGTGGTAGTGGTTTCATCATTTCACTTATATTTCAGGGCGACAGGACAAGGCAAGGATAGGTGGTTGTATCCACCTCCTGGTTGTAGCCAGAGAACATAAGGGGTTGTAGCCTCCTTCTAGTTGTAGCCATAGAATTGGGGAGTTGGAGCTTCCCTCAAGTCGTAGCCTAAAAATATAGGGGGTCGGAGCCTCCTTCCATTTGTAGTTGGAAAACAAAGGAAGTTGGTGCTTCCAATGAATATAGTTATTAAAGACATATAAGAAAAATCATTCTGTGGTTTTCTCCCGCATTGGGTTTCCACGTAAAAATATTGGTGTACTGTGTATGTGTGTGATTTCTCATTTTTCATGGTTTATTTACTCTTCACTTGTTGAATGATAATGTTATATTGATCATAAATATAAACAACACTTATAAACTATGGTTAAAAAGGATTAAAAAGATCTATTATTGATTCACCCCCCCCCCCCTCTCAATAATCCAACAATTGGTAAGAAAAATTATTCTAGTAATGCAAGAGCTATGAATGTCATCCTAGGTGGACTTGAATAAACACAATTTGTTAAAGTGATGCAATATGAATCAAGAAAAGAGATGTGGGATAAACTAGTAAACAATTATGAAGGAGACACTATGGTTAAGTTGGCCAAACTTCAAGCTCACGGAATACAATTTGAAAGCCTGAAAAATAAGTGAGGATGAGAACATCTCCATATTATTTCTCAGAGTATATGAGGTTGTAAACACCATTAAAGGGATGAGTAAAAACTTGATGAATATGTAGTAGTTCAGAAGGTACTGATATATCTCCCCTCAAGACTGGATGCAGACGTTTTTGCTATAGAATAACTACATGATCTAGACAATATAACTATGGATAGACTCCATGGAATACTGACTGCCTATGAGATCGGGACCAAGAAAGAGCAGTCATACATAAAATAAGAAACTTTCAAGGTATCATCCAAATCACAAAAAAATAAAGATCATAACCGCTCCAAGCACATCCCAAATGAAGAGGAAGCCAACTTTGTGAGAAAGCTACAAAAGGGCTCTAGAAAATATAAAGGTATGTTTCCATTAAAATGTTTTATTGTGGTAATATAGGTCATTTTTCATCTAAATGTCCTTACAAAGAAAACAATTCTGATGAAAAAGAAGAAAAAAGGAAAGAATAATTCTAGAGGAAATTACAAGAAAACGTTTTTAGTAAGAAAAGGTTTTACTCAAAAGAGGATAGTAATAGGTCTTCAGATGCTGAGAAATAATATGAATCCGATACAAGAAAATATGAAAAAATACTTATGGCACTTGATCATCATAGTTATTATCTAGAGAATACTAACATATAGGAAGATGAGGCAAATGTTGATATGGAAGGTAAACTTATTAGTGCACTGGAGGAAATACATAGGCTTAGGAGAAATAATAAACAAGTTAAAAAAAAAATACAGGTCTACAATGAAATAGACAATGAGAATAATGAATAAATGTTCATTTTAAAAACATATCTAGAAGAGGCAAAAAGAGTGGAGGAAATACTAATGAATAGGTTAAAAGAGAGATGACAATTGTGAAAGATTAGAAGAAGAAATTGTATCCCTGAGAAAGTATCTAGAGAAAAATAAGGATCAGATGAATATAAATATAAATCTCATAAAGGAATCTAAAAATATGGAAAAAATTCTCAGCAATCAGATATCACCATCTGACAAGACATGACTTGGATATAAAGAGAGTCATGAAATACCAAAGGTGAGTCAAGCACCAACACATAAAAAACATAGGAATCCAAAAGTTATGTCAATTCTCTCAAAGGAAACCAACCTGACAAACAAAGGGATGGAGGAAAAAATTAGTAGAAACAAATTCAGACTAGACACACAAATAAATATGGAGCAAGGATGCAACATAAGTCAAAATTTCATTAAACTGGCAAACAAGTATCAATCCCTTCAAGAAGGTTCTTCACTCCAAGGTATCCAAATATTTTATATGGATTTTGTTTTTCATGTCATAACTTTGGGCATAAGGCTATAAATTGTAGAGCATATAGATATGTCAGAACTGTACAACATCAAATGCTTAGAACTTAAATATCTTACAACAATGATTTTTCCCCTCTCTTGGATGAAATTGAATTCCCTATATGCAATAAATTTGGACATAATGAAGATGACTGCAGAAGCAAGATGTTGTATTCCTTTAAGAAATATAAGAAAGGATATTTTACTAAGATTTGGAAGAAGAAGAGTCAAAACATAGAAGAGTGTTGATTATCCCTATATGCTAAAAATCATGAAAATCAATGGTACATTGGCAGTGGTTGCTCGAAGCACACAACAAGAGACAAGGGTAAGTTTGAATCTTCCAATGCGGAAAAATAGAGTAGGGTTACTTTTGGAAATAATGCTCCAACAAGAATTAGAGGAAAATGGATTTTTGTGTTGGACAAAGGAAAGAACAAAGAACATAATTTGTTGTACGTGGATGGTATAAAAAAAAATATTATGAGTGTTATCAAAATGTGTGATTAAGGATACAATGTCAGTTTTCATTCAACAGGTTGTAAAGGAATGAATGTTGATTCAGGAAAGACTGTTGTAAAGGAAATAAAAACTCCAGGAAATGTATATGTACTGGAAGGAGGCAAATAATGTTGTTGCATGGGAAACAAATATGAGATTTTTTTATGGCACAAGATATTAGGTCATCTCAGTTTCATCCAACTGGTTAAATTAGGCAGAAAAAGTGCAGTTTGATATATGCCCAAAATTTTCAAACCTGGAAATGTTGTCTGCAAATCATGTCAATTTGGAAAATGTTCAAGAGTTCAGTTCAAATCAAAGGAGAATTCTACAACACGACCTCTAGATTTGATACATATAGATATTTTTGGACCCACTTGAACACAATCCCCACGAGGTGAGAAATATTTCATGTTGTTGATTGATGATTATACTAGTATGACATGGGTTTTCCTATTGAAACATAAGTATGAATCCTTTGAAAAATTCAAGTTTTTCAAAGCACAGGTAGAAAATGAAATGGATCTAAGAATTAAATGCTTAAGGTTAGACAAGGGAGGAGAATATACATCTTATGAGTTCAATTACTTATGTGAAAATCATGGGATCAAGAGATAATTTGAAATAGTAAGAACCCCTTAGCAGAATGGGGTAGTGAAAAGGATAAACATAATAGTTTAATAAATGGATAGAGATATGCTTGATGAATCAAAGGAACCCAACACCTTCTAGGGAGAGGATTTTCAAAATGCATTCAACATTCTCAATAGAGATCACATAAGTAAACACAAACAAAACCCCCTATGAACTATGCATTGGACAATTGGTTTGGACAATTGATTATCATTGATGTCAACCCTTAGAGATTTATGTCAACCCTTGGAGAATTTTTAAATCCCTATAGATGTGGTTGAGATTGATGGTGATTTATTTTTCATTGATGGAGTGGTTGATGTTAGCAGATGTGTTGGGTGCATTTGATGAAGTCTACATGATGCCCCAGAGGTGTGGTTATGGGACCCAAATTTGGTTTAGGAATATGGACATGAAGGAAAGTGTAAATGCATGGAGACATGCATAGATGGATAGTCCTTTTCGGTCCATTTCCGATGATAGGTCGTACACCACATGGTTCCTCATGGTTAGGGAGATATGGCCTTGTGAAGTTGGAATCCCAAAAGAATGAGCAAGAAGCCCCTAGTTGGTTACAAGTCAACTAATGAATGGGTAGAGTTATTGTGACAATAAAGTACTAGAAGCCCTAATATTAAGGAAAGAGGTTACTAAGAAAAAGTATATAAACACCTCAAGGAGTCTCTCATAAATACACACACACTTACATTGAATATATATCTTGTGAGAATGTTATGGTTTATCATTTTGGTCTATTGATGAATCTGACGACAAGTCTGAGGAAGTGGAGAAAGTGCAAGGAAAGAGTGAACGTTTCAGAGCTGAAGAGTGCTAGGTTTTCTATAAAACCCTAATTTGGAAATCCCTCATGGGTCATATTGAGGGTTGTCGATGCGAGCGTGATTAGACCAGGGTCCTTATCAGGTTACCAACAAAAGGTACCGTGTAGTCTAGAGCACTGGAATTTTCATCTCCTCTGAAGAGAAGAAGTCTCACCCGAAGCGCTGCTGAGACAGATAGATAGGGAAGGGTAGGGAAAAGAATTAAGAGGATTCATAGAGCCTTCAAGACTCACTCTTGATAATGCACAAGAGACATGAATAGATCTGAAACATACATGTGAAAGAATCAAACCTACTTACGTTGCTAGCAACATTTAAACATAGAAACATCAAATAGAACTCCTAATCCATAAGGAAATATTGTTATGCATAAGTAAACACACAAAGACACATCATATTTGAAAATTTAGGTCCTTCTTCATATTATCTTTAGAATCCTTCTCTGATTACAAACTCAGAATTACATAGTAGTGCGTTGTACAGACTCTTGGCTCTGGACTCATGTTGCAGAGCTCCAATTCTCAAACTGATAGATCCCATTCATTACAGACTCAAGATTTGACTTAACTCGACTTACAAAAATCATCAACAACTAATCCGATTGGGTAACAAAAACAAGAATGACTAAATCAATCAACCAAACAACAACTCGACTAACTCTTTTAAAATTATGTTCATCCCTATATATAAGTTGGGTTGTGTCTTCCTTCTCAGCTTGCACGCTTCCTTGTTCTATTGCAATCGTTTATTTCTTAGCTGGCTTTGCGTTGTCTTTCACAATTGCTTTTTGTTTCTCTGTCCAGCTTCTGTTGAAAATTGCACAACTCGTGCTCAGTCAAAACTTGTGCAATTCCTTATCCAAAAATAAAGGGCCCAATAGGCTCCAACCACAATCCTTGACTCTCCCTTGAGTCAAGCATTTGGTTCTTTCACATCCTCTAGGAGCAACTGCTTTTTTCCCTTGTCCTTATTTTATTCCTTGGGTTCTTTTATTTGTGATTTCTCTTCTTTCACCTCTTCAAATGAAGGGACCAACTATGGTACTAACTCTAAGGCTCATTGTTTCACTCCTTGAAAGCTTCCAACTTTGTCCTGCCATTTCTAGGCGAGGAATGATGCCTTTGCAAGAAACTGTTGGGTCGTCTCTTTTCTAACTCCTTTGGATTGGACTCGACCAAAAAGTTCCACTCGAAATCTACTGTTGCATCAACTTAATTCATTTTCATGTTGGCTGTCTGAATTACAGGTTGAAAGTCGCGCAGCTCCTTCTTGGCTACGAACTGTGCCTCAAAAAGTGTATTTAGTTCGTTGTCGGCCTGTTGGATTTGGTTGAACTTTTGTTGTTGCTCCATGGGGTCTATTGTGGCCGCAACTTCTTTGTTCAACACCTGGATACTTGTGCACACCTCCTCCAAGACTTGGTTTCATCGAGCGATGATGCCCATCCAATCACTGACTTCCCTAAAGATTTTGGTGCATTTTGTTGTGTGCTTGCGTAGTGCTTCTCGGTCATTGTTACCTTGCAATATTATCTTTTGCATCTGCTCCTACAGCTGCTGAGGCTGCTTCTCCACTTCCTGTTGGACCTGTTGTAGCTTTGCTTCCAGCTTCTCGGTGCAAGTAGTGAGTTGTTTCCATGCTTCTTGTAGCAGATCGATCTGTTTCTCTGGCTCGCCTACCTCATTATCTTCGAGTAGGTCGGGTGAAACCTTCCGAATCTCTGGCCAGGATTCAACAAGTCTTTCCTGCACTTTTTCTAGTTTGTGCTGGACTTGGAGTTTTTCATGTTCTTCCCGCATTCTGAATGTTTGTGTAATGAACTCTTCCTTTCTTGCAACCTCGACGGATCTCTCGGCCTCCTAGAGCCTTTTTTCTAATTGGTCTATTGATGCTAAGATTAGTCCAAATAATTGCATTGCTAGCCACTGTACTAGGTCAATGGATGAAGGAGTTGCATCGTTGCATGCTCTTGTTTGCAGTGGAAGTCCACTGGCCATTGAATGGTTTGAGCGGGTTTCTACCTCCTCCTCCGTTGGTGGCACTAGTGTGATCCTCAACCTTAGCATTGTGGAAAAAAGAGTCAGAACCTCTGCTCTGGATAAGAAGAGTTGCATCAATTCTGTGCATTGTTGAGGGTTTTGGAAAACCCGCTCCATTTTTGCTCGCACGGATGTCGTATCCTACCCGGTTGTTGATTCTAGTTCATTGTGAGCATCTAGTATATCTGGATATTCCAGTGCTTCTGCTTCATGTGCCTTGATTTATTGGGAACCGTCACCCTTTCCTGGTGAGGTGATTTGTTGTTTGCTTTCGTCTTCCAGTTCCTCTCTAGTTTGAGCATCTTTTTATTGTGTTGAAGACTCAGGCTGTTGTTCCTGGGTGTCTGGATTCAGATCATTTAGCTTCATTCTTGGCTCTGATGCTTTGGGGTATAGACCAGAAACTTTTGATGTTGGTTTGGGTGAATGTCAGGTTATTTCTAGGAGTCGTCACTCCACTATCTCTAGTTGATTGAGTTGCATCGGCTCTGGGGTTGTGGTCTGATGTGGACTAGTGGTGGCGGGGTTTGGTGATTGGGGTGGTGGTGGTGATGGAGGGTGCTTAGTGATGAATGTGGATGGAATTGATTCAAGCTCCGAGTCATCCTAAATATCAATGATAGTTGTGTCTTTGACCACTGCGTGGGTGTGGGGGGCAGCTGATGCAAGGGGTTGGGGGTTCAGAGGTTTGTTTGGTGAGACCACGGTTATGGGCCTCTTCACCAATGGTTCGTTATCTAACACAACACCCAAGATTCTGGTTAACATATACACCTAAAAACACAACATCGTCTAGCAACTAATGGAGGGCCAGTATTTTCCTCCGCTCTAACTGTTATATCTCTTCTTCCTCCTTTGAGTCTGATTGTACCGGAGCGTCTAGCTTCTTCGGCTCTAGGCCTGAGCTCAGTCCTTCTCCTGCTTCCTTGTCTTTTTTCTTCAGTAGCTCCACATGAAAAATGTAATGCATCCCTGACTTGCACAAGCCACATTTGAATATTGGCCATGACACGACTTCCTTTTCAAAGGCCTCCTCGTCTAGGTAGAACGGTAGCATCCTTGTGTGGAAATGTTCCCTACTGACATGTCTCGACCAGACAAATGTATGGTGTCATTTCATGCTGAAGGTGATATTTCTCGTATTTCAGTTGAGGAGCTCTTGTGGGATACACAACCTCTATGTTGTGTCTATTAGACCATTATACCATTTAGAAAATGCTATGGCATTGAAAGCTATATTCTCTGAGTTTGGTCTGGACTGCCATGGCTCAAACATCTTTTCCATGTGGCCCTTATCTGGTATTTCCAACTGTCTTCCCATAGGTGGATTCCATTTGAACATTGAGAATGCCACAAGTAGGTATCCATAAGTCAAGGTTCCTACCTTCTCCTGCGCTTCCTCACAAGATACTAGTAGTTCCTCTAGCAGGTAACTACACCAATTGAACACTTCTCCATTGGTGCAAAAGTCGGTGACTGATAATGCATATAGAGTGCATTCGCATTTATAGTATGATCTCATAACCTTGTTGGATATGATGTAACAACCAGTCCTGACTGTCTCTGGTAGTATTGGTTCAATTACTGTTGTGCATCCTCCCCTCTTTGTGTTGAATTTCTCGTACAGGCTAAGCTCACCTTTCTTTTTCCCGTGCTTACCGAGACCCTGGAATCCTTTCGACACATCCTCTCCTTGGGAATATAGTCCAGTAAGTTGTTGTATGTCTTCAACATGTATTGGATACCTCTTATCCAACCATATACTTCTGTCATGCACCTTTCTTATCATAAATTTCATGCACCGTGCAATCTCACCAATGGTACCAAAGACTGGTAGGTCTCTCAGGTTCATGATGGTCGAATTGAATAAGTTCATGAAGTCTTCTCTTGGCACAAATTGCATACCTCCGATTCCATATGGGGCCATCTCCCAAAAGACATCTGTGTGCATCTGTGGGAACAAGACTGAATCCGTGAGGTCAAGGTCAAGGAGCTTAACATGCTCCACCTTCCTTTTGAGATCACCCATGACCTCAAATCGGGGGTCGCATGGCTCGTCTTGTACCGCTTCTTTAGACATGGCACTTCGGCTGGCTATGGCTCTCGTCATTCAGGCTTCTGTGGCAAGCTAAGGACTGTGGATTTCACAATGGTAAAGGCTAGTTTGGTCTACTAAATTTGGAAATGGCTATGCTTATTTTGGAAAAGATGCATTCGCGAGCGAGTTCTCAGGGCCTTATACTTGGATTAATGGGAAAGTTTAGTAGTAACTATTGTTCATCATGATTGTATGGACACAAGGGGATCTGAGTTGTCCAACGAAACAGTTTAACAGGGTAAATCCTATTGGGATATTCTGGTATTTACTTATTTGAGTGAATGGAATAGGTACGTGGTTGATTTCAGACCTTTCCGTTTGACGATTGGGTATCTCAACGCAAACTTCGATGTCATATTTTCATAACATGGATTTATGTCTTAATGAACTTCATATGTGGTAACGAATGGGAATAAAGTTTGTGGCTATACTAGGTTTGTGTAGCATATGGATTCAGATCGTATTTAGATTCATCCTTTCTCCAACCACAGAGGTTGTCCCCATCATATTAATGACTGTCATTAATGGATTCTCTTAAGATTTGGATCCTACACTGCTGAGTCATTAGTTCTGTATCAAACAACACTTAATCAGAAAATGAACTATGTGTCATGGCGCAACACTGCCCATATTGACTTTATTACTGAACTTACAAAAATTTCAGAAAACTCAAATCTAACTATTATACAATCTCTTTTGGACTAGAGTGACAGTCCCTCTTTCTCAGTTTTGAGACATGTAGGGCTTCAGGCGAGTGCCATTCACCCATCCTGGTCATAGCACACCATCCAGTTGTGTGAGTCTGAATGCTCATGATGGTCGGATATCTGCAATCATGAATGGTCCCAACCAGTGCATACACAACTTTCCAGGATGCTTCTAGTACTGGTTATCGTAGAGTAGGACCTTGTCTCCTTGTGTGAATACCTTCGTATTAATTTGCTTTTCATGCCAAGATGTTTTCCTTTCTTTTTCAACCAACTGATGAAAGTATGCTAGAAATTTGGTCTCTTCGAGTTCTTGTAGTTTTGTAAGTCTCTGTGCAATGGATTCCTCTTATGTCATTCGTGTGACTTATGCAATATACAAACTTGGAGTGATGAACTTTGCAGGCACCACTGCCTCTCTCCCATAAACCAACTAGAAGGGTGTGTACCTGTGGATTTTATTTGTGGTTGTCCTGTAAGAACATAGTACAACTGGAACTCAATCATCCCAGTCCTCCCAGTTTGTGCAATAGACCTTTGTTAGTCCCCTTTCTAGGATTTTGTTGAAGGCTTCGAATGTTCTGTTGGCCTATGGGTGGTATGGACTGCTCTTGTGATGTTGAATTAAAAATTTTGTTGTACGTTTTTATATAGTGATGCTAATGAAATGAGCTCCCTGATCACTGGTTAGGCTCCTAGGACATCCAAACCGAGTAATGATATTCTTGAAAATGAACCTGGTAGCAGTATCTGTCGAACAATCTTGTACAATTGTTTTGTTTTCCCAATGGGCAAGGTATTCAATCACGGTAATGATGTACCTAGCCTTTGAATGTTTGGTTATGGGGTTGATTGGTCCAATGAAGTCAACTGCCCATTTCTCAAATGCTTGTGGAGCTCTAACTGGTTGTAGTGGTAGTTCATCTCGGTGTGATGAATTTCCCACGTGTTGATAAACATCACACGATCTAGATATACTTTTTCATCCTTGAAGAGTGTTTCCCACCAAATTCCTTCATGTATAACTTTCTGTGTCATGGCCTTTCCTCCTATGTGGCCTCCTGCAACTCCACTATGGCATTCCTAGAGTATATCTTGCCTTTCATGATCCAGGACACATCATCTGAGAATGTTGTCTAGTCCTAGTTTATACAATTGTCTGGCGATCAGCAATATGGTGTTTTTGAGTTGCAGAATAGGTTTTAGGATAGGCCCATGTACTGAGAAAGATTGTTATGTCCTCTAGGTATTCTGGTATGGCCTCAATCCTGAAAAAATATGCATATGGGATATGATCATCTACCGCCCCACCACTTTCCCCTGACTCTAAGTTGGACAAGTGATCAGTTCCTACATTGCATCTTCCCAGATTGATGATAACTTCAAAGAAAAATTCCTGAAATAACAACAACCATCTACAAATTCTCCCTTCCAACACAAGTTTGTTAACTAGATATTTCAATGCAGAATGATCAGTAAAGAATTTGAAATGAGACCCTAACAAATAATGTCTAAATTTTTGCAAATCATAAATCATGGCCAAACCCTCCCTTTTCGTCATTGTGTAGTTACGTTCTTCTTGCGACAACTTACGACTCGCAAAATAGATAGGGTGATCCATAGCTCCATATCTAGGTTGCGTTAAGATGGCTCCTAAGGCAATTCCTGAAGCATCTACATGGACATGAAATTCATTCTCCCAGTTTGGGAATATCATAATCGGTGTTGTGATGAGTTTCTCCTTAAGTGTCTCAAATTCTTTATCACATTCGGGAGTCCATTGGAACGTTTCATCCTTTTCCAGTAGGTCTTCCAGAGGTGCAGTAATGTTGGCATATCTTCTGATGAACTTGCGATAGTAACCTATGTGTCCCAGTGTGGAGCGCAATTGCTTAGCACTCGTGGGTGGTGACATATTCACAATGGCCGCAACTTTGGCTGGATCTACCAATACTCCTTCGGGATTGGACCTAGAGAGTGGGGAAATACTTGAATCTAGAAGTGAGAGGGTATCCCCACAGCCTACCACTGTGTCTCGCACTATTCAATGTGTATTCTAGGATCCGATTCTCCACTGAACAATTGTGGAACTTGGATATCTATCTGCATCTATGATTCTAGTTGCTCCTTATTATGGAACCTGTACTTGATTTCTTGCTTCACCTCATCCCAAGTTATAAGTATGGATTTATGATTTTTCCACCATCTAGCGGGGTTTTTCTGAAGGGATACATATAGTAACGAGATTCTTTGATCTTCTCTTACATTTTCCTCCATCTTGTGCAAAAAACTGTCGAGATCTGAGGTGCCATCATATACTAGGTGTTCTCTAACTTCGGTCGCAACCCATCTGGTCGCTCTGACAGTTGCGCATCTTCTTGAGAATATTTCGTGTGACCCTTGTTGACAACTATCAAAAGCCAATTCTGAATCTTCATCTGTTGATTGTATACTTCTCCAACTTATTGATCCATTGGGGGTGGGGTTTATATAATTGTTTCTTGTCCCAGCTGTTACAGTGTACAACTGGTCCAAGTCTTATCCGTCCATATTATTGTTTGTTGGTTCTATATACCTGGGTCCTACATATGGATCCAAAGTTTGAACTACCTTGATTCCCTTAGCCTCAAAGGTCATGGTGTCTTTCGTTAAGTCGATTATTGCATAATTATCATAGGCCCAATCAATGCCAAGTAGTGCAGGGTAGGGGTCCTTATCTCCCATGATCTCAATGACTTCAAAGTCAGCCACTTTTTTTACTCTTGCTACATCTCTTTCCACATTCTCCAGTCTTCCTATGGGGAAGATACAGTATTGGTTTTCCATTATTAATTGAATTGGGGAATATGTTAGCCTAGGTTTTCCTAAGGCTTCCCAGGTCTTCTTAGGCATAATTTTCACATATGAACCTAGGTCCAACATGACTTCCTTAATTTCAAATTCATCTAATTGGGCTATTAATCTAAATTCCTTGGCAGTTCGTACTTTTCTTCACTGCACTCTCTAATTAATTTTCTCAGGAATATTGGCCCTTATCCTTTCTTCTAGGGGTTATTCTTTACCTAAAACTAGGTATAACGCATTGCACAACTTTTATGTTAGTTGATCATTCCCTAGAATGTAAGAGAATAATTGAAACCAAAGGCCAACTACATTTTGACATTGCTCAGGTTGTCTTGGTATAACTATAGGGTTTCTGGGTGCAGGGGGTGAAGCAGGGACTTGTGCCATCTTAGGGTAAACAGTCGGCTAGGGGGGGTTCTCTTGCATTTTAGGACTAGGAATATTCTGAAATAATTCTATGGCATATTTAAGGAACAACTTTTTTTTTAGAGGGTCGTACCTGTCTCCCTTAGGTGCTGCTTTCTGGATCTGAGGTAGAGTTTCAACATAAACTCCTTTCTTCACTCCTCCTCGAGTAAATATATTAAGGTTGGGAAATTTTCCCTTAGAAATCCTCTTGATTTCAGAACTGATAAGGTTAGTTCCTATTTTTTGTACTCTGTCTTCCCACTTTGTGATTAAATATGGGTAGCCTTCTGTTGCATGTTCGTTGGTTCTGCAGTGAGAGCAGCATGGCCACCTTGGATGAGGACAGACTCTAGCCAAGTGACCTTTCTCATCATAGTTATAACATCTACTTGGTCCTCTTCCCCCAGTTCTTCCTCCTCTGAAGTCTCATGCGGATCCACCTCCTCAACCTCTTCTTGGTCCCTAAGGGTTTTCATTCACCCTAAATGTTTTTCGGTCTAACCTATCTGCAAGTGCATCCAATACTCTACATTGATTGGTAGTATGCATGGTAGACACGCGAAACTCACAGTGTACTTTGTTTGGTACTGTCGAATATTTCTACACGATGGGGCACTGTCTTGGTCCATGCCCATGGGTTCGACATATTTCACAACACTCGGTTGTTGGTGTTGCCTAGCCTTTTGGAAAATCATGATATAGGGTGTGGTTATGGAATGGTAAGTTTGTCGACACTTGTGAAACTCCTCCTATGGGTCCTGGTGGGGCTACCATCAGATTTTGAGGAGGTCCCATTCCCCTCATTCATGGAAATTCATTTGCCAAATGACCTTCCGTATAACATCGAGTGAACCAAACCTGTGGTCGTCATGGTCTGTGTATCATCAGCTCCTGAATTGTTTCTATGAGTGTCGATATTTTCCATGGTAGTTGCACCAGATTCACATCTAATGGGGGTCTGGTTACTCTCAAGTTCCCAGGGTATCCCTCCATGGCTTCAATCTTCACCAATTGTTCCAAGGCATCTGTTAACGTAGCTATCCGCTGTTGCATTAGAGGAATCTGAGTCAGAGGAAGTAACCCCTGAATGTACCACTCCCTTTGATGTTATTCATGGATTGGATGGGACAACCTCCCTATGGAATCTTTGAACTTCTGGATATATTCCCAGGCTAATTCACCTTCCCCCTACTGGATCTCGCGTAACTCAGATAGAGCATGTTGTTCTGACTGGGGTAGTTTCAACTCTGCTATGAACCTTGTCCGTACTTGACTGAGTGTGAATGTTTGACCTTGCGTCCCTAGCACTCCCGGCTCAATGATATTCATGTACCACTTGAGAGTGCGAACTCTCAAGGTAGTTTGGAACTTGACCAACTTATTCGCATCCAGAGTCCCTCTGGATCTCTAGATTTCTTCCCACAGGAACCAGTGCTTCTCAACGTCTTAATCTCCCTTACCCAAAAATTCTGGGTATCGAGCAATCGAACCTCCTGCATGGCTAGCCATTGATGATCTTGTTGTTCCTATCAATATGAATCCTAATGGTCCTACTTTCAATCTACCAGGGGATCCCAATATCCTCCCTGTACTCGCACTTCCTGGTTGTGACTGACTAATTAATTGTACTGGAACAGAATTAGCATGAGAAGGTAGTATCAGACTTACTTCTTGTATAGAAGACACTTGGGGTATGGGTGATTCGGAGCTGGCGCCACTGGCTTCAGGGCAGTTTTCTTTGATCTGGGGGGTCTCATTGGCTTCCACTGGGATGATCTCTTAGGCCGGATTCCCAACCTCTCCTGTTATCGAGGTTGAATATTCTCTTTCTTCTCCAAGATTCATGTTGGCTTCTTCCTCTCTTGCGTCTATATCTTCTCCTTCTTGTCCCAACTCTTGGGGACTTCTTTCTCTCCATGGTTCTCTCTTGTTTAATATTTGACTAGCCAGTCATTCATGTCTTCTCATCTTCTGCAGTTCTTCCATCTGTCTTTCCTCTACTTATCCCAATCCGCCTTCTTTCCTCAACTTCTTCGATTGTCTTGTCATTTTCTTGATCTTGCTGCACCACCACTTCTCAACTAATGTGGCTCACTTCAAGGATCACTCATCTCTTGAGTCCATTTCTTTTTGTTTCCCCCCCATTTGTCAAATAATCCTTCCCCTCTCTCATGCCATGAATCTCACCCCACCTCGCCCTACCCCAAGTGAGGGTGTTTACGTTGCCATCTCAGTTGGGGACATAATCAACATCCCTTCCTCCACTAAGAAAACCTTAATCCATAAGGGGATTTCTCTCAACAACCTTCCTCTTGCATCTTTCTTTAAAATTGCCTCTGCCCGTGAGAAAGACTGGTGGTTCTCAGCTACATATTCGATTATGTATCCTTCTAGTGTGGTGCTAACCTAGAAATCCACAATTCGTGTAACTGGACAATCCAACCTCTGAAGTGTTGCTAGCTTCTCGGTATCCCACACGCAGATCCTCTTAACTCGCCCTTGGAACTCTGGAGCTTCTTGGAGCCTCTTTATCCAGTAGAAAAATTCTTCCAGGAATTTAACCCAGAAAATCTCGTACTGGTTACTCAATATTTATGAGTAAAAGATTGCTTCGTGAATTTTTTCCATTTATTTTATCCTGAGTTCTTCTTCTTTCCATATGAAGGCATCATAGATCCTTTTCCACCATTGATCAATACCAGATATATGGATCGGCATAAAAATTCTCTGTATAGGTTCCCTTTTAACACGTGTCCCGACAACGAAAACATTTTGTTGGCGCAAGCTTGATCAGACTAGGGTCCTTCTCAGGTTACCAACAAAAGGTATCGTGTAGTCTAGAGTGCTGGAATTTTCATCTCCTCCGAAGAGAAGAAGTCTCACCTGAAGTGCTACTGAGACAGATAGATAGGGAAGGGTAGGGAAAAGACTTAAGAGGATCCATAGAGACTTCAGGACTCATTCCTCATCTTGCGCAAGAGACATGAAAAGATCCAAAACATACATGTGCAAGAATCGAACCTACTTACGTTGCTAGCAGCATTTAAATGTAGAACCATCAAATAGAACTCATAAGTCATAAGGAAATATTGTAATGTATAAGTAAACACACAGAGACACATCATATTTGAAAATTTAGGTCCTTCTTCATATTATCTTTAGAATCCTTCTCTGATTACAGACTCAGAATTACACAGTAGTGCATCGTACAGACTCTTGGCTCTAGACTCATGTCGCAGAGCTCCAATTCTCAAACTGATAGATCCCATTCATTACAGACTCAAGACTTGACTTAACTCGACTTACAACAATCATCAACAACTAATCCGATTGGGTAAAAACAACAAGAATGACTAAATCAATCAACCAAACAACAACCCGACTAAGTCATTTACAACTATGTTCATCCCTATATATAAGCTGGGTTGTGTCTTCCTTCTCGGCTTGCACGCTTTCTTTTTATATTGCAACCGTTTGTTGCTTATCTAGCATTGCACTGTCTTTCGCAACTGCTTTCTGTTTCTCTGTCCATCTTCTGTTGAAGCTTGCACAACTCGTGCTTAGTTAAAACTTGCGCAATTCCTTATCCAAAAATGAAGGGCCCAACAAGGGTGTCACATGAGACACCCCTGTAGGTTGCCTAAGTGACATCATGCAAGGCCCCGCGTGACAAGGAGTCTTAGTTATGTGAGACTAAGACAAAATTGGGGAAACATTAGTACCAAACTGGTGAAGGATATTGGAAGAGTTACAGGCTAGTGTTATAGTACAACATGTCATCTATTGGTCACAAGTATGCTTATGCGATTATATCTTATGCTTGGTGATGGTATGGTGCATGATTAAGAGGAATGTATTTTTTATGCATGGTACATCTTGGTGATAGTGGTATGGTACATCAAGTAGTTATATATCTTGGTTGTATTTGTATCTTGGTATCTGTTTTGGTTACATGGTGATGATGCTATGGTACATTCTTGAGGATTATTCTTGGTATACTCTTGAAGGATTTTCACACGGTGTATGGTTGTCATTGATATTGATACATTGTTGAGGATTACACTTGGTATATGATAGCATATGTATTTGATACATCTCTTGGTGATGTTGGTACTTTGTTGAGGTACACAATTGATGGTACTTGCTTGATATATCCTATGGTACCTGGTGTATGGCATGATTGAGTGATATGGTATATGGTTTAGATACATTGTTGGTACATGGTATGGTATAGATGTTGATCTACATGGTTGATACATGTTATGGTACAGGATTGGTACTTGGTATGGTGTTGATGTACATGGTTGATGGTTGAGGCATATGATACAGGTTCTGGTGCATGGTTGATGCATGGTTTGGTACAGGTGTTCATGCATGATTGATGCACGATTTGGTATAGGAGTTGTTGCATGGTTGATGCAATTGTTGTGGTACAGGTTGTGGAAAATTGATGTTTGGTATGGTATAGGTTGATGTTTTGGTACATGCTTTGGTAGATGGTTGAGACACATATCTTGTGATGGTATTTTGGTGATCTTGGTACATTCTTGGTAGAGTCATGTGTTGGTGATGTTGGACATATAGTTGAGAGGTGTCCTTGGTATATGATCCATGTAAGAGGATACAGTTGAGTATCAGTGATAGTGATAGGTTGACAGGTTACAGGTTGATGTGATAGTGGAAGTTATTGTGGTAGTGACAATTTGATCTACACTTATATTTCAAGGTGTCAGGATGGGGCAAGGAAGTTAGATTGTATCCTCCTTCCAGTTGGAGATGGAAGATTAGGGAGTTGGAGCTTCCTTTAGGTTGGATCCTGAGAATCAAGGGGTTGTATCCTCCTTCTGGTTGGAGTTGGAGGATTCAGGGAGTTGTATCTTCCTTCAGGTTGGAGCCTGAGAGTTAGGGGGTTGTAGCCTCCTTTTGGTTGGAGACAAATAATTCAGGGAGTTGTAGCTTCCTTTAGGTTGGATCCTGTAAATAGGGGGTTGTAGCCTTCTTCTAGTTACAATTGTAGAATTGGGAAGTTAGTGCTTCTAATGAATATATTCTTTGATATATAAGAAAGGATTCTGTGGTTTTCTCCTGTTTGATTTTCAATGTAAATGCTAGTGTACTATGTTGTTTGTTAAGGTCCTAACCCGCACATAGGTAGATCAATGTAGTCGGATGTAATAAAGGTCAATATTATAAGACCTTTCAATAAAATAGAATAAGGCAGATGTAAGAAGACCTAATAGAAGCTTCCACTTCTAGAAGGATCTTCCTCTAGATGCTTCTCTTAATAGATATATTTAGTATAAATAAGGGTCGAGGGTATGAAAACTATAGCTTGGATATTATTGTAACAGAGCGCTGCTCGACTGGAGGTTGCCCCCTCGAAGAGGCCTGTGAACATTGCTATCTGATTCAAAGTGCTATTTCTGTTGCTATTTCGTATATCATTTCTGTGTATTGTGAAGATTATGCTGGATATTATACTGTTATTCTATCATTTCTAGCATTTCATTTCTGTTCTGCATATTTTATATATCTGGTATCTTGCAAGTGGTATCAGAGCACTTTCCTTGGCAGAAATTGTGGGTATTTTTTTTGCAGGGTAGAGACGTATTCCGACATCTTTAAGCCACAGAGATCTGTAGTTACGCGCATAAACCCGCGGTTGAGGGATTCATACACGCAGGAAATACAAGTGGTTCTTAAGCGCACCTCTGTTGGCCACCCTTGTAACCCCTGTTGGTACCCCTTCGAGTGGTAGCGCATCAGACAACACCTGTGTACGGACCGGCCTAGATTTCCTGAAGCCCTCTGTAGATAAACCTATCGACCACCGGACTGCTATAGTGTCACCAAGAACAGCACTCGGGAAGATACTCTCTAGTACCTGGGTAGTCGGGTAGTACGGCTAAGGGTACAGTCTATCCTCCTTAGTTAGTGCCCTGAGATATTGGGCTGAGTAATACTTTTGGACCCCTCACGTATATCAGAGAGCTATAGCACAGGGAAAACCCTTGTCTGTAGAACCCTTGAATACCTAACCCTTGGGGAACATCAACAGAAACATAAACAAATTAAACCGGCGAGATCTATTAACCCACATTTGTATTCGGGTTGCTAAGTAAATACTCTCTGGTTCAAAATTTGGGGATTTCAGCACTGCAGCATTCTTCAACCACATCACTTTCAAAGGGACATACGCCTTCCGCGGGTGGATGTAACTAAATTTGATGGCTCAGACCCCACTGGTTGGGTCACACAAATGGAACATTATTTCTCTCTCTACAACATTACAGTTGACTTGGCCAAACTC